>MKYO02004450.1:1017996-1051557 GCA_002013955.2 Citrus medica | reverse complement strand
TCTTACAAATGAATTGAAGAAATGAAAGTTACAATGAAACTCACTCAATGAGTAGATATTCAAAGATGAAGAACAATGAATGATTCAATAATTTTTGTTTTGCAAGTTGAAGGCTCAAGATATCACGTGTGCTTTTTGTTTTTGCTTGTTGGAGAGCTTCAAAATGAGTTGGATTTGAGTTCTTATAGTTTGAGCTCAAAAACTAGCCGTTACTCACATTACAGGCGTATCCGGTTTGCCGTTTATGGAATCCGGTAGGCCGGATTTATGTTATCGTTAACGTAAAATTTTGAATTTTGCCTAACCGGCTTGCCGGATTCGAAATCCGGTAAGTCGTTTTCGTTCTGGATACATTCTACCCAATATCCGGTTTTTCAGTTTTTATATCTGGTAAGCCGGATGCTACAGTAACATGCTACAATGAAATTTTTCCTAAATTTTCAGTTTGACCCCAAAACTTTATAAAACTGTAGTATAGCCCAAAATGTTATGAAACTTTACAAATATGTCCAATTTCAGAATTTCTAAGTAATACTTCGTTAATCCCAAAACTTTTTGAATTTATGATTTTGCCCAAACTTTGTGAAAGTATAGAATGACCCAAAAATATTTAAATAATTTCAAATAGGTCCAAATCCGAAATTTAAAACACTATCAAAGATTTTGAAATTACTTTCATTTTAGTCCAAAAAGCTTTAATTCCATAACATCATTTTCTTATTATAAAAGTACCATTCATAAATCTTTACTTAATAAATACATGTGGTTTGTTATCATCAAAATCAACATTTATAGCCATATAGGCTAACATTTTTGTCATTACTTGAGGACAAGTAAGGGGTTAAGTTTGGGGGTGTGATAACTATATAAAATGAGAATTATTATGGCACTTTTAGACTTAAATCAGTAATACTTAGAGAGTAAATGATGTGTTTTTATTGCATTTTAGTTATATTTTGCATGAACATCCATTTTAGTTTATTTTTAATAAATTAAGTTGTTTTAGAATAATTTATACTTAAATTATATGCATAATTATAGGTGACCGAAAGCTTGAGTTTTAATAAAGGAATACTGCTACAATAAACTTGTAGAGACAATGAAAGAACTTGATTACTGAGGAATTAAATCAAGTCTACAACAGTACAGATGCTATAGCAGTCCTAGAGCAATGACAGACTGGATTTCACATGCAATAACTAAAAGATTTCAATTTAAAGTTTTCAAAAATGGAGGATACGTGCCACACACTTTCGAATGCCCTAATTCTGAGTTATAAAAGGAGTAAACATGAAAAGAAAAAGAGAGAGTCGTCACTCAAGGAAAAATCACAGAGAAAAGTAAAAGAAAAAACAGAAAATAAGAGGGGTTTGAGGGCTGCAACAGAGGAATCACAGTGAACAAGAATGAGAGATCACAAGATTAAGCAGACTTTAACTCTTTATCTTTTTTTTTTTCTGATTTTCTATTTATTTATAAGGATGTATTTAATGGCTGAAACAATTTTATTTACTGTTCTATCACAAAATATGAACTGAATTTGATTGTGGTTGAGTGATAAATGAGCTTAGTGGATCTTTGACTGACATATGTGCGTTACTCTGTGTTTGCTATAGCATTTTATCTTAATTGTATTTATTTCAATTCATTATTTTGGCTGCCCACCAATTAAGTGGATACTAACTAAGAAAGAGCCTAAAAAAGGTCTGAATTAGAGGATCCAATTAATATAATACTTTGTTTTAAATTGGATTTCCGAAGTTGAGTAAATCTCAATTTGAATAGGGCTATGCTTGATCTAAAATTAGTGATGAACTAGATATATGAATTCACCTTATAGGGTAAATGGAACCTAGAACGTTTAATGTTATATTTAATGTTGGCATAACAATTGGTCATTGTTAGGTTTTATTAGATATAAAATATCCAACAAATGACAACTGAGGATGCATGAGGGATTCTACCCAATGTTGTAGTAGATGTTGTAGCAATTGTACTATAATTGAAAAAATAGTCAATGCCATTAAATGAATAAACTCACTCAACTACTCTATTCCTATTTGTTATATCCTTGTGGTTGACGTGAGAATTTTCTTTATTGCATTTTTATTTTAATTAGTTTATTAATTTCATAAATTATCTTATTTTAATTTAGAAAAAAAATGCACTATTTAGATTAATGTAGCAAATATGATAATATCAATCTCTGTGGAGACGATTTGAATACTCATCAGTATATTATTTATTGTGTACACTTGCACATTGACACCCATAACATTATAAATTGCACACTAGTTTCCATTATTGAAGAGGCTATAAGAGACTGTTTAATACTCTTCTGGGAATCAGCACCACTAGTTAGCAAATAGATGTAATGCCGAAGTGAATTTCATACTATCTTGGCATCCAATAAAGTCGGAGTCAGTATATCAATGATTTTAAGCTGATCCGACCTCTGATTTGTGAGAATGTAGTCTTTTGTTCTCTGTATGTACCGCATGACCCTTTTGGTTGCTTTCAAATGGTCTACTCCTAAATTACTTCAATACCTGCTGAACATCTTAGAAATGTACAAACCATAGCATACATCAGAAGACGCATATGGAATCTTCTGCGTTTCTTTCTCTTCAAAATCATCGTTAGAGCATTGATTGAGATTAAACTTGTTTCCTTTGACAATAGAGGTATCACCTAATTTGCAATCTTGTATACCGTATCTTTTAAGAGTTGTTTGTTATAGCTCTTTTATGATAATTCAAGAATACCCCAAGAGTAATCCAGTGTATTTGTATACCTAATACAAGAGAGGCGTCATCAAGATCTTTCATCATAAAATTCTTAGTTAAAAATCGTTTGGTATGGTGCAATAAGCCTATATTGCTGCTGGCAAGCAAAATGTCATTGACATAGAAAAACAAAAAATAAATTAACTTGCTTCCAAAGAACTTATGGTATATACAATCATCGACCAAATTCATCTAAAAACAAATTAGATGTTCACTTGATGAAATTTGAAATACAATTGTCGAGATACTTATTTGAGCACATAGATAGATTTTTTAAGTTTGCAAACTATATTCTTTGAGTCTCCTAACATAAGGTTTTTTGCCTGCATCATATAGATTGTCTCATCAATTGACCATTAAGAAAAGCTGTCTTTACATCCATCTGATGCAACTCGAGATTGAAATTCACAACCAATGCTATTATGATCTTGATAACTCTATAAAATATGAGTTATCATGACACTTTTAGACTTAAATCAAGATCACTTAGAGAGTAATTGACATGTTTTTATTGCATTTTAATTATGTTTTGCATGAACATCCATTTGAGTTTAATTTTAATAAAGTTTGTTTGATTTCGAATAATTGTGTGTTTAAATCATATGCATAATTGTAGGTAATTGGAAGTTCGAATTTCACGGAAAGGATGTTGTTGCAATGGGCTAGCAAAAAGAACAAAAGAACATGGCTGCAGAAGAAGTGAAACAAATTTGGAACAGTACACATGTTGTAGCCATTGCTGTAGCAACCGTTGCTGTAGCAATCTTAAAGCATAGACAGAAAAGATTTCACGCGAGATACTTAGCAGATTGTGATCTGGAGTTTCATAATTTGGAAGATGCACACCCTAAACTTCTGTTTACCCTAATTTTCATATATAAAATAAGCACACAAGCGAAAGAGAAAGGAGGAGGTCATCAACCAAGAACAAAAACTAGAAAGAAACAAGAGAAAAGAAAATAAAAGATCGAAACTAAGGGCTGCGACAAGGAGAATTTGTAGAGATCAATCGAGAAACTTAGTCTTTCTTATTCTTCTCTTGTTTTTTTGTTTACTTTTTAATCATGAGGATGTATTTGATGGCTAAAACTCTTTTGCTTATTTTACTTTTGCAAATCATGCACTAATTTAATTGTGGTTGAGCGATAGACAATCTTAATGATTCCTTGACCACTCATTTAATGATACAAGCTAAGAAAGAGCCACAAAATGGCCTATCTTAGTGGAACATTTCAGAGCAATACTTGATGTTAAATTGAGTTTTCTGAGTTGAGTTTTACTTGATTCCAAAATGGCCATGCTTAGTCTAAAATTAGTGATGAACTAGACATAAAGATTCATCTTGTTGGGTAAATAGAACATAAGTGTGTAATGTTATATCTTATGTTGACATAACAATTGGTCATTGTTAGGTTGCGTAGTGATATAAGACATCCAATAAGCGACAATTGAGGATACAAAAGGATTCTGCCCAATGCTGTAGCAGATGTTTCAATAACTGCACTTAAAATTGTAATAAATAGTCAAAACCATTAAGAGAGTTTAATTACACAACTACTTTATTCATATTGATTTTATCCTTGTGTGAGACATGAGAGTTTGCTTTCCTACATTTTTAATTATTGCATTTTATTTTAATTAATTAGTTTATTAGTTTAATTATTCTTTCTATTTTCAATAAAAGCAAAATATCACTGTTGAGATTGTTGTAGCAAGTCTGATAACGTCAATCCATGTGGAAACGATCTCAAATATTCATCATTATATTACTTATTGTGTACACTTGCACATTGACATCAATAACATAGGAAAAAGTTGCAACAGATCCTAAAAGAGATTTTTGAATAAACCAAAGAGAAAGTCTCTTTATAGTCGATGCCTTTTTGCTGCAAAAAGCTCTTTGCGACAAAATGCGCCTTGTATCTTTCCACATTACCTTTCAAATCCTTTTTGGTCTCACATATTCATTTGCAGCTAATAGGTTTTGCTTCTTCTGCAATGGGTTGAGATTTCATACATCATTGTCCTTCATGGACTTCATCTTCTCATTCATGAGATCAATCTACTTCTATGAGTTAGAGTTTTCCATGGCTTAGCAAAAATTGATCGGATCATCTTCCATCACTCCAATATCTACTCATGTTCTTTGAGAAATACAATATAGTCATTTGATACTACACTTATCATTTCTCTAGTAGATCTCCTTAATGGCATAGGTTCTTGCAGTGGTAAAGTTTGTTCTTCTAGAACAATTTCTTATATGGAAGGTTCTTCAACATTGTCTTTAGTTGTTGTGTCTTGAATAAGATTCGGAATAAGAACCTGATTAATGCTAATAATACATGTGGAATATCAACATAACACTCCTCATGACAAAGTCTCTAGCCGTATCTCCCCCCGTAAACTTGAAAATCGAATTAGTCGTGGGATCATAAAACTTGTACCCCCTGGATCATTTAGAATATGAAATACTAGTTATACAACCTAAGAGGGGGGTAAATTGGGCTTTTAAAAATTAAGCTAAGCAAACCACACAACAATTCAATTTAAAGCCTTAATAAAATAAAAAACAATAAATTTAACAATGCGAAAAAATAAAAAGAGTAAGGGAAGAGAGAGCAAATAAAAATATTTTTACATGGTTTGACAATCCCCCTACGTCCACACCTCCAACCAAACCAAGCTTGAGGATTTTATTATCCAAGCCTCCCAAAGTTTCAAATGCTTACAATTGACTTCTAATGTGTCAATGGACCTTAACAACGAGAGATTATCCCCAATTTCTTCACTCAAGTGTTTCCCACACTTACACATTCACAAATTCTACAATGAATTCAAGAATTACAATAATTCTATCTTTTAGAGTAGATATACAAATAATAGTTCAATGAAAATTTAATCTATGATGATTTGCAAATTAGAAGCTCAAAATATGTTGTTTATACTTGCAAAAGTCTCTAAAAATGAATTGGATTTGAGTTTATATAGTTTTGACACAAAAACTAGCCTTTATGGACAAAACCAACAAGCAAGCGACTAGTCTCTTAATTAGTCGACTCATCGCTTAGTACAATGCAAGTTACTACTGCAATTTAAATTTTGCTACAGTAACACTTTTATATTTTTTCCCAAAACTTTTTGTAATTTGACTACGGCTCAATTTGTCATAAAACTTTGCGAATAGATCAATTTTAGAATTTCTAAATAATGCTCGTTATTTCACAAAACTTTCTGAAATTATTCTATGGCCTAAAACTTTATAATGCTTTTCAAAGAAGTTCTTTTTATAATGCTTGTTGATTTTAAAACTTTTTCAATTTAATCCAAATTTTAACTCAAATCCACAAAATACTTGTTTTATAAATATATAACTTTTTGGTTTATGAAAAGTAAAAATTTATTAAACAAAATCTTGAACTTTTGAAATGCTAAACCATGCATATATTAAATCATACCGACTTTACTAGAATTTGTTGCAATGATGGCTCCGTTAAGCTAAACTTTGTTTTTGATCAAGCCATTGTCCGTTGAGTTTCTTGAGTTTGATTTCGCGTGATTCACTTGCATAAATATTATCCTTCAAGAACTAATGAAAATGTGAAATACAATAACAATATGTGTCGCCCTTTAGGCTAACAGAGTATTCAATAAAATAGTAACTCACCGTCCTTGAGTTCAGTTTCTTCTTATTAGGCCTATAAGGCCTTGCTTCTGCTAGACATTTCCAAACATACAAGTGTTTTAGACTAGACTTCTTAAGGGGTTTTAGTAATCACTTTAGTTGGAACCCTGTTAAGGATATATGCTACAGTCTTAAACACCTCTCCATGGAGTGATTCTAGTAAGGTAGAATGATAAATCATAGTCCTGATAATGTCTTTAAGCATCATTTTTGTCTTTCAGCAACACCATTCATAGTGGATGAACCTAGTATAGTGCACTATGGGATAATACCGTATTCCTCTAGGAACTTAGCAAACAATCTTTGATATTGTTCACTTGAACTATCATATCTACCGTAGTATTCACCACCACAGTCATATCTGATGCTTTGAATCCTTATGCCATGTTAGTTCTCAACTTTAGCCTTAAAAATTTTTAATGTATCCAAGGACTATGATTTTTCATAGAGGGGATATATGTAGCTATATTTAGAAAAAATCATTTATGAATGTCATAAAATATATTGACCATTCCAAGCAATCGTATGGAATAGCCCATAAAAATCTGTGTATGAGTTCTAAAACATCCAAAATCCGGTTGGCCTCAAATCTCCTTTTATTAGTTTGTTTCCCTTCGATATAATTAACACAAATATTAAACTCTATGAAATCTAAAGGGTTGAGAATTTTGTCTGAAACAAGTCTCTTTATCCTCCATTTAAGGATGTGACCTAATCTCTTGTGCCATAATGCAACCGAGTTCTCATTGGTTAATTTTCTCTTTAAACCTAGTGTACTTAGAATTTATTAAATGAAGCAATCATATAAAGTATATAAAGATTATCATCGTATGACAAAGAACTGAAACCAAGTAGTTTTGAATTATAAAACAAATTGAATTTTCCATTTCTAAATGAACAAGAATAACCAGGTTTGTGCAAAGCGGAAATGAAAATCAAATTTCGTCGAAAAGAGGAGATAATAATTGTCTCATCAAGATTTAAATAAAACTAGGTCTTATAAATGTATCTTTCACCATCATTGGACTTTCAGCAATTCAAATAACCTTACATAGACACATTATTGCGTCCACCACGTTTGTTTAGATACCAATATTAAACCTTAGAACAAACCATATCACGCCCTTCAACTTCGCAAAAGAAATAACTAGTGCCTTCTGGATCAATAAGTTTATTTCGTTGTTTCTTTTGAGATGTTATATCTGCAGTTTCCTTATCCTTCTTCCTTTTCTTACCCTTATTCCTTATTAAAATTAGATATTTCAAGAGTGTACCTATTTCTGCCTTTTCATTCTTGATAAACTTATGTTCAATTTCTGCAAGAAATTCCTAAACCGTAATTGTCTTTTCAGACATTGAGCTCCTAAACGCTTCTAGAATGGTCTTTTTCATGATCATGATACACATGCGATTTGATCTCTCCCACCTTTCTATTTTCCTTTTATTATCAGGGGTACTCTCATCCGTAAGAGGTGGGAGAGAATTAACCCTTAACGTAAAGTATAGACCCATGACTACGAGAACTATTAAGAGGTTCTCTTGCCATGATTTGAAGTTAAAGATAGAGAACAATAAACAAACAAAACAGGCTCATATAAGTCTTAAAACAGAAAATAAATTCAAGTAAAGGTAACCCCTCTCAAGATATTGGACTCTCCATTAATATTGCATCTTTTGACAAAATATTAACTTGTAAGTGATATCTTGGTGTATTAATCAAACACGGATAATAAAAAATATGTCAAACAATAAATCTTTCTTTGGGCCATTTATTATTCACATGTAAAACTGAATAGTCATCACCTATTTAGTACCACAGGTGCTTCTGTCAAATATGGACCTTCCTTTAGGCCAATCGATATTCACATAAATTACATACATTCAACCATTTATATTCCAATACAAATTAATTTTCAGAAGAAAGGTCACTTTAGCGACATGTTACTTCAGTTAATTCATCTCAAACTATATATTACTATTCTAATATCTAAATTTAAAATTGTACAAAAAATAATCCTTAAAAAAATTAAGTCAAAGTCAACAGCCAACTATTGACGGTCAACCATCAACCGAGTCAGCGCTGGACCAGTTCAAGTTGACCCAGACCGTATCCTAAGGCAACCCTAAATCACCAACACTTAAGTCAAAGTCAACAGCCAACTATTGACGGTCAACCATCAACCGAGTCAGTGCTGGACCAGTTCAAGTTGACCCAGACCGTATCCTAAGGCAACCCTAAATCACCAACACTTTTTTTTTTAATTCCTTTATCTTCATGGGCTAAACCTTAACTATACATTTTAATCCATTTAGTTCAATCTCTATTAGACATAAAACGAAATTTCATTAAGTTCAAACAAATTTAGGACTTAAATAAAAATCTTCTTAACCATTCTACCTAAAAAGAATTTTTTATAATATCTCAGGGGTCTCCAAGATATAAACCACGAAGACCTAATTCCGTATTTTCTTTTCTTCTTGTCTTAGGCGACTGCCTTTAACTAAGCCGCCACGGTGTGGTGACCACAATTGGCTTAGGTTGCGGCTTTGCTCAATCGGAAGCCATCAACTTCCTTTTTTTTTTTTTTGGCTTGTTGGTCGCAGTTTCCATTGCCGTTTTTCTACAGCTTGCCGTAACATGTGGCCGTGGCTCGACCTGCAACCTCAGTGTCGACGGTTGCCATTGCTGTAGACCACAAGACCTTAAATACATAGTTTTTTTAAACTTTAAATCTGAATTTTTAATTTTTTAACTCGATTTTCCAAAAATGGTTTCTCAAATTCCGATTTATTTTGCTTAATACTAGAAGTCAACCAAAAATTTGATTTATGAATTATTAGATTCAAGAACACCAAAAATTATTTAATCTTCAATTTATTTTCAAATTTAATAATTTTAATAATTCCGGAACTATTAAATTCGAGAACACCAAAGATTTAATCATTAATAAAAATAAATTTGATTCTTAAAAATTCAACATGAAAAGACTCTGATATCACTTATTAGAGAAAGAAATCCTTTGGTGAAGACCATTGCATATAATCTACGAATATTCATGTTGTATCACCAAGAATCAATAATAAAATATGTGCAAGTATACATGAATCCTTAATGTTTAATTGCTCTCTAGAGTTATTTGGTTGGTCTTCTAAATCAACACGTTCTCTTAGAGAATCCTTTAATTTTCTCTGTGCTCTCTCTCTAATGATGAGATGTCAGAAAGAATGAAAGATATGTGTGTCCTAGGAATTATGACCACTTATATAGACAACTTTTCCTATTATCTTTTGGTATTTATATTTCAGCCTATTATAGAAGTAGAAATTACCCTTAAGTCTCTACACATTAATGACTCATACCCTATCAAATACACTAAAACTCATATTACCAAAAACCTTATTAGATTATTTTTAATTGGGCTTAATCTTATATGACAGTCCATAATACATAATTATTCACATATAAACTTAACGTTGGATTAAGGATCCAACAATGCTAGATTAAAAAATCAATATATAAGTTTTATTTGTTATTGCAATATATATAGAGAAGCCAATGCATAATTTACTAGAATTGAAAAAAAAAATCCATTTCACTACCATATTAAAAAAAAATTGGTCATGGTTGTGGTGCTGTTGTCCAACACTGACCCATTAATCTCACGAGAATATAACACACAAAAATATATTTGAGTGTTCAATTTGACACAATTATTTGATTGGCAAAATTATCCATCCATGTGTAAATACATAATTATCCAATATGAATATAGATATCTATGGGTAAACATGAATATTTAATTTTGATTTTAAATTATTATGCATTTTATAATATGAAAAACTAATTAATGTGTTTTACATTAAGAAAATTTTTATTTATTTATTATTTAATTTCCTAAAATGATTAATATTAAAAGGTAATTAAAATTATTTTCAATATAGATATAGAATAATAAAACAAAATTATTACTCTTATTTTTAATTAATTACAAAAAAATATTTTACATTAAAAAATACAAATAATTGTTAGTGACCACTCCTCTTTCATCGACAATAACATTATTGATTGAAGGGGCCATGAAAAATACCATTAGATTCAAAATTGGATGATCTACATATTGTGCAAATTTTATTGAACTCCCAAGTGCACGAATTTGTTGTAGAATAGATTAATGGTGACGAGTGTCGATCCCACGAGAAGGTGAATTTTAATTATGTGTAGAATTAATTTTCTAAGTGGGTGGTTGGATTTGTGGTGGAAGTGATTTAAATTATCTTTAAAATTTAAATTAAAATGGCGGGAATAAATTAAAGTGAAATCTATTGAAATGAAGCACTTGGATATCTGGATCTATATCAACATGCACAATGGGCTAAATATTTCTTATTAATGTCAATTAAATCATGAGGGAGGATTCCACTCTCATTTACCACACTCTAATGAATATAGTGCTAAGGGCTTATTACTAAGGAGCCGGTTAAACCAGTGCGGTATCTAAACAAGATTATTACTATTTATCGACGAAAAGTCAAAACATCCACAATAATTAGAGGGGAAGAGAAAGTAAATTTATCAAATAAAGCCCATGGCACATGTTGAGACTTTACCTTCAACCCAAGCTTGAAAGAAAATTAGCTACTCATAATTGAACTAAGGGTAAAATGAAAATTTATTAAAATATGTAGAAAATACAAGATGGAGAAGGAATTACAGAAAATGGAACTAAAAAATGAATTTAAGGATGCCAAATTAGGGGTGAGCCCCCTTTTTATAGATACATTGAATAAATCATGGTTATCGGATTAAAAACAATTTGGACGCTCAGGATTGCGTCACATCATTGGTCAATAGTACGCGGTTTGACCACGCGGTTTGAATAGTGATGCGGTTTGGTTGAAAATAATTCTGTGTATATGCACGTACTGTACGCACGATTTTTGGTCTACTAACATGCTACCACGTCACCGATCAACAGTACATAAGAATTTTAGTCCAATAGGATCGTGACACCTCATTGGTCAATGCCACGTCATCGTTTTGTATATGTGAACAACGTCGTGAACAATAATATGGACAATACCGTACATGTGAAAAGTGCCATTTTTCATTTTATGCTCCTCCTAAGATTTTCGACTGTCCTGAGTTCAAAAGTGATGTCTGTTTTATTATCTGATCTCTCGTTCATTGTGAAATGATCATGATGCCTCTAAAATACATAAAATACTTAATTAAAATAAAACATGCATAATTAAATCACAAGAGACTTAAATACATAAAAATAAGGGTATTAGTAAGACTTGAAATATAAAATGACGATTTTCTCCTTTATAAATATACACTTTCTAACACTCAACACTACACAATGATAGTTTCAATCAAGAAAATGGTAATATGTAGAGTTGCATGCGCCTTCCAAAAGTAACTGCCACTAAAATTACACTACAAAACTACAACGAGTTATATTAGACTACCACTTTTTTTCAATTTACAAACTGCCAATTTGGTTGTAAAAGACGGGGAACCTTGAAATGCCGCCTAATCATGGTGGTCTTACTATTGTTATTTGCATTGGAAGGTGCATTCATTGCCAGTACATCCATTTATCTTGCAACATTGCCACCATTAAATAGATTGAAGAATTTTGAATCTGTTGATAGTATTTGATTTCTATTCACTCACTTTCTATTTTCTAGTGATGATGTCATCATTGTTGTCATCAACGGTGCAATAATTTAGTCTCATACACTTAAATATCAATAATATTCATGTTCATGTATGAATATGGGATAAATCAAATCTAGAGTGTTTTGGATGGATATTATCCAATCTATTTGGATCAGATACTTGGATATCCAACTTGAATGGATTTACTTTCTCTCCTTAACTGTCAACTAGATTAATAACTGTATTGGGTTCAATTTTAAAATTCCTAAAATGATAATCCATTTATGACACAATTAATTATCCAACTAATTAAACAAATTGACTTATATTTTAATCCATAGATATGCGTTGAATTTTTGTTTTTTAAATCATTTATTTGTATTTAAAAAAAATTGATTGGAGTTTAAGAAGATAGCACTCCAAAATTTGTAGAAAATATGAAAACATATTAAAAACATATTCTTTTTATAGAAAATTAAAATTTTGTTAAATTAGTAACACAATTATGACACGATAATAAATGGGTCAGTAGTGTTAAAATTCTTTGCACAATTAATAAATGAGTTGGGGTTGGGTTAGCTCAAATTTGACAACACATTATGAACATGATCTACTAACCTGAATGCCACCTCTGCTATTGTCTGTGTGCGTTGTTGGCAAGAGAGAAGAAAGAATACAAAATATTTATTTTTAGTTTATTTTTAATAAAGAAATATTTAAATTATTTTCAAATAAATTTATTGTTTAGATTTTTTTTACCATTCTCTCAGTTAAGTTGATGAAAGATCCTAACCATATGGATGCGTGCTAATGACTATTTAAAATGTGTGGGTGAAGTAACAAATGTTAATTTATTTAAGTGTGCAATTAAATTTATTCTTTATATTTAAGGACAAAAACTCAACGAAAAATACAAAAGTATTCATTGAAACAAACAAAAATAATTTTTCAAATTTATAAACAAACATTTTATTATTATTATTAGTAAATTAATATATTTTTATTGCATAATCAAATAATTGATAATATGTTAAATAAATATTATGTTACAAAAATATAATAAAACATTAACTATGTAGAATGTAAAATTAAATTCATTTTCATATTTTAAACATTCCATCTACTTGAGATGATAAAATCTCATGTCAAGAAAAGGGACGTAAGGTTTGAACTCCACTCATATGGGTGAGAGGAAATTAGTTGCCATTATGTTAAATTAAAAAAAATCATATTTTTATTTATCATCAATTATGGTTAGTAAATAATATACATAGTTTAACTATATACTAAATTAGTTAATTTATTAATTAATAAGAAAATGTATTAATTTAAATATACATTATTAAATGTAAAAATAAGTCATTTAATTAGAAACCTAGTTCAATAGTGTAAAAAAATTTTAAATATTATGGACTTATATGTCAAAATTTTAAAACTTTTGATTTTTCTTATTTTCATAAACAATAGGGATTTAATGTTAATAACCTAATAAATACATATAAGCAATTATACTACTCTTGGGTTAAATCTAAGGGTGGTCTTGAAAAAGATAAAAAAAAAATAGGGTACCAAATCCTTTAGGTAACATAGCTGGACCCTATTTTGAAATTATTTTGAGGTACAATTTGAACATGTACAAAATTTAAGGAAAAAAATGTAATCATTACTCTCTCTCTCTCCCCCCCCCCCCATCTTATGTAGAGATGGCCAAGGGGCAAGGCAGTACGTGGCATGGCACAGGACGAGCATGTTTCGGTGGGGTATACAGGATAACATGACATGTAAGTGGGCTAGGCTATTGTGCCGTGCTGGGCTTAAAATTTTAGGCACATGGGCTTTAAAAGTATGGCACGATTAGAGATAAGTTAAAACACTGCATGTGAAAAAGTCTGCAATAAACGCATTTCACTTTTTAACGAAAAGTATAAATAGAATTTTATGATTTTACAAATAACTTAAAATTAAAATTTTTAATATATTTTATTAGTACAAGTTTTTTTTAAATTCATTTAATTCTAAAAAACCTCTAATTGATTTATGTTCATAATTTATTAGATGAATAATTGATATCATGATTTTAATAAATAAATTATAAACATCATGATTTTGTAAATGTGTATTAATATTATTATGGGTTATGATTTATGACTTTATGTAAGTTTAAGTTAACAATTAAGTTAACTCTTAAGAAAAAATTATTATTGTTGCTGTTGTTAAGTACTAAAAAAGAATTCTAGTATAATAGGGTCTAACTTAGTAATTAGTATTATATTCCCTTACTGTTATTAATTTATTATTATTAAATATAGAGTGTACAAGTGTGAGAAGCACTTGGGGTGAAGAGATTGGAGAGATAATCTCTTGTTGTAAAGGTTCATTGACACCTTGAAGTCAATTGTAAACGTTTGAAGCCTTGGAAAGGCTTGGATAGTGAAATCCTCAAGCCCGGTATGCTTGGAGGCGTGGACGTAGGCGGGGATTGCCGAACCACATAAAAATCCTTGAGTTTGCTTTCTCTTCCCTTGCTCTTTAATTATTGTGCTTTGATTCAACTTATTGCTTCCAATTTTTATTAAGACATTAGATTACTTGTTGTGTGGATTTGCTAGGATAATTTTTAAAATTCCAATTCACCCCCCCTCTCGGGTTGCACACTTATATTTCACTTCTAACCAAACTTTCTCGATGGAATTACAGAGAGCTAATTTAGCGAGATGATGTGCAGCTTCATTGCAGGACCGTGGAGTAAATTTCACTTGGAAATAACTCGCAAAGGAAGATAAGACTTCTTGAATGTCGAAGATTAACTGCCCCACTTCACATTTGCTGTGCATTTTGTTACTAATAAGATTAACGACATTGAGAGAATCCGACTCAATTATTGCTCGAGTTAACCCCATATCCATCACCAATTGAAGGCCTTTGTGCACAACAACAACTTCCACAAACTCTATATTGAAATGCAAGTTATGCAACCCAAGAGGGGGGGTGAATTGGGTTTTTAAAACTTATGCAATACAATTCGCACAACAAATCAATCTAACGCCTTAATGGAATAGAAAATAATAAATTCAAACAAGCATAATAATAAAATAGTAAGGGAAGAGAAAAACAAACAAACGGATTTTTACGTGGTTCGCCAATCCCTGCCTAAGTCCACGCCTCCAAGCCAACCAAGCTTGAGGATTTCACTATTTAAGCCTCCCAAGGCTTCAAGTTCTTATAATTGACTTCCAATGTGTCAATGAACCTTTACAATTAAGAGATTATCTCCCCAATCTCTTTACCCCAAGTGTTTCTCACACTTGTACACTCACAATTTGATAAGAAATGAAAATTACAACAAAAACTCTCTTTAAGAGTGGATATGTAAATAATAGCACAATAATGATTTTGCAATTTAGAAGCTCAATATATGTTATATGATCTTATTTATGCTTGCATTAATAATTAAAATGAAGTTGGTGTTAAGTTTTTATAATTAAAGCCTGAAAACTAGCCGTTATAGATAAATTCTTGCAACCAAGTGGTTAACCGCTTGATTTATCCGGCTAATCGCTCAGAACAGTGATATTACCGTTATTTTTTATTTTTACTACAATAATATTGTTCATCAAAATTACACTTTAGCCTAAAACTTTTTATAATTATACTATGACCCAAAACGTTGTAAAACTTTGTAATTTCAAAACTTCCAAATAATTATTGACATTCCTAAAACTTTCTAAAATTATGATATGACCCAAAATATATTATTATTTCTCAAAGAGTTCATTTTCAACATAAAACCCATAGTTTTCAAAGTTATCAAAATCTTTCACTTTAGTTCAAAATATTTCAAAATTTTGCAAAAAGATCCAATTCCGGAATTCAAGATAATACTGATTAAATTCAAAGATTGCAAAAACTTTTCATTTAAGTCCAAATTACTCAAATCCAAAAAATACTTATCTTATAAAAATAAAACATTTTAGTTTATGAAAAGTAATTAATTGAATTAATCTCTTGAGTTTCTCAAATGCTAAATCATGCATCAATTAAATCATACCGGCTTTATAAGAATTTATCGCAATAATTTATCCGTTGAACTCTAAACTTTATTCTTGATTTCGCCGTTGTCCGTTGAGTGATTTCACTTGATTCACTTGCATAAATATTACCCTTCAAAAACTAGTGAAAATATGAAATACAATATTTATTAAATTACTTAATACACATGTTTGTTATCATTAAAATTACATTATGTGTAGCCCTTTAGGCTAGCATATATCTCTAGAGAAATTCATTGTACAAATAGAATCTGCCATAACCACTCTGGTCGAATTACGAACCAATACTTCAATACCAGCACGATCTTCCGTAGAACTAATAACCGCATCAACATTCACTTTGTACCATGATAGGGGAGGACTTTGCCAGCACGTGCTAGGAGTATTGGGTTTAATGTTCTTGTTGGTTCCACACTGCAGAGTGTATGCTCTAAATGAGTTCACAACATTCGCAGCTCGGGCGACAATTGCTTGAGGCTCAGTGTTAGCTTTACTGTAAATCAGATGATTTCGAGCTAGCCAAATTGACCAACACAAGACTACCTATTCTTCAAACTCATTTTTTGTTAATATAGATGTTATGTGAGTGGTCAAATTGGAAAACCCCATAGGCCTTGTAATCTTTAGGCATGAATAAAATCTCGTGAGCTTCTACATATGCTTCGCTTGTTTACACCCCACCAGAGCCTGATACTAATCCTCATAAGCAAAGCCACAACAAGGCATGAAGGAGCAACTAGACTTTTCCTTTTATACATATTTGAATAAGTGGGTAGAATATTGGAAAAGGCTCGCCAATAAAAGATTTTAATCTTGGATGGTAGAGATAAATTCCAGAGATACTTCCACCACTCTGTGTTAGTACTAGAGCTGGAAGGCCAGTCCTTGAGTTTCAAACAAAGGGCCACATGGTAGCCATTCTTGATGTTAAATTGGCCTCGCTTATCATGTGTCCAGACCAGTTGATTCTCCAATGGCCTTTTAGGTAATGGGGTTTTCAAAATCTGAGTTACATCTTCCTCGAGAAAATGAGTTCTTATCAATTGTTCTTTACAACGTCCTTCTTCGTCCATCTGTGGTGATAAATAGAAACAATTTTACCATCTCCAATTCTCCATCTTGAAGCAACCTCAATGACCTCTCTCCCCCATAAGATACTTCATATATATGAAGGATTACTACCCAATTTACTCTCTATGAAATTGCCTTTTGGATAATATTTAGCTTTAAGAACTTTGGAGACTAGAGAGTGTGGAAAAGAAATTAATCTTCAGCATTGTTTGGCTATAAGGGCTTTATCAAAAGAGCTCAACTCTTGAAAACCAAGGCGCCATATTTCTTTGAAAGGTAGAGTGTCAGCCATGGCAACCAGTGAAAGCTTCTAGAGGATGAATTCTGACTCCACCAAAATTGTGCAATTAATTTTACAAATCATCAAAAAAGCTGAGAGGGAGCTTGAAGACACTCATCACATATATGGGAATAGCCTGAGCAACAACTTTGATCAATATCTCTTTACTGCCACTTGAGAATAATTTGGCTTTCCAATCTTTAATCTTGTGCCAAAGTCGGGTCTTCAATGTATTGAAGAAGAATTTTTTAACTTCTACCCAGCATCGATGGGAGACCAAGATATTGTTCATTATGAGAGACGATAGAAAGGTTGAAGATATGTTTAATCGCCTCTCTTATGTTTCCTGGAGTGTTTGGACTAAAAAAAAAAGATGATTTTTAAAAATTGATGACTTGGCTAGATGCATTGCTATATAGATCAAACAACTCTTTGAGATGGTTACATTCTGCAATAAGGTCTTGGACACCAAATTAATGCCATGAATGGATTTATGATTTTCGACATGGACCAATAAAGAAGATAAAGATTCTGTACATAGAATAAAAAGAAAAGGGGAAAGAGGACATCCCTGTCGTAAGCCTCTCTGAGGCTTTACAAGACCTTCGTTAACCATGAAGGAGAATGTAGATGACATGATACATTTCATTGTGAGACTCACCCATCGATTTGAAAATCCTAGCTTACGCATAATGCCTTCTAGGAAACACTATTCAATCCTATTATAAGCTGCTGATGTCAAGTTTTACCGCAACCAACCCCTCATTTTTTTGTTTTCTACATATATTCTTATGGAGGCACTCATAGCCAATTATGATATTATATGTGATTAGTCTTTAAGGAATGAAGACAGATTGATAAGGGGAAATTAAATGTTCTAACACAATTTTCGGTTGATTAGCAAGGCACTTGGAAATAATTTTATATATAATATTACACAAACTAATTGGTCTATATTCACTTACTCTCTCAGGCTCCTTCACTTTTGGAATCAAGGCCACATATTTATGATTAATTAAAGATAAGTCTCCATCCCCATTCAATATTTCCAAACAAACTGCACTTACAGAACGACCTAATATATTCCAATACCGTTGAAAGAAACCTGCTGATAAGCCATCAGGGCCTGGTGCCTTTGACTGATGCATTTGGAATAAAGCAACTTGAATTTCTTCTGGAGAAAACATTTTGTCCAGTTCCATATTCATTTATGCAGTAACTTTAGGGTTAATGTGTTGGAGTGCCAGCTCTATCAACTGTGCTGAAGGATTAGAGGATATGAATAAATTCTGAAAATGTTTAGAAATTTCATTTTTGATGGCGTTTATGTCCTTTGTCCAGTGATTATTGTTGTCCAGTAGGCTAACAATCAGATTTCGTTTCCTCCGTCCTGAAACCTTGGCATGAAAGTATTTGGTGTTACGGTCCCCTTCTTTATGCCAAAGAGCTTTAGATCTTTGCCTCCAATATATTTCCTCGTCCCTGAGAAAATCATCTAGCTGCTGAGAGGGCTCAAATTTTAAGCAAGTGAGCTTTGTGGTTAATATTTGCAATCACATTTCCTTTCACCAAATTTATGTCTGCTCCATTCTTGTAATTTAGTTCTCACGGCTGTAGAATTCTTCAAATAAATGGAGATGGAATTAGAGGTAGCTTCCTTGTGACTTGCACTCCACGCTTTCTCCATTATGTGTCTACATACACTATAGTGAAATGCAAGTTATGCAACCCAAGAGGGGGGTGAATTGGATTTTTTAAAATATGCAATACAATTCGCACAACAATTTAATCTCTTGCCTTAATCAAATAAAAAAAAATAAATTCAATCAAGCACAATATTAAAAGAGTAAGGGAAGAGAAAACAAACACAAGAATTTTTACGTGGTTCGGCTATCCCCGCCTACGTCCACGCCTCCAAGCACACTCGGCTTGAGGATTTCACTATCCAAGCCTCCCAAGGCTTCAAATGTTTACAATCGACTTCCAAGGTGTCAATGGACCTTTACAACAAGAGATTATCTCCCCAATCTCTTCACCCCAAGTGTTTCTCACACTTGTACACTCACAATTTGATGAGAAATGAAAATCACAACAATGAAACTCTCTTTAAGAGTAGATAATGATGATTTGCAAAATGGAAGCTCAATATATGTTAAATGATCTTGTTTTTCCTTGTGTTAGTTCTTAGAATGAAGTTTGAGTTGAATTTTTATAGTGAAGGCTTGAAAACTAGCCGTTATATGCAAATTCCCACGCCCAAGCGGTTAGCTGCTTGATTATCCGGCTAGCCGCTCAGGAACAATGATATTACCGTTATTTTTGAATTTTGCTACAGTAATATTGTTCACTAAAATTACACTTTGGCCCAAAACTTTCTATAATTATACTATAACCCAAAAAGTCATAAAACTTTATAAATAGGTCCAATTTCAGAACTTCCTAAGAATAGTTGTCTTTCCTAAATTTTTTAAAATTATGATATGGCCCCAAAGATTTTATTATTTCGCACAAAGGTCCTTTTACCCATATTTTTCAAAGTTCTCAAAATCTTTCACTTTAGTCCAAAATATCATAAATTATAGTATGACCCAAAACATTTCAAATGTTTGTAAAAACATCCAACTCTGAAATTTAATACTTATTAAAATCAAAGATTTCAAATCTTAGCATTTAAGTCCAAATTACTTAAATCCACAAAATACTTTATTTTATAAAAACCTTTTAGTTTATGAAAAGTATTTAATTAAATTAATCTCTTGAGCTTCTCAAATGCTAAATCATGCATCAATTAAATCATACATCAATTAAATCATACCGGTTTTACAAGAATTTATCGCACTAATTTGTTCGTTGAGCTCTAAACTATATTCTTGATGTCGTCGTTGTCCGTTGAGTGTCTTAAGTTTGATTTCACTTGATTCACTTGCATAAATTACCCTTAAAAAACTAATGAAAATGTGAAATACAATATTTATTAAATTACTTAATACACATATTTGTTATCATTAAAATTACATTATGAGTAGCCCTTTAGGCTAACATATAGTTGTTCCAGTAGTCTTCAAAAAGAAATTTTCTTCCCCAACTTGACATGCTTTCTTAAAACAATTAAAAAAAAAAATTATCAAGCTTTTTTTTAGGCGCGACACGATATAACATAATTGGGTATGGCACGACACAGCACGACACGGCACGACACAAAATATAAGGTAGATACAACACAACACAAAATATATGGGTCGGACCGGCAAGCACGGCTAGTTAGACATCTATAATCATAAGGCTACTTCTTTTGCTAAACGTATTAAATTAATATAAATAAAGTTTTAATACCCTTTAATGTTGTGTTCCATACAATCTCTTAAAGCCATTCTCCAACGGCTTAAACCCTCACTTGAAAACGACGTCGGTTTTAAGCTCCCGTTTCTTGTTCTCAAAGCCACTCCACATCTGAAACACTGGAAACGAACCAAATTCATATTGTCCAAATTTCAAACCCTAATTACTGACAATTCATCATGACGAAGCAGCATCCCGCATGGTCTCCATACGACAATAATGGAGGGTAGCGTCTTTCTCTCTTCATGCATTTACATATACTTTTAGGTTTAAAGCTTTTTCAATCATATTGTTTATGCGTTTTGCAGAACTTGTGTTGCGATTGCCGGAGCTGATTACTGTGTAACCGCTGCCGACACTCGAATGTCAACCGGTTACAGTATCCTCTCTCGCGATTACTCCAAAATCATTAAACTGTACGCGCGCCTTCATCAGATATTTCTTTCGTTTGTTTTATTAATTTCATCTCGTGTTCGTGTGTTGTATGCTTTGAGTCTTATTAGTGATTTAAGGAGGGGTTTGCTAAAATTTCGGTTTCAAGTTTCAGTTGTTAGGGTTTTACTGATGCTTGCCTTGGTCCGATTTTTAGGATTTTATATGTAAAAGATGTGGGAAATTATTGAAACGATGCTTGCCTTGGTCCGAGTTTTAGGATTTTATATGTAAAAGATTTGGGAAATTATTGAAACATGCTGCTTAATTTTGATAATTATATATTCAATTTCATCAAAGAATCATATAGTGGATAAATAACTAGGCACGGTATCTCGGGCATATGATTCTTAATTTGCTGAGGTAGTTTTAGATTCAATATATTGAGCTATAAGATGGACTGCATTCTATAAATTCAAATATTACAGGCTGTGAGTTTAGAGGTTATGGCTTCTGGCAGACATTGGATGTCTGTTCCAGTTTGACCTAATCTAGCAGTTTGATGACCTGGTGAAGACTGGATGTGTTCACTTTGACTTGTGTTTTGGCTTATAGAGTAATTGCAAAGCAGAGTTCCCATAATTCCTTGGCTTGTCTTATGAGTATACTGCCGGACAGTGATCTTAGGCTTTTAGTTATGCAAGGAAAACTGCAATTGGACAACATTTTGATTTTCTAGGCACTCTTGAGTCAAAACACAAGTTAAAGTGAACACATCAATTCTTCCCAAGGTCATCAAACTGCTAGTTACTTCAAAATTCATATGGGTGCTAAAAGAAGGAAATTTATTTATTTCATGTACTCAACTTTTATTTTGTTTATGATGTTCGGTTCTTGTGCTGCACTGTGTTTGTTGACTTAGGATGGTCATCCCTTATTCTTTTGTTTCTCATATTGTTGGACACTTTACGGTTGGCAAATGGTTGTTGGCAAAACATTTTCATCTGAGTCTGAATAATGGGTTCTTTCTTTTATATTTTAACCTTATGCAGGGCAGACAAATGTGTTATGGCCTCTTCTGGTTTTCAAGCTGATGTCAAAGCCTTACAAAAACTCTTGGCAGCAAGGCATTTGGTAAGGTTTCAAAAATGTCTGGCTGAGTGTTCAGTAGAAGCACTTTGTTGAGTTGTCATGTTTGTGGGTAAATATAATTATCTTGCATATGAATTTGTTACAGACATAGCATCTGTGTTTAAATCTCTTAAATATGCCTATTTGAAAAAGAAAAAATGCATTTAAATTTGCCAACTCTAAAACAAAGGGAGTGGATGTTTTGTTTTGTAGGAGAGGAAAGCTATTTTGAATTTTTTTCTCTCTTTCTTTCTCTTTTGCATTGGTATATACTGGCTTCATACCACTAATCTTTTTTTTCTGTGCATTGTTCAAAAACAGATCTATCAGCATCAGCACAACAAGCAAATGAGCTGCCCTGCAATGGGCCAACTACTCTCCAACACCCTGTACTACAAACGTTTCTTTCCTTACTATTCATTTAATGTCTTGGGTGGGCTTGACAATGAAGGTAAAGATTTTTCAAACTTCCATCGCCAGTTTTTAAGTTTTTTTTTTTCTTTCTTAGTTATTGTCAAATTTTTGTTCTTATTCCACTTCAGGGAAGGGTTGTGTCTACACATATGATGCTGTTGGTTCCTATGAGAGGGTTGGATATAGCTCCCAGGGTTCTGGTTCCACGCTCATCATGCCATTCCTCGATAACCAACTAAAGTCTCCCAGTCCTCTCCTATTGCCTGCCCAGGTAAGCTGTTAAATTCAGATATTTAACAGCACGTATGATGCTTCAGTGCTTTTATTCTCATACGTTTCTGATTGAAAATTTGTGCTTTCTGCAGGATGCTGTTACTCCTCTTTCAGAGGCTGAAGCAGTTGATTTGGTCAAAACTTGTTTTGCATCAGCAACTGAGAGGGACATATACACGGCAAGTTTTTTTCTTTTTCCCCCCTCTCTCCCCTTATGCGATGGCATTTTTGTTGGTGTGAGATTGCAACTGTGGTGAAATCAGGTTACACTAGCTCAATTCTTTGCACATAAAGTCCATTTTTTTCTTTTTCTAACATGTCCTTCAATGTTTTTACCAGGGAGACAAACTTGAAATTGTTGTCCTAAACAAAGATGGTATTCATCGTGAATACATGGAACTGAGGAAGGATTAAACTCTTTGGAATCATGCCACACTGGTCAAGCTGAAGTAGGTGGAGCTGCCATCAGCAAGTTCTCAGTGTTCTTGTGTTGTCGTGGTTTCACATTTTCTTATGAATCCAGTTTGATATAACTTTCCTTACTAGTGCATAGGTTGCAGTGATGATGCCTTAGAAGACGTTAGTTTCTTGTACTAGTAGCCTATAATGTTTGGAAGAATGGATCCGGTGTTATTTTCTTGAAGGATAAATTATATATTCGGTTTTCAAATGACATCTGGTGTGCGACTATATTTCAGTATTATATTTGCTCTGTACTTCGACAAATGATAGCAGGGCTCCAGTTTCAGTTAAGGCTTGCACGTTTCAGGCAAGTGACGTGGCCTTAATTTAATGACTTTTATAGTTGATGAAACTTGATGGGTCTTTCCTGGTAACAGGAGGCCATTTGAGAATAACATATTTAATAATTGTTGAACATTGTGGAAAATCGTCCATTTCATATTTTCCTGTTCTGAATATTTATTTCAAATTGCAAAACAATAACTGCACGTCCTATTCTATTGTGTTCATTTTCTTATGAATAAACATTTTGATTTTAACAGAGTAGAACTTGAACATCCGAATTGGAATAATAGGTCAATCCTTTGTATTCTTTTCCCTTTGACCCTGGTTCAAATGCGTACGGTGTACCGTTTGTCCTAATCTTGATAAAATTTGTTGAATATGACCTCAAAAGTTGTCTGCAGAAGCCCATCCTTTCTTCTCTAATGCTAATCGCAGTGCCTGCAATGAATATCAGGGATCAGTTAATAGTTAGATCAGTTTGTTTACTGCAAAGATGTTAATGTGAGATTATGGAAAAACTTCACCTTGATTCTCTTTCTATTGGCATCAAACTCAAAGTTTCGGAGACGCAAAGCAGATCTATATTCAACGACGGAATCTCTCTCAGGAGGAAACGAGAACTCAACATCATCCACAAGCTATTGAAGACATACTAATTCAGTCCGCCATTCTATATCATTAGGCTTGGTGAAAAAAGAGTTGCACAAGTGTACGATGAGCTAAACTCTCCCCCAAGATTGGACTTTCATATACTACATGCACACAAGGCGTGGGGTAAAAATTATTACTCCAACTGATACGCAAGAATTATTACTCCAACTAAGCTCGATGGATAGGATGTTAGAGAAAAATTAGTTTTTTAAATTTTTATAAAAATTTTTAGAACCGATCTCATACAAAATATAGGAATTTGTAATCTAAAAAATCATACATTGATAATCTGATTTGGCTTTTTCGCTGAATTCATCTAGGCTCCCAGATCATGATCTGTCACCAATAGAAATGACAATGGGCACCGCCCACAGCGGGTTTGCCATTACCAAACCCAAACCCGCACAAAATTTAAATTACCAAACCCACCCACAACCCGCAGCGGGTTTTAATTTTTTTTAAAAAAACTCACTTGCAGCGGGTTTTAACAATTACCAAACCTGCAATGGTACCCGGCAGATTTTTTACGGGTTTCCGTATTTAAAATCACAAATGTTTAATATATAAATTTATAATAATAACCTCAGATTTCGTATAACATACTCAATTTTATATTTAAACAATGTAAATAAAAAATTAAAATTTCCACATCAATCCAACACAAATTCTCAAATTTAAGTATAAATTACACAAATTCATTTAAAAAATATAAATTAGTATCTAAAAATAATAATTACATTTCATATTATCATTTAAAACAAGCTCCAAGAGAAGATATTCATTTCATTCACCACCATAAGCACCCATCCAACACAATGCCTATAATAATAATTAAGATTAATATTTTCAAATATTAATTCGAAGGGAAATGCCTTTAGTTTTCTTTAAGTTATGACTTTAAAATGGGAGATGGGTCACATACACACATACACAATTTTGAGCCTTTGACTATTTAGTAATTTGAATAATGATATTATTTTTTTATACATTTTTAGATTAAAATTAAATTAAAAATATTTGGAAAAAATATTGCGGGTTTGGTGGATATCCATGCGGGTATCTATCGGATATAAGGTCAATATCAAACCCACCCGCATCCATATGCGGATTTTAGTTTATAATACTAAACCCGCCCGCAACAGGTAAAATTACCCACATCGGGCGGGTTTTGGCGGGTGGGTTTGGGTGGGTTTGCGGGTATAATTGCCATCCCTAGTCACCAATGATCTTTCAGTTTGTGACTTAAGTTTGATCTACACTTGATGTGTGTGACACTTTTATTACCACTAAAAGCGACTAGTAAGAGAAAATATTCCTCTCAAAATTAGAGAGAGAAAATCTTTTTCTCTTATCTGTATAATGTGGTTGCTCTTTTTTTTTAGGAGAAAACAAGCCTTTTATATCTCTATTTAGTAGAAACTCTAGGCTCCATATTTATTAATTTTTAATTCTATTAAATCATATTTGATTTAAAATAATAAAACCAAAAGTAACGATACTTCTTCTTGTTATAGGAGCCCACTTTGTAAAATAACACAAGATCCCTTATACATAAGCATATTTTAAGGAGCCTCCCACTAAATAATATATTTAGGTTTTTAACCCAAATAGCTAGTTATCTTACTTATTAATCCAATAGTGACGCAGTCAGTTAAATGAGCTAACCAGAGGATCATATGAGTACATATAATAGTGGGTACAATAATTAAGCTTGTAATTAAACTAGCCCAATTATTTAATTCTAAATTTACTCTACTAAAAGATTGAAATTGACCTCCATAATTGTATGCTATCTAGGATAGTGTTTTCCAATAATTTTTCCACTCAGTTGGGTAAAAATTATTGCGTATCAAGAGATGTGTTGTACAAATTCTATATTGTTAATTTATAACTCCAATACTCATAATTGCTCCCACCAAGATACTAGGTAATCTTGATTACAAGTGTGCGTCGTGTCCGTTGGTAACTCAAATGTAATAACAATTACAATCATGAAATCATAACTAACTCAAGATTAAGATTACAGTAAAATCAATGCCTATGAGATTTAATAAGTCTGACAGTTATTTTAAAGTTAATTAAATCTCATATGTGATCATGTTCAATGTAGTTGTACTACATCAATAAATTCATAGATGATTAAGACAAATCATTCAATAAATTTATTACAATGTATACCTAAATAAAGTGCGCCCAATTTTATTTATCAACTGCGAACTTAATTTATTTAATCACAAGATAACCCGTATTTATGTATTCTGTGAATCCACATGGTGATCACATAAATATATATAATATTATTAAATGGACTTTACTTAAAATATTAATGCAATTAAGATACTTAAATAAAATACATCATTTATTTTATTAATCAGAATTGTTTATTACAATTAAATAAATATATATGCTTTTAAAGAGCATATTTTCCCAACATAGGATTGGCTGGAAATGTTTCATAATATTTACCACTTGAAGGAGCTCTTCTATTGCAACTTCTCTACTAACAGGCTTTTTCCTACCACGATTGCACTTCCCATAAAAACAAAATACATAAACCGTTTCCACGTGCTTCACTATTGACTAGTGGCCCTTCCTTCTCTCAACTTTCTGTCATTCTTCATCCATTGTACATGCTTCCTTCTCTCAGCTTTCTCTCATTCTTCTTAACATTCAACATCTTTGATAAAAATTTAGAAAACCAAAGAGGTACGTAGCCAATGAGATCATTGATATTCTCAGCAATAGAAATACGATTCTTGGTAGCTGGGCAAGTGGGCATAGTGCCGATGCTTGTTGATTTTTCTGAACTCCCAAGTACTCGGCCTTTTTTCCGCTACATATACTGAATTCAACTTCCGAATTTGGAGACTAGACAAGTAAACTTTGTATCTGAGAGTGAAAATGGCCCTAATTACTGCTACTTTCATTGCTCCTCCATATTGTTTCCTTTCAAATTAACAAAATAATAATTTGCCTAAGAAATTCAATTTACGTTACACATAAATCATAAAAATTAGTTTAGAATGAGTCTGTTGTGTACTTACCTTAAGTCCTATTTAGGATTGATGTGATGTAACGTTTAAGATATAGTTGTTTTAAAAAAAATTATAACTATAAAATAAAAATTAATAATATATAGTAAATTTAAATTTTAAATAATAATTTTGACAAATTATTAAAGATATAATAGATTTTTTATTATACAAGTGAAAAATTATATCAATATAGTTTTCAAACTACAACAATTAGTGTTTACCAAACACTTTAATGCTGTAACTTTTAAGTTACAGTTGCCTAACCTCAATCCCAAATACACCCTTACACTAGTTTGGTCGCAGGGCTCTTGAGACCGAGAAAGGGTAATACAAGGAAGAGTCGAAAAATCATAGCGTTCGTTGTATTTCTTCTTATAAAGCCTTTTTTTTTTAATCTTCTAAAGCCCAACTTTTTTCTGTCTCTGTTTACTCTCGACCCTTTTATGGGCTTATCTGGATTTTGGGCTAGAGAATAGAGAAGAGACTAGCTATACAACCTCACTGGCCACCCTTGGACGAGTGACGACTTTGGAAGTTGTATGAGTATCTACATCTTATATTCAAGTGAAAATGCTATAGTCTACTACTAATAGTTGAGTCTCTCTGATGACTTTTCTGATGAATTTCTCACCTTGATTATAGACGTTTTGATAGGAATTCATTAAGCGGACCTGTTCCTTCAAACCTTAACAATCCTATGAGTGTTCATGAGTTGTACGCTAACAACTTAGATATGAAAATAAGCTTTATATTTTTTTTGGATAGTCAATTCCAATTCTTTAACACATATTATTTTGAAATGAAGAGTGTTGGGTTATAATATTTTTCAAGTTCTTGTCTAACAATAAACTGATTGGTCTGGTGCAATGCTTAACCTTACTGGATTGGATTTCCTCAGTTAAGTGTAAGTAGAAAAGGTCTTAGCACATCTTCACGTCAATAATCTTAGGGTAGATAAAGCATCTCAAGTAATGATTAATTTTCATTCTATAATAATTGATTGGCAGGGACATGAGTAATAACAGTTTCGATGCATAAAATGTTCCTTTATAGTTTTCAAGCGTACAATCTTTAACAACATTGTATGTATCCCTTTGCTCTCTTTTCTTAATTACTCTTTACAAGTAAAACATGTGCAACATATGCTATTTAGGTCGATTACATGTTACCATAAGTATTTTGGGTCCAGAATTGCAGTTCTTTACACAATTTCACTTTAAGAAGGTCCATATGTTCTACATTACATCTTTTCTCGCACCTAATATTGTAGATCACAACTTTTCCATGTTGATGCATGTTCAAATTCCAATTTAGCCTATTATGGCTCCTCACTTAATATGTATCTTTTTATTATCTATGTCGTATGTTCCCTTTCACGTGTATATCTATGTGCATTTCTCTGTCTTTCTGTGATTCAAGATAGGTAATTTTCATGTACACTAGGAGAATGATTGACTACTTTTTGTGACAGAACGAACAATGGTGTTGTGTAGAAACGTATCAAATGGTGATGTGAGATAATAAAAAAAAGGAGAAAAAATTAACATAAAAAATTTAAGTGGTTCGACAAATTTGTAGATGCAGAGAAGACATCGTATGTGGCCTAATACAAAGTGCTCCATTAACATATTAAATTTAAACCTAACAAATCCACTATATCTTGTCTCCAATTATACCTATTTAGTGGATAAATGGAGACACTTGTCTCTAATAGTCTCCACTTTGGCTCCAATTTCTCTATCTCTAAGACAAAATGAGAAAGGATGTTTCTAAGTGCACCTAAAGATGCCACATACCCAAAGGTGTTTAAATTTGTAGTATATTAATGAAGTCCAAATAGTATTTGAAGTTGATTGCAATTATCACCTTAGTCAGCATAGCTGCGGGATTATCAATAGTCTTAATCTTATGAGGCATGATCATTTCTTCTTTAAGAAAGCCTCTCGAAAAATTATACAAAACACTGATATGCTTCATTCGTGCATGGTATACTTGATTTTTGGCTAAATGAATAGCACTCTAACTATTGCAATACACATTGATGTGCTTTTGCTTAATTTCGAATTCAACAAGTAAACGTTGCGAATGACAGCCTCTCCAACTGCCCTATACTTTACCTCTATCGTAGACAAAGCGATTGTTGACTGCGATGTGGACTTCCAACTTAGTGGAACTTTTGTAAGAGTGAATACATAGCCAGTGGTTGATCAACACTTGTCCAAATCAACATCATAGTGAGAATCTACATATCTAACCACATAATGACCAAGTGAATTATCCCTCTCAAACACTAAATCAAAATCCAACGTTTTCAAAATATATCTCAAAATCCATTTCACAGTTTGCTAATATCCCTTTCCAAGGCCGTGCATATACCTGCTTACTACTCCAACAACATATGAAATGTCAAGCCTCATAAGTCTGGGATAAGAGTAAGCTTTAGGATGTGTTGCTCTCTTCTATTGTTAAACAGATTCTTATTGGCTTCTATTTCTAGTGGAGAGCTGGATTTGACTCGATGGGATCTTGCCTTCGATGGCATTTTTCATTTGCGGTTGGCTTAGGAGCTTGTTCATTGTTCTAGGGCGAGGGATGAAGTTTTTTGGTTGTCTGGCAGCGGCATATCCCATTTCGGGTTTCCATTTTTCTCTGGTGATTATTGCATGGGTTTTTGGCTATTGATGATGCATTGTGCTCGAGGGTTTTTTACAGGGTCTCTTGGTGTGTTTATGGTTGGGTTGTTGTGAGACTTCTTAGCACTTATTTATTGATTGCCCATGAGTTCACTAGGTTTGGGCTTATTGTTTTGTAGTTTTGGGTATAAGAGATGTTGGTTTTTCAACCCCTCGTGTTATGCTTCTTCATTGGCAGCAGTGTGCCCATTTTCAAAGTCATCTTATAGCCTTTTTGCCTAGCTTTATCTTGTGGCAAGTTTGGAAGGTCTGTAATGCTTTCAGGTTTAATTCGTCATTTTTCTTTGTTGATGCAATTATCTATCAAGTGGTAGCGAATCTCAGGCTTGCTAGTTCCACTTTTGGCTTTAAGCCTTCTCAGCTAAAAGGATTTTTGGGTTCTTGGATTGCGGAGGGTTTGCGAGTTATAGCTCCACCCAAAAGGCCGATTCGATTGGTTTCTTAGATGAGGCCGCCTCTTGGGATTATAAAGCTGACTGTGGATGGTTGCTCTGGGGGCAATCTTGGGATGGAAATTGGAAATTTAAAAATTAACCTAGCAAATCCACACAACAAGCAATCTAATGCCTTAATAAAAATTGAAAGCAATAAGTTTAATAAAGGCACAATAATTAAAGAGTAAGGGAGAAGAGAAACAAACACACGAATTTTTACGTGGTTCGGCAATCCCCGCCTACGTCCACGCCTCCAAGCGATCCAAGCTCGAGGATTTCACTATCCAAGCCTTTCCAAGGCTTCAACAATTACAATTGACTTCGAGGTGTCAATAAACCTTTACAACAAAGAGATTATCTCCCAATCTCTTCACTCAAGTGTCTCACACACTCAAATTCTTACAAATGAATTGAAGAAATGAAAGTTACAATGAAACTCACTCAATGAGTAGATATTCAAAGATGAAGAACAATGAATGATTCAATAATTTGTGTTTTGCAAGTTGAAGGCTCAAGATATCACGTGTGCTTTTTGTTTTTGCTTGTTGGAGAGCTTCAAAATGAGTTGGATTTGAGTTCTTATAGTTTGAGCTCGAAAACTAGCCGTTACTCACATTCCAGGCGTATCCGGTTTGCCGTTTATGGAATCCGGTAAGCCGGATTTATGTTACCGTTAAGGCAAAATTCAAAATTTTGCCTAACCGGCTTGCCGGATTCGGAATCTGGTAAGCCGTTTTCGTTCTGGATACATTCTGCCCCGAATCCGGTTTTCGGTTTTTATAACTGGTAAGCCGGATGCTACAGTAACCTGCTACAGTGGAATTTTTCTTAAATTTTTAGTTTGACCCCAAACCTTTATAAAACTGTAGTATGGCCCAAAACGTTATGAAACTTTACAAATAGATCCAATTTCAGAATTTCTAAGTAATGCTTCGTTAATCCCACAACTTTCTGAAATTATGATTTCGCCCAAACTTTGTGAAATTATAAAATGACCCAAAAACATTTAAATAGTTTCAAATAGGTCCAAATCCGAAATTTAAAACACTATCAAAGATTTTGAAATTACTTTCATTTTAGTCCAAAATGCTTTAATTCCATAACATCATTTTCTTATTATAAAAGCACAATTCATAAATCTTTACTTAATAAATACATGTGGTTTGTTATCATCAAAATCAATATTTATAGCCATATAGGCTAACAAGTCGTTTCTTAGACTCATTCAATCAGTAATGTTTGCTGGGATTATGCTTATTCGTTACATGGGTGTGCACTTTGGCATCTTCTTCTTCTATTTTGGCGAGGCATGTGCTCACGAGGCTGTTAACATGAATATGCTCATAATATTAATTTTGATTATCACAAACTTTAAATGTTTTTTTTATTAAAATGATGGAGCTATCCATTAATAAATAAAAGTCTTATAATCATTCCAATTATATTCATAAAAGTTGGATAACTGTTAAACTTGAAATTGGAAAATGATTCTCTGCAATTCTGGAAATAAACGGTGAACCGTTTTCCTTTAAACGGTTAACCGATTAAATCCATAGAGTAACAAATTGCTTAAGCTCTAACCGGTTAAGAAAAATAGAAAACCGAAAATGTTAGGAAGGCTATTGGAATTAAACCGTGAACCGTTTATTGAAACGGTTAACCGATAAAATCCAGAATGGAAGATTGTACTCATCTTGTTACTGGAAACAAACAGCAAAAGTTTAACTGAAACAGATAAGGCTAATATGTTCTGCAGGTTACTGGAAACAAACAGCGAATCGTTAATTACAAACAACTAACCAATAAATTCCAGAAAGGTCATTTCGTGCAAATCTTTAACCTTTTAATGTAAACAGATAACTGAAGTTTATCTTGCAGGTCTTTGGAATTTAACGGCGAAAGAGTAAGCCTAAATGGCAAACCGTTTATTTGAAATTTGACCCAACGGTAACTTTGACCAGACTAAATGGTTAACCGATAATGGTTAACGGAGAACTGTTTTCGGGCAGACAGTCTGTAACGACTAGTTTTTCAGCTCCAACTATAAATAACCTCATTCAAATTCAAATAAGGTTGATCACAACACTACCATTGAGCTTATATTAGAGAATACAATCTTCATAGAGCTTTAAACACATTCTTGCTTCATCTATTCACACATTGGGTATTGATTTGTAATCTTAAATATTGTAATCTTAAACACATTCTGCCAAATATCCGGTTTTCCAGTTTTTATATCCGGTAAGTCGGATGCTACAGTAACCTGCTATAGTGAAATTTTTCCTAAATTTTCAGTTTGACCCTAAAACTTTATAAAACTGTAGTATGGCCCAAAATGTTATGAAACTTTACAAATAGGTCCAATTTCAGAATTTCTAATTAATGCTTCGTTAATCCCAAAACTTTTTAAAATTATGATTTTGCCCAAACTTTGTGAAATTATAGAATGACCTAAAAACATTTAAATAATTTCAAATAGGTCCAAATATGAAATTTAAAACATTATCAAAGATTTTGAAATTACTTTCATTTTAGTCCAAAAAGGTTTAATTCCATAACATCATTTTCTTATTATAAAAGTACAATTCATAAATCTTTACTTGATAAATACATGTGGCTTGTTATCATCAAAATCAATATTTATACCCATATAGGCTAACAATCTCCCCCTTTTTGATGATGACAAAATACATTAAAAACTTTAATCGTGTTATGAAAAGGCTCCCCCTTAATCAATGCAAGTTAAAAAATAATTTGAAAATTGTTTGATCAAAAACTCCCCCTGCATACATGCTCCCCCTAGATATATGCATATTTTCATAACACTTATTAAATCATTCTCCCCCTTCATCATAAAAAAGAATAAAAGAATAAAAGAATAAAAGCTCCCCCTATCAATCATCAAAATAGCAACACAAGCTCATTAGTAAAAAAAATAT
>MKYO02004450.1:976693-997029 GCA_002013955.2 Citrus medica | reverse complement strand
ATTTGGTAAATTTATTTTCTCTTCCCCTCTAGTTTTTGTGGATATTTTGACTTCTCGTCGACAAATAATAATAAGCTTGTCTAGATACCGCTCTGGTTTCACCGACTCCCTAGTACAAGGTTATTATTATTTGGCACGATAAGCCCTTAGCACCATATTGATTAGAGTGTGGTTCATGAGGTGTGGATTCCCCCTCATGGTTTAATTGGTATTAATAAGGAATATTTAGCCCATGGTGCATGTTGATGCGGATCCAGATACCTAAGTACGTCATTTCAATAGATTTCTCTTCAATTTATTCTCGTCATTTCAATTCCAATTTTAGAATTTATTCTTGCCATTTCAATTCTAATTTTAGGATAATCTACGTCACCTTTACCACAAAATCCAACCACCCATTTACAAAATTAATTCTATACACAATTAAAATCCACCTCCTCGTGGGATCGACACTCGTCACCATTAGTCTATACTATAATAGATTTCTGCGCTTGCGAGTTCAACAAAATTTTCACAACAATTGCTCTCAAAGCTTTAAAATATGAGAGTGATGGGGAGAGTGAACCAGATGATGAAGCGTTGGCCATGCTAGCAAGGAGGTTTAGAAAATGTTTGAAGAAAACCGGAGAGCGAAGAAAATTCATAAACTTCAAGAACAAAAGGGAGAAGAAAGAGGTAATCACATGCTATGAATGCAAGAAGCCTGACCATATAAGATCGGAGTGCCCACTTATCAACAAACTCAAGAAGAAAGCCATGGTTACAACTTGGGATGATAGCGAGGAAGATTCAAGTAATGAATAAGAGTCGCAAGAAGAATCAAACCTAGCGCTTATGGCAATAGGAGAGGATGATGAGCTCAATGAGGTAAGTGATCCTACCTATGATGAATTGTATGATACTTTTAAAGAATTGCATAATAAGTTGATGAAGATTGGTAAAAAGAATGTATGTCTTAAAATGGAAATGACAAAGTAAAAAAATGAAAATGAATCTCTAAATGCTAAAATTACATGCCTAAAGTAGAGAACAAAACATTTCATGATAGAATTGCATTATCAAATGAGAAACCTAACACTTCCCATTAGCATTTAGAATCACACATAAATTATTTGAAAAATAAAAATGAAACGCTTAAGAAAAAGAGCAATAAGTTAAATGAAATTGTCATGAAATTTACAAATGGGCAAAAGATGTTGGATAACATGCTAAACTCACAAAAATGTGTATTTGACAAATGAGGTATTGGTTATAAGTCAAACTTAAGATAAAAATATTATAAGAACTACTTTGTAAAGAGTACATCCAGTAACAATCAAGTTGTATGTCATTTTTATAATCAAGATGGTCATATGAAAAATAAGTGTCTAGTAAAAAGAAATGCACATTATGGTATGCAATACGTTTGGGTTCCAAAATGAATCATTACTAACTCTCAAGGACCTAAAAAGTTTTGGGTACCTAAAACTTGAGATTTTCTCTGCAGAGCTTGAAGAAGAAGAAAAATAAATGGTACTTGGACAATGGTTGTTCAAGGCACATGACCGGAAACTGTGCATGGTTCTCAAGGTTCACCAAAATTGAGAATGGTGGAGATGTATCTTTTGGAGACAACTCAAAAGGAAAAATTCTCGGAATTGGAAATGTTGGTAAAGTTTCCTCAACTCTAATTGAGAATGTATGTTTGGATAAGAACTTGAAACACAACTTGATTAGTATTAGTCAATTATGTGACAAAGGTTATAAAGTTGTTTTTGATAAATTTAGTTGTGTCATTGAGAATTCATGTGATGTCAATATCTTATTCGTTGGAAATAGATTTGGTAATGTGTATATCATTGACATAGAATGTGCATCTACTCTTGATAAATGTTTTTCGACATTACATGATGATAGTTGGTTATGGCATAGAAGACTAGCTCATGCAAGTATGGATTTGATTTCGAAAATTTTGAAAAATGATTTAGTTAAAGGCCTTCCAAAAATTGGTTTTAAAAAAAATAAGATTTGTGAAGCTTGTCAATTTGGAAAACAAATCAAAACATCTTTCAAAAATAAAAATCATATTTCTACTTCAAAACTACTTCAACTTCTTTACATAGATTTATTTGAGCCTTCTACATATTCTAGTTTAAATGGCAAATATTATGCATTCATAATTGTAGATTATTATTCTAGATATACATGGGTATTATTCTTAGCTAATAAGGATGATGCTCTTGATGCATTTAAAGTACTTTGTAAGAAAATTCAAAATGAAAAAGGGTATGGTATTGCATGCATTAGGAGTGATCATGGAGGAGAGTTTGAAAATCATGCATTTGAATCCCTTTGTAACACTTTGGGCATTGTGCATCAATTTTCATCACCTAGAACTCCACAACAAAACGGAGTTGTTGAGAGAAAGAATAAGTTTCTTTGGGCATTGTGCATCAATTTTCATCACCTAGAACTCCACAACAAAACAGAGTTGTTGAGAGAAAGAATAAGTTCATTCAAGAAATAGCTAGGACTATGTTGAATGAAAATTCATTGCCTAAGTATTTTTGGGCCGAGGCCGTCAACACTGCTTGTTATGTTTTAAATCGTGTGTTGATTAGACCTAACCTTGATAAAACTACATATGAGTTTTGGAAAGATAGAAAACTCAATATTGGTTATTTCAAAGTATTTGGATGCAAATGTTTTATTTTGAACACAAAAGATAATCTTGGCAAATTTGATCCAAAATCCGATGTGGGTATTTTTCTTGGATATTCAAATTCAAGCAAAGCTTATAGAGTTTATAACAAAAGAACTCTAGTTGTAGAAGAATCTATGCATGTTACATTTGATGAATCTAACCCATCCTCTATGGAGAAAGTTGTTGTTAATAATGATGCAGATGAAGAATTACAAAAAGAGTCATCAAAAGATAACCAAAAAGATGCGTCTCATGGGAATCAAGGTGAGCAACATGAAGAAATGAATGTAGAGCAAAATGAAGGTATTTCTCAATCACTCCCTAAAGAGTGGAGGTGTGTTTCTTCTCACCCTAAGGATGTAATTTTAGGAGATCTCTCACGAGGTGTTACAACTAGATCATCACTTAGGAATACTTGTGAGCATAATGCATTCATTTCTCAAATTGAACCAAAATCCTTTGCGAATGCGGAAAATGATGAATCTTGGATTATGGCATTGCAAAAGGAGTTAAATCAATTTGAGAGAAACAATGTGTGGGAATTAGTTCCTAAACCGGAATATCAAGCCGTCATAGGTACTAAATGAGTATTTAGAAATAAGATGGATGAATCTGGTGTGGTTGTAAAGAATAAAGCTAGATTAGTGGCTCAAGTTACAACCAAGAAGAAGGAATTGATTTTGATGAAACATTTGCACCCGTAGCTAGACTAGAATCAATTAGGGTGTTGTTGCCATTTGTATGTCATAAAGATTTCATCTTATTTCAAATGGATGTGAAAAATGCTTTCTTAAATGGTTATATTATGGAAGAAGTGTATGTGAAACAACCCCCTGATTTTGAAAATGAAAAATTTCCAAATCATATCTATAAGTTATTGAAAGCTTTATATGGATTAAAACAAGCATCTAGAGCATAGTATAATAGGCTTAAGAATTTCTTGTTAGATAATGATTTTTCAATAGGTAAAGCGGATACTACTCTCTTTGTTAAGCATAAGAACAAAGATATACTTGTTTTCAAATTATGTTGATGATATTATTTTTTGTTCTACTAATGAATTGTTGTGTAAAGAATTTTCATCTTGTATGAGTAATAAATTTGAAATGAGTATGATGGGAGAGTTGAAGTACTTCCTTGGGCTGTAAATAAAACAAAATAAGAAAGGAATTTTCATAAATTAAGCCAAGTATGTGAAAGATCTACTCAAAAGATTCGGCATTGATGACTCAAAGACCAAAAATACTCTGATGAGCACAACAACCAAGCTTGACAAAGATGAAAAAGGTAAAGAAGTGGATATCAAAATGTATCGAGGTATGATCGAATCTTTATTTTATTTAACTGCAAGTAGACCCGATATCATGTTTAGTGTATGTTTGTGTGCAAGATTTCAATCATGTCCCAAGGAATCCCATTTACTTACTGTAAAACGAATTTTCCGTTATTTAAGTGGAACTATAGATCTTGGCCTTTGGTATCCTAGAGGAACTCATATAAATTTAACGTGTTATTCGGATGCGGATTTTACCGGTTATAAAGTTGATAGGAAAAGCACTAGTGGAACTTGCCATATTCTAGGTCACTCACTTGTTTCATGGTTTAACAAGAAACGAAAGTCTGTTGCACTTTCAACTACCGATGCTGAATATATAGCTGTAGGAAGTTGTTGTGCACAAGCTCTTTGGATGAAACAAACACTTAGAGACTTTGGTATTAACCTTGAACAAATTCTTATTAAGTGTGATAATACTAGTGCTATAAATCTTTTAAAGAATCTCATTCAACACTCTAGAACCAAGCATATAGAAATAAGACATCATTTCTTGAGAGATCATGTTCAAATGGGAGATATTGCATTAGAGTTTATTTCTACAGAAAAACAACTCGCAGATATTTTTACCAAACCTTTTGGCGAAGAACAATTTTCAAAAATTTGGCATGAACTTGGGATGATGAAATTTTTGCATTAACTTCTATATTCATGTTATTGAGTGTATTGAATTGATTGACTTATTGATGATTTGATGATTTAATATTTATGAAATGCTTAAGCATGATCATCAAGTGATGTGTTTGCTTTGTTAATTCTTGAATGTTTATATGAATTAATTGCTTGAATACATGTTCATGAATCATGCATTAAAATGGCTCATAAAACATTTTTAGATCAATTAAATGATCTTGGAATGTATTATTTGCTGGCCAAAAATTAAATCAAATGTGCGAAATTATAGATAAAATAAACGGATAATCGTTTCTAAATAAACGGTGTACCGTTTAATTCCAGACACTAGATTATGATGACTGCCATTTACCCTTTTACCGTTTGATGCAATCGGTAAACCGTTTAAAAATAGAGAGCTCACTGGAAGTTACTCCTTAATCGTTAAAAGGATAACCTTTCGCCGTTTGATATTAATTGCTCTCTGGAAGTTACTCCCTAACCGTTTAAATAAATGGTTAGCCGTTTTCGTGAAGTATAAAATTGTTCCAAGGGTTTCTTCTTCTCCCTCACTCCGTTTTCGTGAAGTATAAAACTGTTCCAAGGGTTTCTTCTTCTCCCTCACTTACCCTCTTACCGTTTCAGCCATTGTTGCGCAGCCGAAGCTTTCTCCATCCTCAAACCATTATTTCTCTTGATTTTCTTACCAAATCACTCACACAAAATCATTTCCCATCATCATTAGATCACTTTCACTGACTCAAATCTTCAAATCGAGCATGAAATTGAAAAATCCCAAATCAAAACCTTAAGTGTAGCTGATCGGGTTTCGTTATTTTTACCTGATTCTTGTCCTTTTTCGACCACATTGAGTCTCAAAATTGTATCCTCTACCCATCCTTAACTAAATAATCGGCTCATTTTCTTCCACTCACATCTCCTGCAAATTTTCCAAATTTTCTCATTTCTCACCATGGCTGAGTCCTCTCGGAGAACTCGAAGGAGGAAAGATACGCCTCAAAGGAATCCCATTCCACCACAAGCAGTCTCTGAATTCAAAAGAATTCATTTTCCCATACCCTCACTGGCCAAGCGTTTCGAGGACCGCTTCAATGGTAGAAAGGTACTTGATTCTTACTATGTGGATATAAAATATTTTAGAACTTTAATTGTGTGTGGTAGAAGCATTAGGGATATGCTTCAACCTTGGGAGTCTGTCATTGATTTCGATGACCGCGTTTATCCAAATTTAGTGCGAGTTTTCTATTCGAACATAGAAATCTCTGCAACTCGCCTAGATAGGATAGTTACTCAAGTCGGCAGTGTGCCTGTAGAATTTGATGATGAGGATCTTAATAGCTTTCCAGGTATCTCTAGTGATGGTCATAAAATTTATACATCTCGGAAAGCTCTTTCTTTTGCCGAATTTAGTCATGCTGATAGTGTTTGTAATATTTGTCGGCATCAAGGCCTTAGTTATGACATGTGTACTCTACTTTTTCCGTCTCAAATTTTACCTCTTTAAGTACGCATCCTTCACACAATTTTACAACATATCATGACACCTAGGAAGTGTCACTCGGATGAGGATACGAGGTTAGACATTGGCTTATTAGATAGTCTTATTTCAGGTCGATCCATTAACCTCGGCTATGCTATTGTGAGGCACATGTTGAGTACTCATGCGGTTAACCACTGCTTGCTTCCATATGGCAGTATCATTACTAAGATACTGCAATGCTTTGAGGTGCCTCTTCTAGATGCAGGCTATACGGAGACCAGACGGATTAGCCCAGAGGCCATGACTAGTATTGGTTTTTCTAGAAAGAATGGGCAATGGATCAAGACTAAAAACTCCAAAAACCGGGATACCTTGATTGCTCCAGAGGACGATCGGATGCTCAACGATATTTATTCTCCTGATCAGCTTCCAGATTTTAGACTCGGAGCTCATCCTCCACCTCCTCGTCCCCGCTCTGTTCCCCAGCCTTCAGCTGATTCTGATACAGAAGAGCACGTGATGGATCCAGACCAACCCTCCGATTCTAAGCTACCTCCTGCTCCCGTATAGCCCTCCGCTTCTGAGCCACCTCCTGCTCCTGTGCAGCCCTCTGCTTCGGAGCCACCTCCAGCTCCCAAGCAGCCTCCTGCTTCAGTCCAGCCACCAGCTTCAGGCACTTTGCTGTAGATAGTTGCTGATGTTCGCAGGATTTCTGAGAGACAACAGCTGATTCTAGACCGATTGGACACTCTCTCTCGTGACCAGTAGCAGCCCCGTTCTGACTTTCAAACGTTCCAGCAGCAGAGCATCGATCAGCAGCTTGAGCTTATAGCTGGACAGCGCACTCTTCTTCGTTATTTCGGTTATGATCCGGGGAGCACATCTTCACCACCCTCTTAGTTTCTTAGTCTTATATTTGCACATACATTTCATCTTTTGGTTCTTTGTGTGTTCTTATTTATATATGATTTGTGTGTTCATACATTGCTACTTCTTTCTAATTTTGATGATGGATATTTTTTTGTATGATGGATATATATGATCTGTGTTGGATGATTATATGTTGGATGATTATATGATGGATGATTATATGTTGGAAGATGGAGTTGTTGGTATATGGATGCTTGTTAATATATTTGGAAGTGTTTTAATCTCATTTTGTCTTAGCGGATTTGTTTCATCTTAAGGGGAAACTCTGCCAATTTTTTTTTTTGCTCGCCTATTCTCGGTAATTTCTTTACGTTTTTCCTTTTCTCTCTTTTCTTTTTGATGATGAAGGGGGAGAGATTATGTTAATTCTCCTGAATATTGATAAAGGGGGAGATACTGATTAATAAGCATAAAATTCACTTTTGAAATGTTAATGCTCCTGAATATTAATAAAGGGGGAGATAGTGATTAATAAGAATAAAATTCACTTTTGAAATGAATTTTGTTTTTAAAATGCCTTTTGAAATGTATTTTTTTTTAAGTTTCCTTAAGCAAAGTTGTTTATTTGACATATTTTTAAATTGGCCATACATTTAGGGGGATCATATATTAAGGGGGAGCAAAATATTGAATGAAGTTTGTCATCATCAAAAATGAGGAGAATGTTAACATGAATATACTCATAATATTGATTTTGATAATGACAAACTTTAAATGTTTTTTTATTAAAATGATGGAGCTATCCATTAATAAACGAAAGCCTTATAAGCATTCCAATTATATTCATAAAAGTTGGATAACTGTTAAACTTGAAATTGGAAAATGATTCTCTTCAATTCTAGAAATAAATGGTGAATCGTTTTCCTTTAAACGGTTAACCGATTAAATCCAGAGAGTAACAAATTGCTTAAACTCTAACCGGTTAAGAAAAACAGAAAATACAAAATGTTGGGAAGGCTACTGGAATTAAACTGTGAACTGTTTATTGAAACGGTTAACCGATAAAATTCAGAATGGAAGATTGTACTCATCTTGTTACTGGAAACAAATAGCAAAAGTTTAACTAAAACGAATAAGGCTAATATGTTCTGCAGGTTACTGGAAACAAACGGCGAGCCGTTAATTACAAACAACTAACCGATAAATTCTAGAAAGGTCATTTCGTGCAAATCTTTAATCGTTTAATGTAAACAGATAACTGAAGTTTATCTTGCAGGTCTCTGGAATTTAACGGCAAAAGGGTAAGCCTAAACGGTAAACTGTTTATTTGAAATTTGGCCCAACAGTAACTTTGACCAGACTAAACGGTTAACCGATAATGGTTAACAGCGAACCGTTTTCGGGCAGACAGTCTATAACGGCTAGTTTTTTAGCTCCAGCTATAAATAACCTCATTCAAATTCAAATAAGGTTGATCATAACACTATCATTGAGCTTATATTCGAGAATACAATCTTTATAGAGCTTTAAACACATTCTTTCTTCATCTATTCACACATTGGGTATTGATTTGTAATCTTAAATATTGTGTGAGAGAAAAAAAATTTGTAATCTTTTATTTTGAGTGATTGTAAGTATTGGGATACACTTGGGTTAAGAGATTGGGGATAATATCTTGTTGTAAAGGTCCATTGACACCTTGGAAGTCAAGTGTAAGCATTTGAAGCCTTAGAGGCTTGCTTAGTAAAATCCTCAAGCCCGAAAAGTTTGGAGGCGTGGACGTAGGCGAGGTTGGGCGAACCACGTAAAAATCTTCGTGTTTGAATCTCTCTTCCCTTATCTTTTTATATTGTGATTGATTTAATTGTTATTGCTTTAAATTCGTTTTAGATTTGCTTGGTATTTTGTTTTAGAATTGAATAATTTTTTAAAATCTCAATTCACTCCCCTTTTGGGTTGCATAACTAGAATTTCAGAGGCTACTTCTGCTGCTGATTTTCTAGCCAATTGGACCTGTACTGATCGAGTTAGTAGACGTTTCTTGTGTCCTCAAGATCTTCCTTCAAACTTATCTAATATTTTACATTTGGATGCGCAAGCTGTTCACCACATTAGATGCTAGTATTGATGACTTTCCTTATTATTTCATTCTTCTCTTTTTATTCTTGTGTATTCTCATATACTTTAGGAGGTTTTGGTTTATGTCATTCTCCTTATGTATTTGTTCCATTACTGATTTATATTACAAATAGGAGTCCCGCCAAACCTTCCACTTCTTGGTGGTTTTTATCCAAAAATAAATACAAGTCTTATGTCTGTTTAAAATTCTTATTTTTTGGGGTCATTTTCTCTTAATTAAGAAAGAATTTTTGGCTAACTAAATTAATAAAGAATTACTGATCTTTTCTCAATAATTAATTAAATACACACTTCATCAAGCATAAAACGTCATTATTAACCACCATTTACTGTAATGGTTTGCATCTATGCATCTAAACACCTCATTTTAAAGTTGATGGTCTCTCCTATGGATGAGAGTAATAATTGAAAAAATCAAGCTACCTCTATTAACTACCAGACAGTACAAGACTTAAAAACAAAAAAAAAACACTTATTTTATTTTTTTGACCCCAATTGGGATGTTTTCAATAATTTGTAGATAAATTGAAGCATATCAATTTACCAGGGGCTAAACTACGTGGCAGACCGAGTGCCCTGCCACTTTTCACACACCCACTACAGTGCTGCAACACGTCTCGGGTCATCGGTCGTCACGCTACAGCCAGAGGCAGCAGCCGTTAAAATGGCCAAATTTATTCGGTGATAAAAATTTCACTGAAATAATTCATTTGATTCACAGCAATGGATACCGAGAAACCATCATCGTCGAAGAAGAAGAAGAAGACAATTGAAATCAGCAGCTTAGCTGATTGTGAAGATGTTCTTCATAACATTCTCAGTCGGCTTCCAGCAAAATCCTTTGCATCCGCAGCTTGCGTTAACAAATCTTGGAACTGCGTTTGCAACTCCATTCTCTCTCGCCCCAGAATCGCCTCTGCTTGTTCCTTCAAAGCTTCTGCCCCAGTAAGTTTGAATTCAAATTATTGATTACTGAATGCTTTTCTAGCTGAATCCTTGATTTTCTTTTTTTTTTTGATGTTATATAGTTTGATATGTAGATTGCTCTACAAGAGGTTCTCGATAAGGTTCTCTTGGAGCCCATACGACCGCATTTTGCCATCGCAAATGTTGGCAGAGGCTTTAACATGAGAAGGACTCTCGATTTTGTATATCACTTCTCACTGCATTTTATTCTTTTGCTTCTCATTTCGCTTCTCACTGCATTTTATTGTTTTGCTTCTCACCCCCCCCCCCTCCTCCTCTTAAATAATGTGTGAGAAAACGCAGTTAGTAAAACATTTGGGTCCACGAACTCCGATTATTTTATCCGTTGTTCATGGAGTAATGGGAAGAGATGCTCTTACTGATGAGTTTAGAGAGGTTTGAATTGTTTCTTTGTCGTTTTGGTTTTTTGTTTCTTGAGGCAAGTGAAGTGAAAGTGATGATTTATTTTGTTAGTTGTGGAAAAATGTAGGTCAAGTTTCAGGATCATGAGGATATTGGTGTCAATCATGGCATATGTACATGTGGTCAGCAGTCAGGCATTGTATTGACAGTTGGCTATTTGCCTGGATTAAAAGTTGATGCAATTCCATTACTTCGGCGGAAAGAGGTATGGGTTGGTGGGAACCATTTGGACATGATTGGGGCTATACAACACAAACTTTTTTGGTCAATATACTCGAGAACCTCTATTAAAAGAATACTTTGGTGGTCATCATTTTTTCTATAAATGAATATAATGGAAATTTATGAATTGAGCTTTTCTTAGAAGCAATCACTCAATGTTACATTTGATTTAGATTTAGAAGATAGTTTCAGTTATTTAGTCAAAATACTGATCATTTAGAATCAGAACAGATAAATGCCTAGATATGACACGTGGAAGCCGTGAGCAAAAAAATGTAGTTATTGTTATTATTTTTCCTTTTAGTGTAGGCGTGTGTGGCCAGTGACTCATTCTGGCCTCAGCTCGTAATGCCAAAAGAAAAAAATTCGAAGTGAAACTGCTAACCATTCAACGTGAGGTTAACTCGTAGTTACGTGGATTTTGTGTAACTAATGCAGTGACACCTAGCTAAAGCCACAAGATATATTTATTTTTTGAAACTCCATAACGGCTTTTCTTATTGTCAAATTGGATATGTAGAATGGAAAAATGTGTCATTATAGATAATCTGAAACTTGCAATGTTTGGTATATTTACATGATCAAATGGGCTGACTGGAGTTATATCAGATTGTGCAGGTTCCAGTTGATGATACATATGTTGATGTATACCTGGCACCTCCAGTGCCAATGATTGATCAATTTGTGATGGATATCCAGAATTACACAACCTCTGTTTCAGGTTGCGCATCACCGGTTGGGATTATAATGTTTGGGGTAAGTTAATATTCTGCCATTTACTCTCCTCTGTTTCTGCTTCTGATGAGGATGAAAATTTTGTTTCCACTGCTAATATGTTGAGTTGCTGATGCTACAGAAAGAAGATATGGACCAGAAACCTATCATTGAAAAATTGGGTAAGTATTTTCTGAATATAAAAATTTCATCTATTTAATGCATTTAGTTACTTTTCTCTGCAAGGAAAATAATTCAATAGTTTTAGTGTGGTTATGTAATGTGGGAGAAAAAGGATTTATGCCAACTTTTGATTTAAGAATTTATTCTTCTTGAAATCAAAACTATAAAACTGTTTTTACATTTAATGTTTCTTACTCAATATTCTCTGCATTTTGTCCTTCTTTAAGTTCAAACATAAAAATGCCATTTTTTTATAAATAGTTTATTGTTTCTCAAGTGGAAGTTTTTGAAGTATAGGTTTGTGTTATGACATCAAAATAGGAATATTTAGATAGATATTTTCCAATTTCTGTGGATGTATAGTTGGAACACATATGCAGAAGTCAGATTGAGTGGCTTGCTTTTTTGCAAGCTTGTTTATGTTCAATTGTAGTTGATAGCATCCTGTATCGCAGATTATGCAATGTCTATGAATACCGTCTTTGTGGGTGATGAAAGAAGCCGGTTTGCATACAGGAGTGGTGATGATTTGAGAAATGTCTGTGGAAACCCAGCATTCATTTCCGATGCTGTTGCTCTTGTATTTGCAAGTGATAAAGACAAACCTCATGGTATTTATTTCTTTGTTTACTGTTTATTACTTTTTTCTATTATGCCTCTGAAACTAAATAACAATTTAAATGGCTGGAATACATGATTTATTTATTAAGTTTTTATTTTTTTATTTTTGCAAATGTTTCTTCTTAAAAAAATAAAATAAAATCACAGGAGTTAATATCATGCCTTGATAACTTTCATCCTGAACCTCGCATCATCTCAAACATTCATTGCACTTCTGCGGTTGCAGATACACTAGTTTGTTCACATAAGAAGTTACTGCAGCTATCAAGAGGCCAATTAAACAACTGATTTTGTGGCCTTCCGATAACTGCATCAGAAACCACTTGAATTGTTGAATTCTCGAGTCCTTTAAGACCTGAACATTTAATGTTTGTTATTTTTTTCACTGTTGTTTCTTCTCTGTGGAATTGTGGGAATCTTGTTTTCATTTCTCTGGCAGCTTGTTTTTAATCCTCTTTTGCTCAATAATTTTTTTACCCATTTAAAAGAGATTCCCACTTTATCGCCCAATCAGCCTTACTAGCTTTTTGTGCAACTCGTACTTCTTAAAGCGATTCTTTCAAATACTTCTTTGCTTGTCTTATTTGTTTATCCTTTCTCGCATCTCTTCCTATTCTAGTAGACCTTGTTCCAACTTGGGGACGGCAGGTAGCATACAAGAAGGAGCAAATGCCCCTTCTCAACTTTGAAATTTTTAAAACAAAAGATTTCTTCAAACATACCCTTACTATCTGATAATTTTATTGAAACGCCCCCTGTTATTTGAACTTACCATTTTAGAGTAATTTTTAACACCCTTTTCTAAAGAAAAGTTAAATTCAACAAGGGGTGGGCAAAAAAGCAAAGAGGGAGAGAAAACAAAAAAAAAATAACGGGCAGAAAGAAAACCAGATAAACGAATTGATTGGTTTGATTTGCTTGACTTTTCATACATAATGTGGTTTCCTGTGGTTTGATTTTATAGGAACTGATTGATTGATACATTTTGCTATAAATCAGAGAAAAACTGACAATAGGCTCACTTGGGCTCATAAATTGGATTAGGAACTAAGAAGGAAACCAAACAGATTCATGTCGGGTCATTTCTAAAGTTCTGTTCAAAAGTCCAAGAACTGATTAGTTTTCGGTTCTGGACTGATTTTTGCCCACCCCTGAATTTGGCCTTTCTCATTTGTTCCCAATTAAAAAGTGAACCCTGATACAGCCACTCACACTTGGACTTGTTTCTTCTCAATTATTTGGTAGACAAAGCTTTCACAACCCAAAATTTTCTTCAAAATGTAATTACATCTCAATTTAAAGACAAAATAAAACAAGGAGAGAACTCCGCGTTATAAATTATTATTAAGTATAGATTTTCTTCCCAACATTAAGAATTCTTTGTTCCGTAGTTTTGCTTGAATTTGATTGCACAAGTGCATTAACGACAATTTAAATTTAAATTTATTTGGTAATATAATAAATCAATCTCTAAGTTCTTTTTGTCAATTACATGGCTAAAGTGCAACATGTCACTAGTGTTTTATATATAGGGTAAAGATACAAATTAATTCCCATGAGTAAGGAATTCTTATTTCAATGGTTCATTATAGATGCTCATAGTGGGTCTAAAACTTATGAAGTCCATTTGAAGATTAAGAAATGAAATTCCTTTTCCAAGACTTAAGCAATCTTCATGTCTATGTTAATTGAAACTGACCCGAGTTTTTTGTGTGATAAAGGATGGTGTAATGGGATTGGTCAGATTGCTTACCTTGTAGAGAGATTAGAAGTTCTCATGTCAGTGGTTCAAAAATATGCTTCTTAAAATGAGATTAATGCTTATGAGAATTAAATTATATTTTCATCCTTGTTCTAGGTTCTTGCGATCATTAAGCTGCCATGCCTTGCTATTTGTCCCATTTTGAAATGTTTTTCACTTTTTTCATTTATCATCTACCATTTGTGCCTAGTGTCTTTCATCAGTGATTCACGTTTCTGTTTCTATTTTGCATATTTGTGTCCATAACGAATAACATTATTGTATGCCATGAACGATCATTGATTTGCTTCATTTAAGCAGGTACAGGGGAAATCCAATTTCATCTTGCAATGTCAGAAGGTGTTTCAGCAATAGGTCCCAGGCACAAGGCAGTTTCTGTTAGAGCAAATCATGCTGAGGGGTCTACGTGGCTTACTGCCAAAAGAGAAGGTCATCATGAGATACTAGATGGTGAGCAGATTTTACGTCATATTGATCAGGTATGCTTATAATCTCAAGTTAAAAATTTGTGACTTTTTTGTGATGTGGATGGAATTATTTTCCCTCTATTTTTGGAAGCAAGCATTAGTTTTTATGCAGATATAACTAGTTTTGTGATGTATGGCAGTAGTGGAGTCTGATTATGTATTCTTACTTTTCTGTTGTGACATTGTTTGCATAACTACCTATCCGAATTCTTTGCCATATGATGTAAAGTTGAAGATCTTCTGTACTAGGACTGGTGCGCAACTATTCTTGCTGTCTGCAGTTGGATCGTTGATTATATGATTATTATGTTTATTTGATAGTTGGGTTATGAATATAAAAAAGGTTGGATGTCGTATTGTTTCCAAAACTACAAATTATTGTTGAAATCAGTTTTCTGGTGCTCTTTGGAGTATTGTATTTATGTGCAGCTGGATCACATAACATACCACATAGAAGCAATTTATTTTGTTTATTGCATAGTTGAATTATATGATCCATTCAGAAAGAGTTTGACTTGAAAACAAAGAACAAATCAAAATTTTGCTTAAAAAGCTTTCTTGTTGAATTTGGAGGATTTTATTTTCAAAATCCTCACTGAGAATGGGGTATCTCTCCAAATAGAATGTTCAGAACTATAATCAATTCTTATTTTAAGCTTCTAGTTTAAGAATTCAAAAATGATCAAGCAACATCAGCTTGGGAAATGTCTATTTTTTCCCATCTTAAATTTATTGAGGGATGTCAGAAGGGATCCTTGCAAATTGAAAGCAAGTATGATGTTTGAGGTAGGTCTACGCTACACAACTATATTTTTTCTGGGTTGCAAGTTTCATGGTATGGAGTCATTGAGAAACAGCTAAAAGGTTTCTACTAATATTGGGAACATGTGAAAGAAGGCTTGTTATTCCTTCTATACTGTTAGTTTTAATGTCTTTTGTCTTCAATCCTTTATCTTGATTTCTTCTTGTAGTATTGAGCTGCTTCACAATTTAAATGAAAATGTGATAGTATGCCAAATGAAGGCGCATGCATATATGAAGAGCATTTTCTTATATTTTGTATCCTACATAACTTGTGCTGATACTCTTTATCTGAATTATAGCTGGAAAATCGTTTTCCTCAAGTAGAACTGTACGTCGGTGTCACAAAACGAAGAAAATGCTCTATTGGTTCTGAAAAGTCAAGGCTTATAACAACATTGGCTTTCCATGGAATTAGGGGGTAAAATATTATACTCTCTCTTATCCCTATTTGGTTTCAGTTATTTTCTGATGTTCCTTTTGTATTTGATATATCTCTTATTTCTCCATATTCCTGTCCCATCCTTTCCAGTGCCTTATCCCAATTTGGAATTTCAAATTAGAGTTAAACTCAACAATAGTAATTTTTGTAATTACTGTCTTGTAATTGAGCAAATATTCTGGGGAGTGCAACAGAAGCTCATATGAATCTATATGGAATTGGGACTTCCTTCTTTTATGAATTAAATTTAATGGCTTTGATATTGATGCAAGTCTCTTCATTTTACTATTGCTCTAGGAACCTTACATTTATGCAGAAATGGCAAATATGATGATGTAGTTGTCCTCATAACTTACAACTGAAATGTTTTGTTTTTCACAGAGGAGATCAGGAATACCTTTATGTTGATGGTGTCGGCATCAAAACTGGTGACTATTTCCAATTTTACCAGCCAGATCACAATGCTGCACTAGCTGCTTGTCGTAATGCATCTGAAAATATCAGAAATTTGAAGCTGAACTCAAGTGGCAAAGGTTTCCTTGGCAGAAGGGATGTTGCTAATAGTATTGACAGAAAGGAAGTTCTAGGAGGTTTTATTTTCTCCTGTTGTGGCCGTGGAAACTCATTCTTCGGAGGTCTCAATGTCGATAGCTTTCCATTCTTCGAGAACTTTCCCAGTGCTCCGTTAGCAGGAATATTTTGCGGCGGGGAAATTGGACGTGGTAAATTAAGCATGACCGGACAAGAAAGTCAAGAAGAAAGTCCTGCTGAACGTCGTTATCTGCATGTCTACAGCACTGCTTATTTGGTGATTTCATACTCGGCAGCACCTTCAGAGTGATTTGTGCGCCGTAACAATATGAACTAACTTGTTCTGGACAGGGTGGGAGTGGAAATTATCTCAGAAGATAAATATACGCCAAGTGTGAAGCAAGCAATGTATGAATTGGCTTTGATGAAGAAATCCGAAAATCCTGCTAGTTTGGTCTGTTCATATATGACAACATTTAGAAGACAAGACATTGCGACTTATTTTGTTTTGGATAAGCTGCTTTGCTGACTATTTCAGTGTAGTATTTTGACTTTCAAAATAATCGGCATCTTTTTCTTGCTATATAGCCAACCGACTAGAAGTATATCTAAGGAATGAGCGGGAAGGAGTCAGATTATAATGCATATGCATCGCACTAAGTTTTTCGGTGCATATCTCAAGTTTTTCATTCCGCTCTCTATCTTTTTGTTACAAATCTTTAATTTTATTAGACTTGATAATTGTAACCCATAACTTTTAATGAGGACAACCGAACATGCTGGGGGTGGATGCTGGGCAATATGTTATATGTTATGTTCTGAAAATATTCATTTAGAGTTCTTATATTTTTATTTAATAACTAGAAATTACTTTTGTATTTTATTCAAAAGAAATTTGGAAGAGAATTTTGGTCATGGGCAACTCCTCCTAAACTGCATGGCATAGGTGTACCCGGGCGGCCATCTGAGGTGCATGTTTGAAACTAAGGTGGACTGTGAAATAATATTTGTTTTATTAAATAATGACTTGTCGGATTATTTATCACCACCCTAATTTTATTAAAATTATCACATTGTATACTAAAATTTGAGACGTTCTAATGCATTCAATATTATAAATTATTACTAAACATAATTTAACAGTAATTAATTAAATACATAAATTATAAGTGATTATTTGACAATATCTACTGTTATCCTAAACACGTGCTGACACTGGGATGTTTGAGTGCTCACGTGAATTTACAAAATGTCGGCGTCTGCAACTGCAACAGAGTGTTCGCTTTTCTTTAGGCTAAAAATAAGGAGTCAATTACAGAATAGATCTAAAAAGGCTGAGTAATTAAAAGAAGACACCTCAACTCTCGTAAAATCACCTCACTAAAAGCTATCCAACCAATAGGTGCCACATGGACAAAGGTTCATATAACAAACACCACTTGCAGCTTAGCCTCCACACTTGTTGCGAATCGCTGGCAACTGTAGTTCAAGAGATATGACCAAGATATCCCTACATGAGGAGGGAAGAACAAGAACCCATAGAAATTCGCCAAGGTGGACAAAATAACGAAAAGGCCCTCAACCACACTTCTAGTTAAGCTCACCTGGTTTAATTTTAGTAAAATTATCTTTACACCACTTTTTTTTATCATATGTACATTTAATTATAAAAAAAAAATTTGACATATACTTTATACTATTTTTATTTTTAAGTTTATATTAATCAACCATTTTGACACTAAAAAATAATAATTTTATCCCTAAATAAATTAAAAGACCATTTTATTCTACAAAATTTTTAAAAAATAAAAAAACTATAATATAAGGATGTCCTGAATTTAATAAAAGAAATAAATCTTAAATCCAATATGTTAATTTTTTTATAATTATAATGTCATTTAAAAATAATCATATTAATTTTTTATAATCATAATTTCATTTAATTTGTATAGGGAAGTTTTTTTATATTAATTATAGGGAAATTTAAAATAATTATAGTGAGCTTTTCTCTTCATCTTAATGTTTGTATACTTCCTTATACTTAATTTAATTACAAAAATTAAATAAAATTATAATGAAAAATAATTATAATTACAAGATGTTATTTTTTTATAATTATAATTTCATTTAAAAATTGTCATCTTAGATTTTGAGATTTTTTTTTATTTTATTGAATTTAGGGTATTCTTATAATTATAATTTTTTTTTTCAAAATTTTGTAGAATAAAATAATCTTTTAATTCATTTAGGGGTAAAATAATTATTTTTAGTGTTAAAGTGGTTGATTGATACAAGTTTAAAAACAAAGGTGATGCAAAGTACATGTTAAAATTTTGTGGTGGTTAGATATACATATGACAAAAGAAATGTGGCGCAGAGATAATTTCCCTTAATTTTAAGTAGATCTGAATCCTCTCTCTGGACTCTAATTTCTCTTTTTCTCTCCCTCTCTCTTTCACTTCATCTTAAACTCTTAACCTCTGTTAAATCGCAAAGGAAACTTGAGGATCGGAGTATGTTCACTTACCATCGCCAGCCTTACTTCTAACCTTTATTGTCTTAGTTTTATAAATTATTTTATGATTTCCAAATCTAAACACTATTTGATTCATTCTTTAATATGGAATAGCTCACTTCCTCACCTTAACTCACCATCATATCATAATAACCACACCATATCTCCCTATAAATCATTCCTCGATCTTTATTAGTCTAATATCCCCTCAAATATAAACTTATTTGATTAATTGAGTTTGACCTAGATCTATTGACAATCACTAAAGTATCCAAACTAAATGTGAATCATTTCTAAGTAAAATTCAGTGAAAATAATTGGCATGGGCAACAATAAGCTTCTGTCGCAGTGACCAACAAGCTTTAGGATACATATGAATGAATAACAACAAAGAATCCTCAAAAGAGAACACCGTTTTTTATAAGAGAATTGTGGACCAGTAATTTATCATGTTGATGAAGACACAAAAAGAGAGATATGACCAAAATTAACATCCTGTTAAGATTTCCTCTCAAGATCTGATGACAGATTTAAGGCGCAGCTTAAGCACCTTAAGTATATCAAATCAACTACCCCTATTAGATTTTTAGTGGCACAAGAGCAAAAGACCTATAAATAACCATAGAGAAATTCCTTTTACCTTAGAAATTTAATTAAAAAAATGTTATTTAGAGCTTGAATGCACAACATCGGAAGTAAGAGAATGCCAATATGGTCAAGTGCCAATTGTGCACCAATCACATTTCCTTGAAGAATGGCCGAGTAATATTTTCTCTAAGTCTCAGAGCACTTGGGGTACCTTAAGAATTAATAGCTAGCTTAGGTCCTACAAAATATAGAAGTGCATCTGAAGTCTAAGAAGTTGTTTCAAGCACCAGCCTCGCTTGACTATCCCAAATTCAAGTCATCTCCAACTTTATTTTAAATTTTACCAATGACTTAGGGTGGATAGAAGGATCTTTATGCGATCAAGAACTCTCAATTAACCTATCATGTTTAATTTTGATATTGTTATGTATGTTTGTAATATTTTGTGCGATGACCTTGTGGGGCTCTCAAGGGCACCCCATTATGGTTAGATGTTCATTTAACATATTTTTTTATATCCTTAGAAATTATGAGCCCATTACTCATTTATTAGAAATCCTCACTATATTGTGAATGGATGATTAACTATTTTGTATAAATGAATGATTATTTATTACCATGTTATGGATGATTTGCCTTCAGATTATGCTTTCTGGCCACTAATTTGTGATGTGATCCAAAGTGCTTAGAGCATTAAAAATCCGCTGCTTGTTTTGGAAGGGCCAATTACAAGAGTGATAAATACATATTTTTCATATATTTTGTTATTAATTTCTCCATTTTTTTCTTGTTTTGATCTTAAATATTCTAATTATTTTAATTAATTTTTAATTGAATAGGGAATTAATTAATATACATATTTTACCCTTTATTATATATTTGCTAGTTATTTTTATTTATTATTTTTAATTAATTGTATTATTTTATTGAATAGGGAATTAATTGGAGATTGTGGATAAAAAG
>MKYO02004450.1:961818-975824 GCA_002013955.2 Citrus medica | reverse complement strand
TTCTTACTATTTAGTTAAAAATTCATAAACCCCCTTTTAATTTATAATTGGCATTTTCTTTAGTTAGATTAATTTATATTATTATTACTATTATTTTATTTTAAATCTTACTTTAGAGTTGATAATAAATATAACTACATAGTCTTTGTGAGATTGATCCTTACTCGCTCTGTACTAATTATTTATATTAGTGGGAAGGTTTTAAATTTGGTGCACCTTAACGACACTACCAAATTTTTGGCGCCGTTGCCAGGGATTAGCTTCTAGTTTGTTTATTATCACTCATTTTATTTTATTATTTTTATTTTTATTTCTTTTCTCATTTTATTTATTTACTTTATTTTAGTTGGTTATTTTTTGTTCTATATTTAGATTTTCATGAGCATAGAGGATATTCAATTGAAACTCGAACAACTTAAAGCAACCTCATCATATTCAGAACTCGATTTTGTCATCCACATTCCACTCCTGAAGACAGAGCCAAGCAGCCCAGAACCCAAACCAATGGCTCAGAATAACAACCGAACACTTAAAGAGTTGGCAGCTCCTAACTTGGACCAGCAACCCTTATGCATTGAGAATCCAAACCCTCAGGTAAACTTTGAACTCAAATCTGGGATGATTGATCTTCTTCCTACTTTTCATGGTCTTGCAGGAGAGGATCCAAATAAGCACTTGAAGGAGTTCCATGTGGTCTGTTCCACAATGAAACCAGCCGGAGTTTCTGAAGAGCAAGTTAAGCTAATGGCCTTCCCATTCTCTTTGGCGGATTCAGCCAAGGAATGGTTGTACTATCTTCCCTCCGGTACTGTCACTACATGGAATGAGATGCGTCAGCTATTTTTGGAGAAATATTTCCCAGCATCAAAAGCTGGCAGCATTCGAAAAGAAATTTGTGGAATCCGACAGTATAATGGAGAGCCGCTCTACGACTATTGGGAACGATTCAAAAAGCTATGTGCTAGTTGCCCTCACCATCAGATAAGTGATCAACTTCTTATTCAATACTTTTATGAGGGTCTACTACCTATGGATAGGAGTATGATTGATGCCGCTAGTGGAGGAGCACTCGTGGATAAGACACCAGAAGCAGCCCGAAATCTCATTGCTAACATGGCTGCTAATTCCCAACAGTTCAACACTAGGAACGATCTACTGCCGCCACCTAAGCGAGTCAATGAGGTAAGTACTACTTCTCTAGAAAAACAAGTTTCAAATCTTACTTCTTTGGTGCAACAATTAGCTCTAGGGCAACAAATGAGACCGTGTGGCGTATGTTCTATGGTTGGGCATGCGACTGACATGTGCCCTGCCATCCAAGAGGGTTCACATGAGCAGGCCAACGCAGTTGAGGGGTTCCTAGGCCAACCAAGACAAAGGTATGATCCATATTCTAATTTTTACAATGAAGGCTGGAAGGATCACCCTAATTTTAGGTATGGGAACCAACAATAAGGCATTCATAATGTGGCACCATCTCGACCACCAGGCTACCCCCAACACTGGGTGCAACAGCCTTACCAAGTTCGGCCACCTCCACCTCCTCAAAATTAAGGTACGTCTTTGGAAGATCTTGTAAAAGCTCTCGCTACTAACTCTATGCAATTCCAACAGACTACCCAGACACAGCTCCAACATTTAGATAATCAAATTGGCCAACTGGCCACATCTATGACTAGGATAGAGGGTAGAACTTCAAGAAAGTTACCTTCTCAACCAGAAATTAATCCAAAGGAGAATGCTAGTGCTATGTCTCTTAGGAGCGGAAAGTAATTAGAACCATTATTAGCTAAGCCATCAAAAGTGTCTATAACATCATCGCCCTCGGTGACCAATTCCTCCCCTGAGGCTCGTCCTTTAATAAGGAAAGATGATTCCCACTCGACATTGTCAGTCGATCCATCTGGCCAGGTAAGTATCCCCTCACCTCGAATTAAGACTCTTTCCATTCCTCTACCATTTCCTAGCAGATTTAAACAATCCAAGAAAGAAGAGCAAGAAAAGGAAATCCTTGAGACATTTCGTAAAGTAGAGGTAAATATTCCTCTACTTGATGCTATTAAACAAGTGCCGTGTTATGCAAAGTTTTTGAAGGAATTATGCAGCAACAAGCAAAAGTTGAACGGTAACAAAAAGGTAAGTGTTGGAGAGAATGTTTCTGCTGTACTTCAAAGAAAACTTCCGCCTAAGTGCAAGGATCCAGGTACTTTCACTATCCCCTGCACTATTGGTAATACCATATTCGAAAGATGTATGCTAGATTTAGGGGCCTCAATTAATGTTATGCCATATTCAATTTATAACTCCTTGAATTTAGGTCCAATGGAAGAAACTGGTATAATTATTCAATTGGCTGACAGATCTAATGCTTACCCGAAGGGGGTTATGGAAGATGTTCTTGTGCAGGTCAATGAATTGGTCTTTTCAGCTAATTTTTATATCCTTGAAATGGAGGATGAGTTGTCGCCCAATCCCACTCCTATTCTGTTAGGGTAGTCATTTCTTAAGACAGCATTGATGTTCACAATGGAACCCTTACAATGGAATTCGATTGTGAAGATATCCGCTTCAATATCTTTGAGGCAATGAGGTATCCCAGTGATGTTCATTCCATTTTTGCCATAGATGATATTAATACTTTGGTGCAGAATTTCTTTGAATTATCCAGTAATGACAATTTTGAAATTGCCATAAACAAAAATCTTACGAAAGATGATTCTAAGGAGTATGCAAATTTGATAAAATTGGATGATGAGGTAGAGGAAGCTATGGCGATCTTAGATGGAGCAGTCACATTACACACCAATGGGTATAATGTGTCTTACCTTAAATTGCCTTTATTAAACGAGAAATTTTTACCTTCAATTGTGCAGGCACTACCTTAGAACTTAAACCAATCCTAAAACACCTGCAATATATTTACTCGGGTGAGAATGAAACACTTCCAGTCATAATTGCTAAAACCCTCACCCCAGTTCAACAAGAAAAGTTAATTAGGGTGCTTCGGGATCACAAGACGGCGATTGGCTGGACCATTGCCGACATTAAGGGAATTAGTCATTCCATGTGCATGCATCGCATTTTGCTAGAGGAAGGGTCTAAACCAACGAGAGATGCACAACGCCGCCTTAATCCACCAATGATGGAAGTCGTAAAAAAAGAGATACTGAAACTCCTTAATGTAGGGATTATTTATCCCATTTCTGATAGTAAATGGGTGAGTCCTGTGCAGGTAGTTCCAAAAAAATCAGGCATCACAGTGGTCAAGAATGAAGAAAATGAGCTTGTGCCAACTAGAGTTCAAACTGGGTGGAGAGTTTGCATTGACTATCGTAAACTGAATGCAGCCACTCGCAAGGATCATTTTCCTCTGCCATTCATTGATCAAATGCTTGAAAGGTTAAGTGGTCACTCTCATTATTGTTTTCTTGATGGTTACTCAGGTTATAATCAGATCGTTATCGCTCCGGAAGACCAAGAGAAAACGACATTCACATGCCCCTTCGGAACATTTGCTTACCGACGCATGCCGTTTGGTCTTTGTAACGCTCCTGCCACTTTCCAAAGGTGTATGATGAGTATTTTTTCTGATTATGTGGAGAACATCATTGAGGTATTTATGGATGATTTTACAGTTTATGGTGATTCTTTCGATAAATGTTTAGATAACCTTACACTTGTTCTTAAACGATGCATTGACACTAACCTTGTGCTTAATTGGGAAAAATGTCATTTTATGGTTAATCAAGGTATTGTACTAGGCCATGTTATTTCTGAAAAGGGGATTGAAGTTGATAAATCTAAGATAGATCTTATACGCTCCTTACCACCTCCCACTAGTGTGAGGGAGGTTCGTTCTTTTCTTGGTCATGCAGGTTTCTATCGCAGGTTTATCAAGGACTTCTCCAAGATAGCTTTACCTCTCTGCAACTTACTTCAAAAGGATGCAACATTTGACTTCAATGAAGAGTGCCAAAGAGCTTTTAAGAAGTTAAAAGAGGTTTTGACATCGGCCCCTGTAATTCAACCACCAAACTGGGATTTACCATTTGAGATTATGTGCGATGCTAGTGACTATGCTGTTGGAGCCGTATTGGGCCAGCGTGTGGGCAAGCTTCCTCATGTCATCTATTATGCCTCTCGTACATTGAATGATGCACAACTTAACTACTCCACTACCGAGAAAGAACTTTTAACAGTTATCTTTGCCTTAGAGAAATTTCATTCTTATTTAATTGGATATAAGGTAATCATTTACTCTGACCATGCAACTATTAGGTACTTGCTCACCAAAAAGGATGCCAAGCCGCGCCTTATTCGATGGATACTTCTATTACAAGAATTTGACTTATAGATTCTAGATAAGAGAGGTTCTGAGAATTTGGTGGCAGATCATTTGAGTCGACTTACCTATAACGAAGATGCACTTTTATTGCATGAAAATTTTCCAAATGAGCAGTTATTACATGTAAGTATAGTTACTCCTTGGTATGCAGATATTGTCAATTACTTGGTTACCAGGACAGTACCGAATGAGATAACCAGTGCACAAAAGGCTAAGATCAAGAGTGATGCCAAGAACTATGTGTGGGATGAGCCATACTTGTGGAAGCATTGTTCTGATCAAGTTATTAGAAGGTGCGTACCCGAAACTGAATTTACTTCTATTCTCACCTTTTGTCATACTTTGGCTTGTGGAGGACATTTTGGACCAAAGAGAACAGCCCTTAAGGTACTTGCAAGCGGTTTTTATTGGCCATCACTATTTAAGGACGCATATTTGTTTTGCAAATCTTGTGATCGTTGTTAGAGAACAGGTAATTTGGGACCTAGAAATCAAATGCCGCAATCTCTCATTCTTATAGTTGAGATTTTTTATGTTTGGGGCATCGACTTCATGGGACCATTTCCTTCATCATTTGGTAATCTCTATATTGTTCTTATGGTTGATTATGTTTCAAAATGGGTGAAAGCAAAAGCCACCCGAACTAATGATTCTAAGGTTGTGGTAGATTTTATAAAGAGTGACATCTTTACAAGGTTTGGAACACCAAAGGCAATTATCAGCGACAGAGGCACTCACTTTTATAACAGGTCAGTAGAAGCCATCTTTCGAAAATACAACATCACTCACAATGTATCTACATCTTACCATCCCCAAACTAGTGGGCAAGCTGAGGTGTCTAATAGGGAAGTGAAATCAATTCTTGAAAAGACAGTTAATCTAAATAGAAAGGACTGGAGCTTACGGCTTGATGATGCACTTTGGGCATATAGGACCGCATACAAAACTCCTATTGGTATGTCACCCTACAGGTTAGTATATGATAAGCCTTGTCATCTTCCAGTGGAACTTGAACATAAAGTATGGTGGGTTGTGAAACAATGTAACATGGAACTGGACGCCGCCAGCCAACACAGAAAGCTCCAATTGCAAGAATTAGAGGAAATTCGAAATGATGCATATGAGAGTTCACGAATTTATAAGGAAAAGACTAAGGCTTTTCATGACAAGAAGATCTTGAGAAAGAATTTTGAAGTTGGACAGAAAGTTCTGCTATTCCATTCTCGCCTTAAATTGTTTCCAGGTAAGTTACGTTCTTGATGAGTTGGGCCTTTTATTGTTATTAATGTTTTTCTTCATGGTGCAGTTGAGATCAGGAGCTTAAAGACATGTAAAGAGTTCAAAGTTAATGGTCATAGGTTGAAGCCTTACTATGAAAACTTTCAGACACTCAATGTAGATGAGGCTCCACTTTATGAACCCGCGTACATTGATGAGTGAAACTTGAAAACTATGTCAAGCTGAGGATAATAAACCAAGCGCTTATTGGGAGGCAACCCAATGGCTGGAGAAAAGATTTTGAGAGCACGTCATAACAGATTTGATCTTTCTCCCTCTCATTCTTGATTAGTATTAAAAATTGTTTAATTATCAAGCGATAATATGTTATTTTATGCTTATGTTATGATTTATATTTGTGTTTATGTAATATATTATGAAGTATTAATTATGTTTTAAATATATTTATTTGACCAAATCTCAACCGTTCATGATTCAATGGCCATAATTGTGCCACGTGGCAATGGTTTGTGAAGCAAGTTGGAGGATCCAAATCTTTGTATTCGGACCGACCCGATCCACCCATTAACCCGCCAAATCTCAACCGTTCTTTGGGTAAATCAGACGAGTTAAATGATGCCATGTGTGATGTTGACTTTTGAAGTTTGACCAGCCATTGGATCTTGATCTAAGGGTTGTGAGGAGCACATGCATGAAGCCTATGATGGACCGCAAAGCACTGGATTATGAATTTATTTTTCTATAAATAGGGCCTCATTTTTATGTTTTAGGGAACTCTCTACAACTCTCTTCTTCTCAAATTCTCTCCATCTCCTTGTAATCTTGATTTCCAGGTGTGTTTTTAATATTTTGTATAATTATTTTCATTAATAAAATTAGTTTTATTTCCAATTTTAGTTGTTTTTATTTCTTTTAATTATAAGTAATTCAATTTTACTACTTCTTTTTATTTTAATTATGCTTAACTAAATAATATTAGTTAGGGGAAGGTGAAACTCTTAAGAAATAAATATGATTTAATCAAATTCTATGTTTAATTTTATAAATTAAATTATTTTCTATTTAATTTTATACATGTTTTATATTTTGAAAATTTGATTTATTGTAGACAAACAAATGAATTTGGCACAATAAATTCTTAAGATCTTAATATAAGGCATGGTGAAATGGTATTTTGACTTATTGTAGACAAATTAAATTTTGGCACAATAAATACTTAATCCATCATAAAATTAAAGGGAAAATAATAATAATTTGTATAATTAATCTTTTGAGTAATAAATCTAAAACAAATTGGCAAAAAGAATTTATTAAGTTTTATTTATTTCTAAGAGTGGATCCATAACCCTAACTAGTTCAATTCCATAGTTTCATTTAAATTAAGTTGTTTATATTCAAGTTTTAATTTCAATTTTTAGATAAAATAAAATAAACTAATTAAATCTTTTCTCTGTGGATCGACCTCGGACTCACCGAGTTATAATACAACAAGACACTCTTATACTTGGGAGTTAAAATTAGTTTTAAGTTGTGTCAAGTTTTTGGCGCCGTTGCCGGGGAAAAGTTTTTTATTTGGTTTGTTTTTCCGTTTTTTATTTTTCTCTTATATGTAAAATTTCATTTGCCCCCTTTTTCTTTTCTTAAATTCTCTTTTGTCCCCATATCTTTCATAATTCTCGTTTCACCCCAACAATTTTCGTTTCTAGCCCAATCTTCTGGTAATTACGTTCGGACCCCGACATCTTTCAACTGTTTCACTTTCATCCTAAATTGCTAATTCTAAACTTCTAAAAATTACAGTTTGACCATAAAATTAAAAATAATTTGCAAATGAATCCCTAGACGAAATTCCTCAACATAATCAAGACTTGGACATATTTGGACATACTTTGGACATATTTTGAACCTATTTTGGACATATTTGGACATATTTTGGACCAAACTAACTTTAACTACTAACTCTAATTACTAACTCTTAACTTACTAACTGCTAACTCCTAACTTTTATTTAATTTCAGTTATTTAATTTTCTGCATTTATTTTATTTTGTATTTATTTATTTGTTTTTGCTTTATTGGTGGGTTTAACCACCAAACTAACTACTAACTCTTAACTTTTATTTTCAGTTATTTAATTTTCAGTATTTATTTAATTTTGCATTTTTTATTTTTTTAATTGGTGGGTTCAACCACCATTTTTTTTATTTTGCATTTATTTATTTATTTTTTTTTTTTTCTTTGTTGGTGGGTTCAACCACCATTTTTGTTATTTAATTTTCTTTTGTATACTTATATTATTTGCTTATTTATTTTTTTTTTTTTTTTTGTTATCAATTTGTGTAAATATTATCTTTATAACATAACCTTTGCATGAGACATTGGTCTCGATCTTCAAGTGGCAGGTTAATTCGTAGATCTCAATCTCCACCACCAATCATGGATGAGAATGAAGGCGAAAACGTTTTGGGCGAACTTAATCCTCAAATTGATCAAGGAGACAACCAATCTCAACATGGGCATGATCAGAATCAACCAAGGACTCTGAGAGACTACATGAATCCAACCAGAACCGGAGCACCGTCGTGTATAGTATTTCCTCCAGAAGCATCTCGATTCAACTTTAAACCAGGTATTATCCAACTTTTACCAACATTTCATGGTTTAGAATCTGAGAATCCGTACTTGCATCTAAGAGATTTTGAGGAAGTTTGTAATACATACACGGACCAAAATTGTAGCATGAACATAATTAGATTAAAGCTTTTTCCTTTTTCATTAAAAGATAAAGCTAAAACTTGGCTACAAAACCTTAGATCTGGATCAGTAAGAACTTGGAATAACATGCAAGAACAGTTTTTGAAAAAATTCTTTCCACCTCATAGAACAAATTCTTTTAAAAGGCAAATCACTTCTTTCACTCAAAAAAATGGAGAAACATTATACCAATGTTGGGATAGATTTAAAGAGTTGCTTAACATATGCCCACATCATGGTTTTGAAACTTGGCGATTGGTCACTTATTTCTACGAGGGCTTAATACCCCAAAGTAGACAGGTTGTTGAAATGATGTGTAATGGTGAATTTAGGGATAAAAATCCTGAAGATGCACTAGATTACCTTGACCAATTAGCTGAAAATGCACAACATTGGGATACTGTTGGAACTTTTGAATTGACAAATAAGCAACAATCATCTCCATCTAGTGGAGGAATCCATAACCTTAGGGAAGATCATGATTTACAAGCAAAATTTGCATCCCTAGTTAGGAAAGTTGAAGCTTTGGAGCATAAAAAGAGTGATCAAGTAAAATCTGTTCAAGAAATTGCATGTAATATATGTAATTCGAATGATCATTTCACTCAAGAGTGTCCCACTTTGCCTGCACTTAAAGAATGTCTAAATGATCAAGCTAATGTCATTAACACTTTCAATAAACCAAACCCATATTCACAGACTTATAATCCTGGTTGGAGAAATCATCCGAATTTCAGTTGGAGGAATAATAATAATGCACAATCTTCACAAGCACCACCTCCACAAAATTTTCAAAATCCTCAGCCTTATGCACCATATGTTCCACCACCCTGGAAAAATCTGGAAGACACAATGCATTCATTCATCAGAAAGCAAGATGTTATTAACAATCAAAATGCACAAACTTTTTCTGATTTGAAAGATACGCTTGCTAAAATTGCTTCTGCACTCACCATTCAAGAAAAAGGAAAATTTCCAGCCCAACCACAACCAAATCCTAAAATTCAACAAAATCCACCCACAGACCAAGTCAAGTCAGTTATAACTCTTCGTAGTGGTAAGGTTGTTGATAGACCTATGCCTGAACCTTATGAAAATGATGAAAATTCAAAGGGTAAGGAAGGACTAAATGAACTTACACCTAGTGAAGAAATAACTAGTGTTCCACCTGAACCACCATTTCCGCATGCATTGAATAAACCAAAGAAATCAAACCACTCTTCTGAAATTTATGAAATCTTTAAGCAAGTGAAAGTTAACATTCCTCTATTAGATGCAATCAAGCAGGTTCCTTCATATGCCAAATTTTTAAAGGACTTGTGCACTGTTAAGAGGAAATTGAAGGTAAGAAAGAGTGCTTTTATGGCCGAACAGGTAAGTACAATTCTGTCTACTAATAATAAGTTGAAATATAAAGATCCTGGTTGTCCTACCATTTCTTGTATTATTGGTAACCACAGAATTGAGCATGCTTTATTAGATCTTGGTGCTAGTGTTAATTTGCTTCCATATTCAGTTTATCTTCAATTTAATCTTGGTGAGTTAAAATCAACTTCAACAACACTTTTGCTTGCCGATAGATCAGTTAAAGTACCAAAAGGAATAGTGGAAGATGTTTTAGTACAAGTTGATAAATTTATTTATCCTGTGGATTTTATTGTCTTGGAAACTGAACCTGTTGTGAATAATTACAAACCAATTCCTGTAATTTTAGGTCGACCATTTTTGGCAACTGCTAATGCTTTGATTAATTGTAGGAATGGTTTAATGAATTTATCGTTTGGGAATATGACTTTGGAATTGAATGTTTTCAACATGTGCAGGCAACCTAATGAAGAAAATGAGAATGAAGAGGATACTGATGAACAAAAGGAATTGTTTGAATCTTGTATCAAGGAAAATATTCAAAAAGGGGATTTTTCTGAACTTTCTAATGTTTGTTTAGTTAATTCAATTGAGTCAAATAAGCAACTTGAACTTGATATTTCTAATATAAATTCGTTGCTTGATTCTGTGCAGACTTCACAAAATTATGATGACGAGCCAAAATTTGAGGAGCTTGGATGTATTGAAAAGACAGAACAACAAGAAGCACCTAAAATGGAATTGAAACCTTTGCCTGAAGGATTGAAGTATGCTTTTCTTGGAGAAGAACAAACTTATCCTGTTGTGATTTCTTCTACTTTAACAAGCGACCAAGAAGGTAAGTTACTTACTATTCTTAAAAAGCATAAAAATGCAATAGGATGGACTTTAAATGACATTAAAGGCATTAATCCCTTAATCTGCACACATAGAATTAATTTGGAAGAAAATGCTAAAATATGTCAACAACCTCAAAGAAGATTAAACCCACACATGAAAGAGGTAGTCAAAACAGAAGTCCTTAAATTACTTGATGTGGGAATTATCTACCCTATTTCTGATAGTAAGTGGGTAAGTCCTACACAAGTAGTGCCTAAAAAATCTGGAATCACTGTTGTTAAAAATGAAAAAGGTGAATTAATTCCAACACGAATTACATCTAGTTGGCGCATGTGCATTGATTATAGAAAATTAAATGAAGCCACTAGAAAAGATCATTTTCCATTACCATTCCTTGACCAAATCTTAGAAAGAGTAGCAGGACATCCCTACTACTGTTTTTTAGATGGATATTCAGGTTATTATCAAATTCCTATAGCACTTGAGGACCAAGAAAAGACCACATTCACATGTCCTTTTGGAACATTTGCATTTAAAAGAATGCCATTCGGGCTTTGTAATGCTCCTGCAACATTTCAAAGATGTATGTTAAGCATTTTTTGTGATATGGTTGAACATTGTTTAGAGGTCTTTATGGATGATTTGACTGTGTTTGGGAATTCTTTTGATGATTGCCTTGATAATTTGGAGAAAGTTTTAAAAAGATGTGTTGAAAAAGAACTCGTGTTGAATTGGGAAAAATGTCACTACATGGTTACTTCTGGAATTGTTTTGGGTCATGTTGTTTCTATTAAAGGAATTGAAGTTGACAAAGCAAAAATTGAAGTCATATCTAAATTGCCACAACCAAAAACAGTTAGAGATGTGCGATCTTTTTTAGGACATGCAGGATTTTATAGGAGGTTTATAAAAAACTTTAGTGCCATATCTAAACCACTTTGTAACCTCTTATTAAAAGATGCACCATTTGAATGGAATGATGATTGCCAAAAATCGTTTGAAAAAATAATTTGTCTTTTAACATCTGCACCTATTATGCAATCTCCTGATTGGTCTTTGCCATTTGAATTAATGTGTGATGCAAGTGATTTTGCTGTTGGTGCTGTTTTAGGACAAAGAAGGGATGGTAAGCCTTTTGTGATTTATTATGCGAGTAAGACTTTGGATAGTGCTCAAATGAATTATTCTACAACTGAAAAGGAATTACTTGCTGTGGTATTTGCATTAAACAAATTTCGTTCATATTTACTTGGCTCTAAATCTGTTGTGTTTACTGACCATGCTGCTGTGAGATATTTGATGAGTAAACAGGATGCCAAACCGAGACTAATTCGTTGGATTTTGTTACTACAAGAATTTGCCCTTACCATCAAAGATAAAAAGGGTGCTGAAAATGTTGTTGCTGATCATCTATCAAGACTCACATCCGAATTCTGCAATGATATAACACCCATAAATGATTCTTTCCCTGATGAATTTTTATTTTCTGTTACTTCAATGCCATGGTATGCTAATATTGTTAATTTTCTTGTTACAGGTAAAATGCCTTTGCAATGGAATGCTCAAGAGAAAAAGAAATTTTTTGTTGAAGTAAAGAAATTTTATTGGGATGATCCTTATTTGTTCAAATATTGCCCAGATCAAATTTTTCGGCGATGTATTCCTGATAATGAGGTAAGTAGTGTCATTAATTTTTGCCATTCTGAAGCATGTGGTGGTCATTTTTCTTCAAGAAAAACTACTGCTAAAATTTTACAGTGTGGATTTTATTGGCCTACCATGTTTAAAGACACATATGAATTCTGCAAAAGTTGTGAAAAATGTCAAAAATTGGGATCAATTACAAAAAGAAACATGATGCCCTTAAATCCCATACTTGAAATTGAAATATTTGACTGTTGGGGAATTGATTTCATGGGTCCATTTCCATCATCTTTTGGATTTGTGTATATATTAGTTGCAGTTGATTATGTCTCAAAATGGATTGAAGCAATTTCTTGTCGAAATAATGATAGTAAAACTGTGATTAAATTTTTAAGAGAAAACATTTTAAGTCGATTTGGAATCCCTCGAGCCATTATCAGTGATGGAGGTAAGCATTTTTGTAATAAGTCATTTGAGTCTTTAATGAAGAAATATGGAATTACACATAAAATTGCTACCCCTTATCATCCTCAAACAAATGGTCAAGTTGAATTAGCAAATAGGGAGATAAAACAAATTTTGGAAAAAACGGTTAACCCAAACCGAAAAGATTGGTCTCTTAGACTTAATGATGCACTTTGGGCTTACCGTACTGCATTTAAAACGTCCTTAGGAATGTCACCCTATCGGTTAATTTATGGTAAACCTTGTCATTTACCTGTTGAACTTGAACATAAATCACTTTGGGCTATTAAAGCTTTTAATTCAAATTTGGATGATGCTGGTAATGTGCGAAAATTGCAATTGAATGAACTTGAGGAATTAAGGAATGATGCATATGAAAATTCAAGAATTATTAAGGCAAGAACAAAAGCATTTCATGATAAAAGAATTTTTCGAAAAACATTTGAGATTGGTCAAAAAGTGTTGCTTTATAATTCTCGTCTTCATTTATTTCCAGGAAAGTTAAAGTCAAAATGGAGTGGCCCATTTGTTGTAAAAAATGTATATTCATATGGGGCCATAGAAATTGAGAATCCAAATAACGGTGTCACATTTAAAGTTAATGGTCAAAGATTAAAATCATATCTGGAACATCACCCACGTGACGAGGACACCGAAATTAATTTGGATGACCCACCAGTTCTTGATTAAGTCTTTAATGATTTTTTTAAATTTTATTTTACTATTATTTTACCGTTTCATTGTTTGATTTTTTTTTTCTCTAGATTGATGCACTGTACATAGTTTTTTTTAACATTTTTTTCTTGTGTAAGCGTGTTTGTTTGACAGTTGTACATTCTCTCATCAATTTCCATTTTACATCATGAGCACCTCAATGAGAAAATTCCTGTTCGCACATCTTAAAAGATTTCTTCGTGTGAAATTTCACTTAAGAGGCATGATACAAAGCTGTAAATCACATCCACTTTGGGATCTGCAACTACCAGAATTCTTGTCCTATATTGAGGATCTAGAGGAACAACTCAGAATAGTAGAGAGTGGCATATATGAATTTGAATTGGAGCTTGAGGTTAACTCAATAAGAGGACGAATGTAAGTTCATTTTCCTTTTTATATTGTGTGCTTCTTTTTGCTCGCTTTCACGCTTGATTTGATTTTACAGATTTGATTTTGGTGAGTTTTGATTTATTTTCCCGTATAAATGGCGGATAACGGTACTCCGTGACTTCTTAAGTCGGTATTTTCAGTTTCCCACAATAACTGAAACCCCAAAATCAAACATGGAAGAAATACAACATAAACTCCATAAGCATTTTCCCTCTCTCCCTCAGAATGCCCTCAGGAAAATTTACAAA
>MKYO02004450.1:681238-957855 GCA_002013955.2 Citrus medica | reverse complement strand
TAGGTTAAATAATCCGAGCTCGTGTGTTTATTGTCCAGATCAACCTAATATCTTTCTCTGTTTAATGTTTCCATTATCTTAAATTTAAAGAGCTTGTTTTAAATTATTTAATGGTTAGAGATTAGGTGAAGAGCTTGTTTTATCTACTGACACACTAAGGGAAGATTGAGACTAACAGAGTTTATTGTTGTCTACGGTTGATAGTTTCAATATAAATTGATGATAGAATTGATATATTATGTGTATGTTTGGTGGTGGCGAATGATCCTTTAACCAAAGTTTTCATCATTATTATTTCTTTTTCCTTTAACTAGAGTTTTTATTAAATTCTTGTTCGTAGTTTTAATTTCTTTACTTCTTACTATTTAGTTAAAAATTCATAAACCCCCTTTTAATTTATAATTGGCATTTTCTTTAGTTAGATTAATTTATATTATTATTACTATTATTATTATTATTACTATTATTTTATTTTAAATTTTGCTTTAGAGTTGATAATAAATATAACTACATAGTCTTTGTGGAATTGATCATTACTCGCTCTATACTAATTATTTATATTAGTGGGAAGGTTTTAAATTTGGTGCACCTTAAAGACACTACCAAAGAGCACGAACTAAAAAGATTAATAAAGCAATGCAAGGATTTGTTCAAGCTATTTTGGATGAATTCAATTCAAATTCAAATTCCAAAAGACTAATATTCAAGATGGGCTTGAAAGAGGAGGAACTAGCCTTGGTTCGAGCTAACATCATCGGAGAGGACAAATTTTAAAGTAAAAGAAGGGCTATAAAATCAATTCTAAAGTTGTAGCTACATTCCTTACATCGAGAGCTTCGAAACGGTATTTTGGGGGCTCAAATCCAACATAATATGCCTAAGTTACAGTTCGTTTAAGATCAATGGCAAAGGCCCATGCGCTCTGGGATTTAATTTTAGTTTTTTTTTCATGTTTTAAAGTTAAATTAAGGTTAACTACCTTATATAAACATTTTTTTTTATGTTCTTTGAATAGACCTTTGACAATCTTAAGCTTGATGTCATTGGAGAGGATTTTCTCAAGTTGTTCTTGAAAGAACTTTTGACTTATCAAAAGAGTTGCTAGCCTTTATGGTGTCATAGTTAGCAATCCGAGTTCTTGAGACTTACCTTCTCAAGCTTCTCAAGGGTTTGGATCTTTTATCCGAATTTTGATCGTATTGGCTTTCTTGGGTTCTTATCAATCTAGTTGTGGGTTTTTCTAGCTTGATCTAGAGGGGTTCTCATCAATTTGTTGTTTGTAACATTTTGAGGTACATTTTAATTGAATATAATGTCAAAGATGTACACTATTCTGAAACCCAAAAAGAAGAAATCGAGCAGTACTGAGCAAGGCAACTTACTTAAGTCAAAGAAGAGATGCAAAACACTAATTAAGTTAATCTAAGGAAATTAAGCTTCCCCGATTGTTGATTTTCTGGCTTGGGATTATATTCATCAAGTGAAAGGATGCCATGTCTCCACTCTTATGATTCTAGTTTAATGAACCAATTCTATGTGTAAGCATATATTTTGTAATGAATGTGAGATTTTCACCATTAGAATAGTGTGGAAATGTTGTGGCATTGTCTTTTTATCACCCAATGGAAGATTTCATTCAAATGATAGCTAATGCCATTGTTTAGTTCTCCGCAGGTTATAAAGGTAGCCTAATTACTGATTTATAAGCATGTGAGTAGATTGAAAGAACTCCTCTCCATTACAAACATCTCACTTGAGATACCATGAATACATCCACTATTTGGCTTTAACAACGAACACTTGAATAATTGTTTGTGTAACTGGGATATTTTATGGTAGTCGAGGTAACGCCTAAGAAGTAAAAGTCACAAAGCTCGAGATCATCTACACCAGAGTAAAGCTGAACAAAAATAAGTATGTTTCCAAAACAAACACCATATCCGAGCATTCATAGTTATTTATTTATTCTCTATATTTTGAGTTAAGTACCTAAACGTTATATTTAAAAAAATACATCAAAACACTACTGCAGTTAAATATGTTATATTCTTATTCTTATTTTTTCTTTTCTTTTACAACAATACGTTTTGCAATAATATTCTTGACATTAATTAATTTATTGATAAAAGAATAATTAGCAAATTAATCAATAATTATTTGTTAGTAAATTAACCAATAAATATCAGTGTGAAAGAACCAGTACTTTTGTACCTATGTAACAATCATGCTAATGATTATTTACAAATAAATTAATATCAGCCAACTTAAATCGATGTTTACTATTTTTTTTAATTTTTGCAACAATCTTACAAATAATAATCTTATAAAAATTAATTTACTAAATTAATTATAAAGTAAAATAATAACAAAAAATATTTTTTAAATTTTTATATTCCTTTTAAGATAAATTTGATAAATAATTATTTTTTTCTTTTCATTAATACCCCAAGAATATTGTTGCAATTGTAATCTTGCAAAAAAAAGTAAGGGTAAGAAAGTAATATATTGAATAATAGGGTGTCTTGATGTATTTTTTTTAAAAAAATATATGGACTAAACTGACACTTAACTCAAAATATAAAAACCAAACGACCATTTACACGCTCAACATGTAACCCTACACCTAAAATAAACTAATTTTGCCAAGTAAAAGTCTTGCCCAATATACGTTGCCCAAGGCAATGAAATCAAACACATTATTTACAACATAAAAATGCTAAGATGATAGCCTAAAATCCCTGAAAGAGCAGTAGTGATAGCCTAAAATCCCTGAAAGAGCAGTAGTAAAATCACTATAAAACCAAAGCTTAATATAACAACTTAAGCTGAATTTAAAATATTAAAGTAATTCTAGCACTGATGGATGGTCCGAGAAGTTACTTATGTGGTAGCCTTTGGATCTCCCTTTTAATCATTATCATGAAAATCAGCAGGTATCTTGAGCACACTCGCATCATTAACGATCATCCAGAAAGATCTATCTCCATTAGAACCATCCTAAGAAGTGCCAAAGCTATCATGAACCATCAATTCTGCGTCACGGATCTTGATTTTCTGCATTACTTTCTTCTTGTTGATTTCAAGTGACACGACTCAAAAGTGTTAATACTCTCAAATATAAGAGTGTTTAGTTATAATATGTCTAGTTATAATATAACTCGGTGAGTTCGGGATCGAACCATAGGGAATTTAAAATCTAGTAGTCAATTTATTAAACAAAGAAAATTTAATACGAGAAAATAAATTAATAGGAATCAATTTAAAAATATACTAAGGTTACGAGATCCGCCCTCAGATTTCAAATTATGATTATAACAACTCTCTCATATTTGTATTTTGTATTTATTTTACCAATTAATTATTATACCATTTAGTTTTTAACTAACTTAAGTATGATAAATATGAGACCAAAAATCTAATCTGCCACAACTATATTGAAGTGTCGACATTTATGTCACAATACCATATAAATCTGAACTAATCTAAATTTATAAATTAACATGACATAAAAGAAATTTGGTAAGGAAGAAAATACAACAAATAAAATAAACTTTAAGACTCACTTGATAGAGTAATTAACTTAATAATTTAAATTCTTGAGCTTCACATTTCACATCAACTTAGAAAATTTAGCTAGTCATATTGGAAAACCAAACACTTATTTTATTTTAAAAAATTCCGAAATATATTACACGAAGATTGATTACAGAAGAAAATAAGACAAAAAAGAAGAAGGAATTCCTCAGCTTTCTCCCGTTCTCTCTTCCCTCTTGCTCTGCTCCCTTTCTTCGGCTTTTATAGCTGATAACTCTATGAAATGAGAGTTATTATGGCAATTCTAGACTTAAATTAATATTACTTAGAGAGTAAATGATGTGTTTCTATTACATTTTTGTTACATTTTGCATAAACATTCATTTTAATTTAGTCTTAAAAAATTTTGCTTAATTTAGAATGATTCGTGCTTAAATTGTGTGCATAATTGTAGGTGTCCAGAAGCTCCTATTTCATGGAAGGAATGCTGATGCAATAGGCTTGCAAAAATGAGGAAGAACATGGTTATAAAAAGAATTGAAACAAATCTAGAACAATGTAGTGTTGTAGTCGTTGCTATAGCAACCATTGCTGTAGCAATCCGGGAACAACGACAGAGAAAATTTAGCGCGGGATACTTGCAGAATTGCGATCTGTAGTTTTCTAATCTAACTTATGTTCGCCCTAGGCTTCTGTTTACCCTAGTTTTCAGTTATAAAAGGAGCACGCATCATATGGAAAAGGAGGCGGTGAATGAACATCGAAGAAATCAAGAGGAAAAGAAGGAAAAATCATAATTCAAGGGAAAACAAGTCTGCACCACTGAAGAAATCGGCAGAACTATTTGGATTCAATTTTCATCGTTCTTTACTTATCCCCTTTCTTACTCTTTGATTGAAACGATGTACTTCATGGCTGATATTTTACTGTTTGTTTTTCTTTTTCAAAGTATGAACTAAATTTGATTGTAGTTGAGTTACAAACAATCTCAATGGGTTCTTGATTGTTCTTATGAGTTGCTGCAAGATTGTTGTAGCATTTTGCTCTAGTAGCTTATATTACAATCATTATTTTGGTTGACCTCCTATTTAATGGTTCAAGTTAAGAGAGAGCCGCAAAAGGGGATGTCTTAGTGGAAATTATTAGAGTAATACTTGATCTTAGTTTAAGTTTCTTGGATTGAGTTTAACTTGAGTCCTAAAAGGGCCACACTTGAGTTAAGATTTTTGAAGAACTGGATATAGGGATTCACCTTGTAGGGTGGCGAGAGTGTATGTTCATAATGCCATACCTTAGGTGAAATAACAACTGGTCATTGTTAGGGTGCTTAAGGGTATGAAAAGTCCAACAAGCGACAGCTGAGGATGTAAAATAATTATGCCCAGTACTGTAGAAATTGTTGTAGCAACTAGTGTTAATTTGAACAAAACAATTAGCCCATGAATAGAGTTTGATCATTCAGCTACCTCATTCCCATTAAATTCTTTTTACGCAATTCATCTAATTTACTTTATTACTGCATTTATTTTATTAAAATTGTTAATTTCTATAGTAATCAACTTTAATTAGATTTCTCTTTAGATAAAGGAAGTTTGTGTTAGCCTAAAGGGCTACACATAATGTAATTTTGATGATAACAAACATTGGTCTTAAGTAAATTCAATAAATATTGTATTTCACATTTTCACTAGTTTTTTAAGGATAATATTTATGCAAGTGAATCAAGTGAAATCAAGTTGAAGACACTCAACAAACAACGGCGCAATCAAAAATAAAGTTTAGAGCTCAACAAACAAATTATTGCGATAAATTCTTGTAAAGCCTGTATGATTTAATTAATGCATGATTTAGCATTTGAGAAGCTCAAGAAATTAATTCAAATAATTAATTTTCATAAATTAAAAGGTTTTACATTTATAGAGTATTTTGTGGATTTTAGTAATTTGGACTTAAATGAAAAGTTTTACAATCTTTGATTTTAATAAAGTATTATTTTGAATTTCGGAGTTGGACCTTTCTGTAAATATTTGAAATATTTTGGGCCATACTATAATTTATGTACATTTTGGACTAAAGTGAAAGATTTTGAGAACTTTGAAAAATATGAGTATTATGTTAAATTTTGAAAAAGACCTCTTTGAGAAATAATAATATATTTGGGGTCATATCATAATTTCATAAAGTTTTGGAATGACAATCATTATTAGGAAATTCTGAAATTAGACCTATTTATGACGTTTTGGGCTATAATATAATTATAAAAAGTTTTAGACCAAAGTATAATTTTAGTGAACAATATTACTGTAGCAAAATTTAAAAATAATGGTAATATCACTGTTAAAAGTGGCTAGCTGGATAAATCAAGCAGCTAACTGCTTGGTTAAGGGAATTTATCTATAACGACTAGTTTTCGGGCTTTAACTATAAAAACTCAACTCCAACTTCATTTTAAGGACTAATGCAAGTATAAATAGATCATATAACATTTATTGAGTTTCCAAATCGCAAATCATCATTGATTGAATCATTATTGTGCTATTATTTGCATATCCACTCTTAAAGAGAGTTTTTATTGTAATTTTCATTTTTTATCAAATTGTGAGTGTACAAGTGTGAGAAACACTTGGGGTAAAGAGATTTGAGAGATAATCTCTTGATTGTAAAGGTTCATTGACACCTTGGAAGTCAATAGTAAGAACTTGAAGCCTTAGAAGGCTTGGATAATGAAATCATCGAGCTCGATTGGCTTGGAGGCGTGGACGTAGGTGGGGATTACCGAACCATGTAAAAATCTGTGTGTTTGTTTTTTCTCTTCCCTTACTCTTTTATTATTATTCTTGTTTGAATTTTTTTTCCATTAAGACGTTAGATTCATTTGTTGTGTGAATTATTTAGCATAATTTTTAAAAACCCAATTCCCCCCCCCCCCCTCTTGGGTTGCGTAACTTGCATTTCAGTTTGCACTATTGTGATTGATGTAGCATTTCTAGTAACATTAGTCCATGTGGAGACGATCTTGAATATTCATCACTTTATTACTTATTGTGTACACTTGCACATGACATCAATAGCAATTGAGTTAAAATAATCAACAATAGCAACAAATGCCTCCACTTTAGTTCATTTTATTCTTATTTCATTTATTGTTATATTATTATTTTTAATAATTAAAGGGATAATCAAGTAGATGGTGGCAACCACTTCAGCCACTTACTCATCTTGATAAGTGGCTTAGGCACACTTTTCAATTATTTTTTTTATTTTATTTTTGGGCTTTTATATATAAATACAATCAAACTTCTTTGTCTTCTGCTTTCAGCTCTAATTCCTCCTTATTCTTAAAATGTATCTGTAAATTAAAATTAACATGTTACAAATTAATTTAACATAAAAATGCATTTGGAGAGTATGAAGATAATTTAGGAATAATTAGCGTATTAAACAATACTATAAGTGAAAAACTGATAATTTTATCTTTATTAAATGTACGCCTTTTAGTGTCAATCATCAAGCATTAAGAAAATAGAAGCCAAGATATGCCAGGTTCACCTAGACTTAGAACTTCTCTCATAGAAGTTCTTGAGGCTCTCAGTTCATTTTTCAAGCTTGCATTCTCTTCAATCAGTTTGCTTACTTTATCCTAGTGATCTTGGTCATTAGGGTAGTTTTCTTAATAGGGCTTATTTCTTTCAACAATAACTATTTTAGCATTTTCCACCTAAGCGTAACATATGTCAAATAAAAGAGAAACTGGAATGCCTGACCTGTCATAATCAAGTTGACTTGAAGGTTAAAATCAAACTAAACACTGTGATAGATATGGCATTTTAAAAAGATCTTAAGAATGCAACATTTTAAAGACTGACCAAGGATCATAGAAAACTTGTGGACCATTGACAAAACTCCATTGTAGGATAACTATAGTGAGGTATGGTTGCCAAACTTCAAACTAGAATTGCCCTTACATTCCACTCAAGTTAGCCACAAGAGTTGGCTAATAAAGAAATATACATAAATTGACCACAAGATTGATCTACTTGTGATGAATCTATTCATCATATTTGCTGGATTTGCATACTTAAGTTAATCACTATTAAAAACGGGCCAAAAAGCTCCCAAATAAATTACCATAAAAGATTTCTTTGCAACTAATCATTATCCCCAGTTCTTATTATGCTAAGGGAGGTTGATACTTCTTAGTTACCTTAATGCAATTTTTGTTATTGGAGTGGATTGGGAACTCCTCTCCACACAAAATTAATTTTATCGCCATACAATATATTAACAAGGGAAGCTGAAGACCTAGCCTTCGTTATCAGAATAATTCATACCTTGCTATTAATTGGATTGAGAATTTGTTGTGCAAATTTTATTGTGCTCACGGGCGCAAGAATCTATTTTAGTATAGATTAATAGTGAAAAATATCGTTCTTACGAGAAAGTATATTTAATTATGTATAAGGTTAATTTTCCAAGTTTATATGTAAATTGATTGGATGTGATTTTTTAGCAGTACTGAGATAAAATTAAAAAGATGGTGGGGATAAATTAAGGATGAAATAATTCAAATGAAACACTTGGATCTTTAAATTCACACTCAACACCTCACTATATGTTTAATATTCTTTTTTAATTCCAATTAATTTTTGAGGGGGTATTTCCGCTCCTTATATCCTCACTCTGATAAATATAGTATCAATCACTCATTGTACTATGGAAAATAATCTTTTGCTAAATGTGGTGTCAAGTACTTATTGTGATAGTTAATAATAATCTTACTGTCAACAATATAGCAAGACTATCCACTAAATAACTTAGATCATTCTCTGTCAACACTAAGTCAAAATGAATCACTATAACTAGAGGGGAGTTTCTCACTAATAAATATAATGTAAAGTACTTATTGTGTCAAACAATAATGATCTTGCACAAGAGAGCCGGTATAGCGTACAAAATCTAGACAAGATTATTATTGTCTATCAACGATGAGTTAAAACAATCTATATAAATCAGAGAGAGATTTAATAAACTTACCAATCTTAGCCCATGGATCAATTTGAGACTTCACTTTCAAGTCAAGCTTGAAACTAAATTAAGCATTCATAATTGAACTAGGGGTGAAATGGAAATTTTATCAAAAATACGTTAAAAAAATACAAAATAGGGTGAGAATTACACAAAATAGAGCTCAAAATTTAGATTCAAAGTTGTCGAATTTAGGGGAGTCCTCTATTTATAAATACAATGAGTAAATCATGACTACCGGATGAAAACAAATCGGACGCTCAGGATTGCGTCATGTGGCAACCTCTGGTTGGATGGAACATGTCACTGAGGTTGTGGTTCAGTGAATTACATGGTTCAATAATATGCTACCACGTCATTGGTCAACGCAAAAGTCAACCAGCATAAATTAAATGTATTACATGTATCGTAAGCTCATTTTTCGTTTCAATAGGATGTTGCAACGTCATCAATCAGCGCAATAGGATGCTCCACATCATTGGTCAATGCCACGTCAATTGGCCCTGCCAAAATCTTAAAATTATGATTTTGTCATTTATACCCTTAGGTTTTTAGCTATTCTAAGCTAAAAAATGTTATCTGTTTTGTTGTTTGACTTCTTATTAATCTTGAAATGACCAAAATACCTGGGAAAAACATAAAAAAACTCAAATTATAACAACACACAAAATGAAAGCTTAATGGACTTAATTATATAAAAATATAGATAAGCGAGTCTTGGAGCATAAAATGATGATTTTACCCTTTATAAACATACACTTTCCAATACTTAACACACCCCTCAACTAGCTTATTGTTAGTCCCTAGTAAATTAAGCGATAATATCTGGAAAAATTCAAATGCAAATTGAAATCTTTTTTTTAGGCAATTTTTTTTTATCTCTTTAATTTGATTAATGAAAACAATCAAATAAAAATAAAAGCATTATTTCCGGCCTTAAAAATATCACTTCCACATCGACCATTTACACAAATCAGTCAGATAAACTCATGCAAAATGATCAATTATTAAAACTATATTAATCAAGCCACTTGCATGAGTAATATGCCAAACCCCAAAATCTAACGAGTAAGAATGACACTCTCAAAAGAAAATAAACCTAATAAAAATAGTCATTCCAAAGAATAGTAGTGAGAGAAGATAATAGAAAAGCATTATCACACAATCTCACTAAGATGAACGAATAAAGCCCATAGTTTAGAAAAGAATATGATCTCAAGTCAAATAAATCATTAGTCAAATCAATAATATTATTTGTATGTATTTTTATGCATTACCATATTCTTCAATCCATATTACTAGCTTATATTTCATACTATAGTTTCCTAAAATCTAGGGCTTTTACTAGGGCGTAACATAGGCTAGGAAAATGGCTAACAAAGAAGAGATGATATGAAGAATAGAATATATGTTTGAGAAAAAAATAGAGATATTTTGAAAATTGCAAGGTGCTTTTATTTATTTCTTCTTTTTTTAAAAAAATTCCTCTTTTTTTGTTATCATAATAGGTGGGTGTGTGTGTGTGTGTGTTTGCAATGCACCACTTTTCTTAAAAAAATCCTCCATATATTTTCTCAAATATGAATAGGTAATGGATAATATAAAATATAGGGTAATGCTACAAATTGGAGTGGGATACAATAATAAGTTAACAAATAAAAAGTTTTTTTTTCCTTTCTTACTCAAAAAGGGCAGCTATGGATATTCCACAATGCTGGCATTTCTGTCATTTTTAGAGGTCTAAATAGTCTTTCATATCTACTAGTTCAACAGACTTTCAAATGTAGCAACACATAATTTTTTTCATTGGTCGACTAAAAAAAAAGATAGAGATAATGTAAAAAATAATAAACTGTCAGGCTATGAAAAAAAGTTGTTCTCCAAAAATAATAATACGCTCAAAAACTCACTTGGAACTTATTGTGACATATACATTTCTTTAAATAACTCAATTAGTTTCACTCATCAAATTTCTCAATTCACACTTATCACCAACATTAATATGCAAAGTGGCAAACATGGTGTAACATAACTCAAACCAAAGATAATATAAATAGCTTAAATTTTATTATTTTTTTAGAAGTCATCATGTCATCTAATACCAAAAGATAACACAAAATAGTTTAACTTTTATTATTTTGTTATTTTATTAACTAAATTCTAAGACTAGGAAGATGTGCTTTTAGAGTAACTAAAACTCCATATTTGGCCGTCTTTGACTTAAAAATTTAGAAAAAAGCTAGTAAAAGTAAAAAAACAACTATCACTTATTCTACAATTGTCAACTATTCTCTTCCCCCAACTAGAATTAGACATTGTCCTCAATATCTAAAAAGAAAAAAGTCAAGTTTAAAAGACATCACATGAATGTTGCAACACAAGAAAATATTTACAAATAGAGGATTAAATCTAATTTATACTTGTTACTACTATTGTTACCATAATCAATCGACCAATTCAATGCAAAAGACTTATGATCTAGTTTTGGTCTATAAGTTTGTAAAAGATCAAGTAACTCACTAGTAATGGAAGCACAAATAAAGAGTTTTTTCACAATAAATAGAATGAAATGATTCTTAGTTGCATGTTAAGAAACATTATCAACCCATCACAAAAGTTATTAACATTAACATATCGATGGATTTTTTATGAATGTTCATATAGGCCGAAGATGTTAATGTAATCAATGTCTCTAGAGTTGCAAGATCTCCTAACAAAGAAATGAAAGTGTCTGCATGGTTTAGCATCTTTGATATTCTTTTTTGCATACTTGAGACGACTAGCTCTTCTCCAATTGGTGAGCTAAGTAGACATCCTAGAGGTTTTAGGGTTTTTGGGACAAGTCTTGATAACTTTCAGTCACATCCTCTATATATCAAGTGTATTTTTCTCTCTGCTAGTACTCGACTAAGATCTACAACTGTTTGAACAAACTCTTTGTATTTTTCATAACGAAAGCCAGAAAGTACACAAACATTCTTAAATTGTCTATTCGAAGTTGTTGTCATTGCAACAATTCTCAAAAACAATTTGTGAGTATTAGAAAAAATAAGTTCATATTTAAATATCTTGGAGACATATATAATGATACACAACTGTAAATGAGATGGTGTGTTTGTCAAATTATGTGTGAAGTTCGTGGCTAAAGAGTCAAAAGTAAATGGTAAAGAAAACAAACAGTAAATAAAGATAAAATCACACCATTAAAAGTAATAATGCAAATAATAAAATAACAGTAGAACAAAATAATATGTAATTGTAACTCACTTCTTCCTTTAATTTACGCCTCGAAAGCCTTCTATGGGTCGAGGATAAGATTCTCATCTAGTTCTTTCATAAACCAGCAAACAGAGTCGTTTATAGTTAGATTCATGAGACTATGTCATGCATATTCTTTCTAGAATAATGGTCATAATTAGAAAATTGTATATTGTACGTATCCACTAGAATGCGTTAAAGATTCAAAAAGATGTTATCCAATGACTATTTATTCAAACCATTCTTAATTAATTGAATCTTGTCTTCCTATTGTCAGACATCATTCCCATAGATTTACAAAGATGCCTATTGCAGCTTGTTTGAGCACACTTATGACAAGAATCTTGGAGTCATCTAGTAATTAGTTTTCTTAAATAGTTTTCTTTCTCCCAATTAAGCATGTAGGCAACAAATTTGAGAGGTAACTCCCCTGGTAATTATACTTCGACTCTAATTACCTAACGGATGTCAACAAAGATGTTATTTTTCATAACAAATTACAAGCATTCGAACCAATCTTTGTAGATTGTGAGGAGTGCATTCTGAGGGAGAAAGGGAAATCACTTGTGAAGCTTGGCTAGAATTGCGTTCCTATCCATATCTTGGTTGGAGAAGGTAAGTTTTATAGAAAATTGACGGAACCAACTTTAATAGTCATAGAGTACTATTATCCGCCACTTAACCGAGGTAACAAATGACAAAACACCAAATAAAAGAATCAATCTAGCAAAAACAAAACACAAGTGAAGGCAAACAACAAAATAAAAAGTACACAATATAGAAAGTGAGATGTTAATTTACCTTAAGTTCTAATTGGATATCATAGATACCATCTTCTCTGTCCCTGAGTTAGCTTTCTAACTCTTCAAAATAAGATACTAATGCTAGTGGTTGTAGATCCCAAACATGATGTAATTTACAAATCTGGAGCAAGTCGTTTAGGTCGTGCTTTACATGTAAGAGTTGATTAAGGTGGTTAAAGAAGATCTGTCTTTTTGAGGTACTCATGACGTATAATACAAGTCATAAAAGAAAATACAATTGTTAAACAAATACACTTAAGTGAGAAATAATCAATAATTTCAATCAGCAAAACAAAATGACTAAAAGTTAAATCACCCAAAGAAAAGACTCAATCAAGATGTGGTAGATCATTCAAATTTATTTTATTTTCTTCTTTATGTGGTTGGTACTATAGTTATGACTTCAATCTTTGACCATTAACTTTAAAAGTGACATCATTCTTTGGATTCTTAATTTCAATGGCCTCATTTAGAAAAATAATGTAAACAATAAATGGACCAGACCATCGAGAGTGTAATTTACGTAAGAATAAATGTAAGTGAGAATTGAATAAAAGTATTTTTTAATCTGGTATAAAAGATTTCCTCATTATATGTTTGTCATGAAAGACTTACATCCGTTGCTTGTGAATCTTGTCATTTTCATATGCATCATTGCGAATATCTTCAAGTTCTGCCAACTATAATCACCTTTTTGAACCTACCTATTGCATGTCAAAGTTGAATTTCTTGATGCTCTAGTATGCGAGATGCTCAAGTTCCACAGGTAAGTGACAAGCTTTTCCAAACACTAGTCTATAGGGAAACATCCCAATAAGGGTCTTGAAAGCCGTTCAATATGCTCATAATGCATCATTGAGTCTTGATGATCAATCTTTTATGTCTGGTTTTACCATCAATTTTTAATAGGTACTTTATTTCTTGATTGGAGATCTCGACTTGGTCACTAGTTTGTGGATGATATAGGGTAGCCACTTTGTGTAATGATAGAATACTTTGCTAAAAGAGTTTTGAATGATTTGTTATAAAAATGGGTGCCACCATAACTTATTATGCCTAAGGGAATTCAAACTGCGAAACAATGTTGTTCTTAAAAAATCCCATCACCATCTTGTGATCATTGGTTTTGAGAAGAATTACTTCTACCCATTTGGATATGTAGTCGACAACAACTATTATGTATTGGTTGCCAAAAGAAGAAGGAAAGATTCCCATGAAATCGATGCCCCACACATAAAAAAATATCAACTACCAAAATAAGGTTTAGTGGCATCATATTTTTTCGTAGAATACTTCCCCTACGTTAATAGCTAACACATGAAGAACAAAAGTGTAAGTATTTCAACAAAAAAAATTGGCCAATAGAAACCACATTGTATCACTTTAACAACCATTTTCGTGGCACTAAAATAGCATCCACAAGTTTGTTTATACCAGAATGAAATGATTTTTTGAAATTTACTTTTTGGGACACATCATTTGACAATTTGATCCATGCAATACTTGAATAAATAAGGATCATTCCAAAAGAGATTGGGGCGAGAGAGAGGATCTATCACACATTTTCGGTGCATTTTTTATCTTTGAACTCAATGTCGAATTCCTGTAAAAGTAACACCCAACGAATTAGTTTGTCCTTTATATCTTTCTTTATAAGAAGATACTTAATAACAATATAATATATGAACAAAATTATTTTACATCTTATGAGTTAAGATCAAAATTTTCTTAATGTAAACACTACTTTTAGCATTTCTTTTTTAGTGGTTGAATAATTCAACTATGCATCATTTAATATCATACTTGTGTAGTAAATGACATGAAAAATTCAATTAACTTTTTGTTCTAATATTGCTCCTATGACATAATCAGAGACATAATCAGATGCATTATACATAAAGTCAAAAGGTAAGTTCCAATTTGAGGTTGAATGATGGGTGATAAGCTTGATAACCTTTTTAATTTTTCAAATGCCTCAAGACACGAATCATTAACGATGAAATGTTCATCTTCAGCAAGTAAATTACATACATGTTTAAAAATCTTGCTGAAATCTTCAATCAAATGTCTATAAAAATCAGCATGCCTAAGAAAAGATTGAAAATGAGATCCATATTACCTTTGTCAATCTCAATACCTTTGTTCGAAATGATGAGACCCAAAACATGTTAACATAAATATGTTAATAATATTGATTTTAATGATAACAAACTTTAAATGATTTTTTTTATTAAAATGTTAGAGTTATTCCTTAATAAACGAAAGCCTTATAATCATTCCAATCATATTAATAAAAGATGGACTTTCAAATTAGAAAATGATTCTCTGCAAAATGTGGTTTAAAATGTGATTCTGGAAATAAATGGTGAACCGTTTTCTTTCAAACGGTTAACCGATTAAAACCAAAGAGCTACATATTACCTAAGCTCTAACCGATTAAGAAAAACGGAAAACACAAAAAGCTGGGAAGGCTACTAGAATTTAACGGTAAACCGTTTATTTAAACGGTTAACCAATAACATTCAGAATAGAAGGTTGTACTCTTCTAGCACCGTTTAACAAAACCGAATAAGGCTAAATTATTTTACAGGTTACTGGAAACAAACGGCGAACCGTTTATTACAAACGGTTAACCGATACTATCCAGAGAGGTCACTTCATGCAAATCCTTAACCGTTTAATGTAAACAGATAACTGATGTTCATCTTGCAGGTCTCTGGAATTTAACGGAGAAAGGGTACGCCTAAACGACAAACTGTTTATTTGAAACTTGGCCCAACAGTAACTTTTGACCAGCCTAAACGGTTAACCGTTAATGGTTAACGGCGAACCATTTTCGGGCAGACATTTTGTAACGGCTAGTTTTTCAGCTCCAACTATAAATAAACTCATTCAAATTCAAACAAAGTTGATCACAACACGACTATTCATAAAATACAATCTTCATAGAGCTTTGACACATTCTTGCTTTATCTATTCACATATTGGGTATCATTTTGTAATCTTAAATATTGTGAGAGGCAAAACAAATTTGTAATCTTTTGTTTTTGAATGATTGTAAGTGTTGGGATACACTTGGGTTAAGAGATTAGAATAATCTCTTGTTGTAAAGGTTATTGATACCTTGGAAGTCAAGTGTAAGCATTTGAAGCCTTAGAGGCTTGCTTAGTGGAATCCCCAAGCCCGGAAAGCTTGGAGGCGTGGACGTAGGCGAGGTTGGCCGAACCATGTAAAAATCTCTGTGTTTGAATCTCTCTTCCCTTATCTTTTTATATTGTGATCAACTTATTTATTATTGCTTTTAATTTGATTTATATTTGCATTAAGTTTTTCTTTATAAATTGAATAATTTTTAGAATTCCAATTTACCCCCCTCTTGGGTTACATAACTAGAATTTTAAAACAATACATTGTTTTACTATAAAATGACACTTCTCATAATTCAAGACTAAATTCTTCTTTATACATCTCTACAGAACTAGCGTTAGATGATATAAATATTTGATCAAATGAATCATCAAAAACAAAAAAGTCACCCATGAAAACTTCAAGGAAACATTCAACTATATCATAAATAATGCTTAACATGCATCATTGAAATGTGACAGACAAATGGCATTCTCCTATACAAAAATATCAAAAGGGCTAGTGAAAGTGGTTCCCTCTTGGTCTTTTGGCTCTATGGGAATCTACTTATATCTTGAATAGTCATCTAAAAAGCAATAAAACTCGTAACCTACTAATTTACGAACTATTTAACTAATAAATAGTAAAGGCAAAATAGTCTTTTTGTGTGACAAAATTCAATTTCCTACAATTAATGTATATGCGCCAACCTGCAGTCACTCTAGTGGGTATTGTCAATGTTAGTAACTACGAGGACTCCTGACTTTTTGCAAATAACTTGCACAAAACTGACCCATGAATCAAATTAAAATTTAGCCGGCGTTACATGTAATGCATGCAATCTATTGAGTTTATACATTTTTATGTCGGCTATAGTACATCTTAATACTCCTTGAACTCTTTTAAAATGCCCAATAAATTATTTTTTTTACTTATCATCAAAAAAAGATGAAACGATAGCAAAGTTTTTTCATCTCCAAGAATGCGTACTCTAAAGAGTCAAATAATGATTTGAACTTGAGCTTTGGTAGTTATTCTAATAATAGGTTGAGTTTCTTCCCTAATGGTGCTAGTTGCTCAATTCTTGACTTCCATTTGTTGGTATCCATCAATGTGATAGATCGAGTAAAGCATTAACCTCATTAACTGATCTATGAATTTTAAAATGCAAAACAATGTAGGCAAAACATATTTGTAAAGGGTCATCACAAATGGTAGAAGGAAAAATAAGATCAAGTAATTCTCTAATGAAATCAACATCAACAATTTTTTTCATTTTTATCGCAAGGTTGCTTGGCAATTTTAAAGATATTCAACTCTGTAGTCATAATTGCAAAAGATAATTGTATTTTTCCAACCTTGCATTGAATGTAGGCATCACTAATTGTCAAGAAAGGTTGGCATAGAATAATGGGGATATGCTTCTTCGAATTTTGCATTGGTTAAGTGTCAATTATAATAAAATCAATAAAAAAATAAAATTTGTTTATGTAGACAAGCACGTCCTCCACAATACCACGAGGTATTTTTAAGGATCGATCTACAAGCAACAACACAACTAGAGTTAAGTATAATTCTCCTAATCTAAGTTTTATAAATACTGAGTAAGGGAAAATATTTACACGAGTTCCTAAGTCCAACAAAGCATTCTTAAATATGTGATTTCTAATACTACATAAGATAATGAGGGAGCCTGAGTTTTTAAATTTTAGAGGAATTCTATGTTAGAGTATACAATTATTATTTTTTTTTTGTTAGAAAGACCTTCTTTTGAACATGAATGATTCTCTTTTTAGTGCAAAGATCTTCATGAAACTTGGCATAAGAGGGCACTTATTTTATAGTGTCAAGCCAATGGATGTTAACATGTACCTATTGAAAGATCTTCATAATCTCACTTATTGAGTTTCTCTTCTTTGCTTTAGCTAACCTCTTAGGGAATGAGACTTTAGGGATATATTCTCGTAGGCTACTTTTTTTTTTATACGAATCCTCACTAAAGTGAGGGCATTATATTAAAATAAAATAAAAATGTACCAAACAAACCAGCAAAAAAAAAAAAATAGCTAGCTGAACCGACAGCTAGGCAGTCCAAAAACAACCTTGTGCAAAAGAGAAGCAATCTTAGAGGTGCAAAGTCCCACCAAGTGAAAGAGTCCACTGCAGCAGCTAAGTCAGCCCACCTAAGTCAGCCAATCTATCAGCTACCCCATTACCCTCCCTACAGGTATGAGAAAAGCGAACCGTCATGGAATCCATAAGAGTAATACAATTATTCCAATGATGAATAAGAAATCATGGGGGCGGAAGCCACTTGTTACGAAGATGAAGCATAGTTAAAGTGGAATCACATTCGATCCACAACATAGACCAACCTCGAATAGAAGCATGTTCAATATCCAAGATAACAGCCATTCGCTCGGTAATAAAAGCCGTCTCAACCTGTAAAGGACAAAAAGAACCACCCAAAAATTTTCCCTCAAATTTCCTAAACGTAGCCCCATATGTAGAAACATGCAAAGAACCTTTGCCATCGATATGAACTTTTTTCAATCTCGAGGCGAGGGAATCCAACTCACAATTTAAGCACGAGGAGCTTGACAATACTTAATACCAACACCCAAATCCATAAGAATATCTCTTTCACTCCCAAAGTGTGCATAACCAGGACAAAATTTAGCAATCCTAACCAAATAAGCCTTCCAAGAGCAATAACTCTTCTAGCTGAATTATATTTCCTATCAAAGCGAGCTCTATTCCTATTAAACCAAATCTGACTAAGAATATACATAAACATAGCCGCCTGCAAATTATAGAATTGAGAAGAAATATTTTGTGAAAAAATATGCTCGAAATACCCCATAGTTGAGCCCAACCGAGGGAATGCCGCTTTGAAAATATAAGCCAACAAATCGTATATCTTCCATGCATAAGAGTATTGAAAGAAGACATGAAAAGCATCCTCTTCACAGCAATAAACATCACATAAGACACAACAAGAAACCATAACAATACCACACTTCTTAATGAGATTATCAATAGGAACTCTATCTTTACAGATGCGCCCAGCAAAAGCAGAGTTCATGGGATGAATGTGTAGCCCCTATAGCCTTTTCCAAGGAAAATATGATGCATGCAAATGACGAAAACAATCATAAGCTTAAGAAATAGAGAACGTACTAGGGGTGTTAGCGGATCGGATTTTACGGATTGGACATCAATCCATATCCGATCCATGATTTTGCGGATTATAATTTTTCAATCCAATCCAATCCACGGATTGATCCAATCCAATCCACGGATTGATACAATCCAATCCACGGATTGATGAAATTCAATCCAAATCCAATCCATACATCTGCGGATCAGATGCGGATCAGATGCGGATTTGACTCAATCCATATCCAATCCATACGTCTACGGATCGAATGCAAATTTGACTCAATCCATATCCAATCCACAATTTTGCACATTAGTTTTCGAATTTAAAATTTTTAGTTCTCTCCAACTAATGAAATAGAAAAAAGCTAATATAAAAATAATTTTGCTACCAATTAAATTTAAAATTGAATAAAATTTAAATAAATTAATTATTTAAATAAAGCTAAAATAATACATTTAAAGTTTCAAAATATAACACATCGAGCCTAATTATTCAGATAAAGCTACAATAATACGTTCAAAGTTTCAAAATATAACACACCAAGCTTAATTGTTCAAATATAGTTACAATAATACGTTAATATAACACCGAAATTAATTGTTCAAATAAAGCCACAATTAATTTAAACTGCGAAGTTTTGGAAACCAAACACAGTTTGATCCTTCACCAAGGCTGTTGCGCCTGTCGAAAAGTGGTCATTACAGAGTCGTCCACGATGGGAACCAAGAGAAGCCGTAAGGGTGGCGATCTTGAAGGTTGTGATAGTGAAATTGTTCAGCTGGAGCCAGTGAATGTGAAGTGGCTTGATGGACTTGGGAAAGAAGTTGGCTTGCTCTCGTGGTTGTGATAGTGAAATTGTTCAGCTGGAACCAGTGAATGTGAAGTGGCTTGATGGACTTGGGAAAGAAGTTGGCTTGCTCTCGCCAGAATCGCGCAGCCGATGTCCTTCAAATCTGTGTCGAGAGTGTATCCAACCAGTATTGAGTGTTGCTAGTGTGTGTGACGGCGGGGAAGCTTAGGGTTTTTTGTTTGCAAATTGTTGGTGACCTGACGTCATGTTAATTTGCTTTTGGGTGACTTTGCAAATTGTTGGTGACTTGACGTTATGTTACTTTGCTTTTGCTAGTGCGTGTGACTTTGCTTTTATTTTGTTTTACAATTTTTACAAGTTATATTTGTATATTTGATTATTTAATTATTTTTTATTTTTATATTATTATTGAGTAATGGCTAAAATATGTTATAGTGCTTATGTAACTATGTGATGCCACACTTATAATTTTTTTAATTAAATTTATAATAATTTTTTAATTTTATATATATATATTTTTTTTTTTTTTGCGGATTCACGAATTTCTGCGGATTTACAGAAGTAAATCTATATACAATCCATCGACTGCGGATTTTTAAATTTTCAATTCATATCCAATCCACCAATCCACAGATCGGATTTATAAGGATCAGATTGAGCGGATCGGACAGATTGAACAAATCGGATTGGATTCTAAACACCCCTAGAACGTACCATCAAGCGTAGCCTCCAAAATAAGTTTATCTACACAATCATCCATAGGCAGCACAACTTTTCCAATTTGTAAAACAACATTAGGCATAATACGACGAAACGAAGATGGGATCTTCCAAGTATTGTTTTGAAAAAGACAAGAAACCTTTGAATTCAAGCTATTAGCCAGCTCATGAGACTCTTAAAAAATAAGGACATTGAGCCATCTATCTCACCACTAATTAATCTTAGCACCATTGCCGACAACCCAACGAGAATGGGGAGAAATAATAGTAAGCACATGTCTAACCCCACTCCAAATGGAAGATAGCTTGTAATTAGTATATCATAGCTTAAGAGCAAAATACGGTAACGAGTCCGAACAAACTGATAACACATAACATCAAAGGTAAGGCAATCCAAGTAAGCTTAGAAATACAAGCTAAATTGAGACAACCAAATTCCCGAATTCCCAGCCCACCTTCAGTAATGGGAACACAAACCTTATCCTAAGCAATAGTCACAACCTTCCTAGTAGAAACATCACCACTCTACAAAAAATTACAAGCATAAGAATTAAGTTGACGAATTAGCGATCGAGGCCAAAGATATACCATAAAACTATGTAGCAAGAGGCTTTAAAAAATAACCTTAATTAAAAGAAGGAGACCTGCCATAGATAATCATTTTCCTTTCCAACTCGCTAGCCTCGCCTTGGCCTTATCAGTAAGAGATTGAAGATGGGCTTTTCTAGCAATCCCACGAAAAATCGGAACCCCTAAATAAACAAAAGGGAGCCAACCTTCTTAAAAACCAAAGCTCGAGAGAATAGCATCCTTCATGACAATAGCTAGTCCCTTTAAAAAACATAAACTCTTGTCTCCATTAACCATTTGACCAGAGGCAACACCATATCTCTCAAGCAAAGTTATAATAACCATGACAATATTAGAATCCCCTCTGCAAAAAATGAAAACATCATCTGCATAAAGAATATGGGTAATAGCGTAACAATTCTTTGGAGTAACAATGGCTTGGCCATCCCAACAGCAAAAACATGACTAATTCCTAGACTCAAAACTTCCTCAGCTAGACAAAAAAGCAAAGGTGAAAGCGGATCTCCTTGATGAACCCCTTAATATCAATCTTAAAAGTCAAACTACCACGAGAAACTTTTCGATTCAACAGATTAATCCCTTAGAAGACCATGAGAATACAATCATGAATATGACGCCCTTAATAAAAGCCATTTATTGCGGACAAATAATTCGAGGCAGAACCAAACTCAATCTATTAGGAAGAATTTTTTGAATAATTTAAAAGAGAAAATTGGCCATGGCAATCGACCGAAACTGGCTAATCTCAAGAGCTCCTTTCACCTTGGGAATTAAGGCAGTGAAATTTGAATTAAAATTAAGCATAAGCTAATTATGCCGAAAAAACCTGGACACAAGAAATAAGCTCTATGCCAAGTAGATCCCAAAATTTCTAAAAGAAAATGCCTAGACTGATCTAAAGAGAAAATAGCAGCCTTAATTTCTGAAGCATATAGAACTGCAATAAGCATTAAATTGTCATTTGCTGTTATTAAACTAGGCACCCTATCACAAATTGAATGTCATTAGAGGTAGAATATAAATCCTTATAGAACTAAACAATATAAGCTGAAATACGCTCCATATCATCCACAACATGATCACCAATAACGAAATTACGAATGGAACTCTTTGACGCCTTGTAACTCACATACTGATGGAAAATTTTGGAATTTCGATCCCTATCGACTTACCAACGCAAGTTGGCTTTCGATTTCTAAAACTCATATTACACTTCAATTGCCTTCTGAAGGTTAGCCTAAGCTTCAACTTCTGCTAGGAAACAATCCACAATCATCCCATTAACTAAAATATCAACTTGTACAGCCTCTAGAGAATTTTGAGCCTGCTCCACCTTATTGTTCACATTTCTAAAAACTTCTTTATTCCACTCTTGAAGATGAATCTTCAAAGCTTTAAGTTTTCTTGTCATAACAAACATCGGACAACCCATAAAATTAAACCTTTTCCAGCAAGTCACAACAAAATAATAAAAAAAAATCATGATTTAAAAACCACATTGGCTGAAAACGGAAAGGCTTAAGATTCAAAGCAACGGAAAAGTTACAATTAACCAACAAAGGAGAATGATCATAACTCAATCTAGAAAGAACTCTATAACTTGCATTATTCCAAATATCCAACACAGCTGAATTACACAACACCCTATCCAACCTGCGCTCCACCAAACCCCGACTACACCAGCCACTGGACCATGTGTAACTCAACCCTTGGGAAGGCAAATGAAATAACTGGCAAGCATAAATCATATTTTGAAAATCCATGCACGACCCACGAAGAGGAACGCACCCTCCGTTTTTTTCATGTTCATGAGCACCCAAGATGGCATTAAAATCACCCATAAGAAACTATGGGATATTAATACTAGAACCAATATCTCTAATATCATTCCACAAATCTCATCTACGAATATAAGAAGAAGCAACATAAAAAAAAGTAAAATAACAGAAGATGCCATTAACACAACATTGAATAGACACTTTTGTTGGATAGAACAAGAAATAATAGATAAATCGTCCACAAAATCCCTGGCAAAAACCCACAATTTTTAAATGGAAGACCATGGAATCGAACTGCAAACATAATTCAAATGCAATCTACGCCAAAGACTATCACGAATATTTCCAAAATCCGTCATCCTTCAAAAATAGCAACCAAATAGAGACAATAAGTTCTACAAAACATAGCTAACTCATGCTGAGACATGGGGTTAGGTACACCTTGAATGTTCCAAAATAAAGTTTTAATCATGGATTGTAAGGTTGCCACGACCTCGAGTGAGGATAGGGTCCTTGCGCAAAATCATCTTCTTAGCACTCTTTCTAAGTCTCCTTTGTTGAGACTTGGTAAACATAGGACGAAAATCCAGCTCATTACCAGAACCGTCATTTGAAAATCCTTCCCTGGAATTAACCAAAGCATCACGATGAGATGTTTGATATTCGATAATTAAAGCAAGTTCATGGTGCAATTGATTAGGTTGTTGAGCTTTATCAATAAGTTGCTTAGGAGACTCATCTGTATAAAGAACAACTTAATTCAAATTATTTCCTTCCATTGTAGTGGAACCTGACTCATTGTTCTCCGCAACTTTTTTCTTTCTTCTTTAATGATTATTCCTTAAAGTCTAAAGATATAACTTCAGTTGTCTTTTTCATCGACATATCCACTTTGTCATCGACTTCTATGCCTTTTCATAAGGTCACGGTGGCTTTAACCTTTTCATACTACTAGAGTGAATTCGTACCAACTTCATGTACTCCCTTTAAGATTAGGCACCAACTGGGTTGGGAATTTGCCTTTCTCAACAGTCATTGCTAAGGTTTGAATTTAAAGAGGATAGTTGATCCACCATCTTTTTGAGATTTGAGATCGATTGGACTTGTGACATTGCAAAATGAGTCAAAGTTTTGAAATTCTAGAGTACATTTTCCGGTAGTCTAAGTTGTAAGTAGTTCTAATTCTAATTTTACTATTTAAATGATGATTAAGGAGCTTGAAGAATTGGTTTTATTGGTGGAGTTAAAGTTATTATCCATTCTATTGAAATCCTTGAAACCATGAAAAGTTGAGTTAGTCTCTTCATCTAAGATTGTAAGTATTAGAGTAAGAGTTATAATTCGACTGCTTTCTTATCACATTTATGGTATTGGCTTGATCTGGATATGAATCATGGTCAAATTGATTGTAGGCATGTCGCTTTGTTGATCTGTCAGCCGTTAATGATGGTATTTGCTGAGAAAGTCCTCCGATTATTTTTTTAACTTTCTTGATGTCCAATCTTGATTAGCCAACATAGATCTCATTTATTTCCTTAATTTGTTTCGCATTCCTAAATGATCGACTTCGCTGTTGGGAATTACCCACTTGTCACTAAAAGAAATCTTAAACTTTTTATGTGCTTTTAAACATTAGCTCACCTCTACTTTTCGCTATTAGTCATTCTTGTATATATGGTAATAGTCCCTCTAAGAATTATTGATACTAGTTCCATTTCTCATATTAATAATGTGGACACTTAGAGAGTAGCCCATTGAATCACTATCATATTTCAAAAAACTGCTCGTCCTCTCTTTGAGTAAACTCTGATATTTGCTTATGAATAGCATTGGTTTTATACACTGAAAATTATTTGTTTAAAAATTTAGTTACCATTTGTGCCCATGATGTGATACTATTGTAAGCAATATGTTGAACTAAGAACGAGCTCCATCATTTAGAGAAAATGGAAATAATCTAAGCTTAACATTTTCATCTGAAAATTTTTCATATTTAAAAGTTTAGCAAATAACATGGAAATCATTTAGAGATTGTATGGGTCTTCATTTTCTAAGTCATAGAATGATGAGAGACAATTGAGTACACTAGGTTATAACTCAAAACTCCTAGCAGCTACATTTATATATTTTATGCATCACGTGCTAAAATTAGCTAATGGACTGAGTAGTTCTTAAATGGCCTCTCTTACGGTGCTTGTGGTTGTTGTTCCAAATCCATTTTAATTTTATCCTCAATTTTAACTTTTGATGCTATGTGTCTATGTGTGCGAAATGACTTTTTCAGTTCCAGGTTTATAAGTTCTAGATCATGTGATTGTAACATTCGATTGTGCATGCAAAGAAAAATAAGACAAATGAAAATAAAAAGAGAGGAGAAGTTATGATATTGACCTTATCATGTTGTTACACACTTACCATGGGAACATATTCAAAACCTGTACACAATGTTAGTTACACAATATTTACAAAGAAAATTAACTTTACAAATTAAAATGATTTACCTCCTCAACAACAGCACCAAAAATTTGTGTAAATTTTATTGTGCCTGTAAGTGCAAAAATCTATTGTAGTATCAATTAATAGTGATGAGTATCAATCTCACGAGAAGGTAGATTTAATTATGTGTGAGGTTAATTTTCCAAGTTGATATGAAAATTGGCTAGATGTGATTTCTTAGCAATGCTAAGATTTAAATTAAAAAGTTAATGGAAATAAATTAAGAACAAAACAATTGAAATAAAACACTTGAGTCTCTGAATTCACACTCAATACTTTACCATAGGCTTAATATTCTCTTTTATCTTCAATTAATTTATGAGATGGGTATTCTACTCCTCATAGTCTTCATTCTGGTAAATATGATATCAAGTACTAATTGTGCTAGGGAAACAATCTTCTGCTAAATGTGATGTCAAGTACACATTGTGCCAAGTGATAATAATCCTACTGCAGACAATATGGCAAGACTATTCATTAAATAACTTAGATGCATTTTTTGTCAATACTGAGTCAAGACGAACCATTAATACTAAAAAGGATTTTCTCGCTAACACATATAGCATAAAGTGCTTATCATTGCAAACAATAATGATTTTGCATCAAGGAGCTGGTATACCGTTCAAAATCTAAAAAAGATTATTATTGTCTATCAATGATAAATCAAAACAATCCACATAAATCGGAGAGAGTTAATAAACTTACCAACTTAAACTCATAGATCATGTTGAGACTTTACCTTCAACTCAAGCTTGAAAGTAAATTAATCAATCATAATTGAATTAGGAGTAAAATAGTAATTTTATTAAAATAAGTAAAAAAAATTACAATATAGAATGAGGATTACACAAAATGAAACTCAAATTTGGATTTAAAGCTGTCAGATTAGGGGGGAGCCCCGTATTTATAGATACAACAAGTAAGTCATGGTCATCGGATGAAAACAACTCGGATGCTTAGGATTGTGCCATGCAGCAAGCTTTGACTAGATGGAACACATCACCAAGGTTGTGATTCGGTGACTTGCATATAATGTATGCACATTTTTCGATTTAATAATATACTACCACATCATTTGTCAACGCAAAAGTCAACTAGCATTAATTTAGTGTATTGCATATATCGTGAGCTCATTTTTAAGTCCAATAGGATGTTGCCACATTATTAGTCAACGCAATAGGATGCTACTACATCATCGCTCAATGTCATGTTAGTTGGGTCCCACAAAAATCTTAAAATTATGATTTTACCATTCATGCCTTTTCCAAGATTTTTAGTTATTTAAAGCTAAAAAATGCTACCTATTTTGCTGTCTGACTTCTCATTAATTATGAACTAACCAAAATACCCCTAAAATATATAAAATACTCAAATTATAATAAAATTTACAAAATCAAAGCTTAATGGACTTAATTATATAAAAGTATAGATATTAGTGAGTCTTGGAGTGTAAAATGATGATTTTGCCTTTTATGAGCATATACTCTCTGGCACTCAACAAAATTCCTTTCTCATAAGGCCATGTTTGGTTTCAAGAAAAGGGAGGAGTGGAAAAGAGTATAATGTAGAGGAACAGAGAAGAAAGGAGTGGAGAAGAGTAGTGAAATTAGATTTCAATGTTTGGTTTGATATAAAATTTAATAAAGAAAGGAATTACAATTTTTTTCTTTAGACAAATTTATCTTTTACCTTAAATATTAAACTATTTATATTAGTAATGAAATATAATCTAATATATATATATAATAAAATGGCAGTCCGGTGACTTTCCGGCATTATTCGGCGGTGGTCCGGTGACTTTCCAGCGATGTCCAACGGAGGTCCGATGACAGTTAAATTGCATTTATGTATTTTCATATTAAATAAATAAATAAATTAGTTTATTTATTTTGTTAAGTTTCTTAAATCATTTATTAAATTTAATTAATATATAATTATTTATAATATTAAATCAATAAAATAAAATTATAAATAATTATTATTAATGGTATTAAACAAGTTAAAAAGTTGAAGGGTAATTTTGGAAACTTTAGTTTTCAATATAAGAGGAATTTAAATTCTTTCCTACTTGGTGTGCAATTTAAATTCTACATTATAATGGATATTAAATTCCTATATATTTTGTCAAACCAAACATTGGAAAAAAAATAGAATTTAAATTAATTTCCTCTTCTCCACTCTCTCCTCCCAACCAAACATCACCTAAGAATGTTTTTGGTCACGGCATGTCATTTATTGCATCCAGGGTAGCTAAGCTTCCATTCTTATTAATTGGAGTATGGATTATTTCTCTAATTACTGTTGGATTGAGATCTCCTCTCTACAATGACTATCTCTATTTAATTGCTGGTTATTTATCCATCTGTAGGAGTAACACTGGTACAAGCATAAAAAAGGGCCAGTTAGATGCTTAACCTAGCTAATTACATGTAGATCAAGTACATTAGCTGCAAGAATCCTAAGAAAGCTCTCGTTCTTTTTACTCGAAGCCTGCTGAAGCTCCTCTAACTATAAAGAACGAGAAAGCCTGAGCTAGGTCCCCTTCAATCTTTAATAACTCAAAATAAGTGCCACCAGCCAATGAAAGATGCAACGTACTACCCTGAGCTTTAAAAGGTGTAGTTGGATCACCACAAGAGCCCAATCATAGTGTAAAAAAAGGTACTTAAATATTGCCATATGTTATCATCGCACTACTTTTAGGGTTTCTTCTGCCTCAATACTTTTAGCACAAAGAAACTAGAGGGATCTTATCTGGAGGAAAATATGAGGCAAATAGCAAAATTACATATGGCGTAGGAAGAAAGATGAACGTTAAAGGGGGGCTAATCTATCTTGATTACCTCACATGTACCAATTAGAGATGGCTATAAATTTGGTAGAATTGGCTCACCTAATAGGATAAAGATGGACAGACCGTTAAGATGTTTGAGTGCAAATGTGAGTTTCCAAAATGTCAACATTAATAAGAAAAATGTTAGCTCTCCTAAACATTAGGAGCCGATTACAGAATAAATCTAAAAAGTTTAAGCAATCAAATAGAGACAAGTTAGCTCTCCTAAAACAATCTCACTGAGCTAACCAAGCAATCCAACGAACAAGTACACATGGACAAGGGTCCAAATAACGAAAACCACTTGCAGGTTGGCCTCTTAGCTTGTTGAGAATTGCTAGCAACCATCATTCAAGAGAAATCATTACCCTGAGGTGAAAAGAACTAATAAAAATTCTCTAAGGTGGCTGGATTGATGAAAATGACCCTCAAGCACACTCTTATTTAAGCTCAACAGGTTTAATTTGAATGGAATCTGATCTCTCTCTTGACTGTGCTTTCTCTCTTTCTTTACGTTGATCTTCAACCTTTTAATATTCGCTTTTGTTGAAAATATAAGGTTCTTGTACTCTAAAACACCATTAAATCACCAAGGAACTTGATTATAGCATTACAGTGTGTTCCTCGGTCACCGCCAACTCCATCTCTGACTTTTTGTTTTGCAGATTACTTCATGATTTTGAATGTAAAACTATTTCATTCATTCTTTGATGTGAATACCTCACTAGCATCACTTTAACTCACTACTAGATCATAAAAAACTCACCATATTGCCGGCAAAATCATTACTAAACCCAATCTCCCCTAAAATACAAATTTATTTGTTTGATCTAGTTTGAGTTAGATCCAGTGACAATCATTGAAGTACCCAAACTAAGTGTAAATAGGTTCTAAACAAAAGTTCAGTAAAAACACTAACTATTGTATTATTCATATATTAAAAAAGTGAATTTCATAACTAGTAAAATTAATAATTTACTATCTAATAAATAAACATCATATTAATTTAAAATCAAATTATTGAAATCTCTAGCATTACTCCTATCTCTTCTATGGCCTTGACATATCCTCCAATTGAACATGGCATAATTTTATGGGCAATTATCCACCGACCACCTGTTTTTTTCGATTTTTCAAAAATAAACTTTTTTTTTTGCTGATTTCCACCTGATATATATCATTTTTCCATTACTGTCTAAATTCCGTGATAGAAGTTAACAGAATATTAACAAAATAACTATTTTACCCCCTTAATGTAAAATTACTATTTCACCCTAATTAAATGAAAAAAAATAAATTACTTCAATTTTTCTTTCCAAGTTAGACATTAGATAGTAAGTTGAACAAAATGATCTGGAATATTTTTACCTTTTTTTTCTCTTTTTACCGAGTTTAAATGACATTGACTTTTACTATGCAAGTGAAATGATAATTTTACCCCTATGACATCAGTAAGGTTATAATAGAATGCAAACGGAAGTGAAAAAGTAAAAGAAAATGTAACTTCTAGTGGAAATCAACCAAAAAAAAGATATATGTATTTTTAAAAAAACCGAAAAAAAAAGGTGATTGGTGGATAATTTCGCTAATTTTATTGGCGCTCAGCAGAGCAAGAACACATTTACAATCATATTTTCTTTTCTAAAATTAAGAAGGCACAACCAGTGTCCTTTGGAAATTGATCATATTGGCTCAATTTTCCATTTGATATTGACGATATCTAATCCTATATTTTTCAAATTATAATTCAATGACTAAGGCCTAGGCTTAGCAAAATAGTACGTAACTATCTGCATGGGAATGAATTGGGATCATTGGATGATTTTCAAGAATCTTCTCCATCAAGAAAAAGTTTCCTCAAATCTTTAAGTAGTGAAACCTTCTATCTTTGCTTTGAGAAAAGAATATGCGACGTTGCACGTATTAAGAGGAAACGAGAAACCCAGCTAACATGAACTCATACATACATATAACAATTGACTCTATAAGAAGAAGAAGAAATTGAAAAGATAAAAAGAAACTCACATGAACAATGCTTTGTTCTATCAAAACCAAACTGGAGAAAAGTTGATGAAGCGAAAGAAGACGAGAGGAGATATTGGCACGGCTCAATCAAATTAAAGGACCCAATTGATTTCATAGGAGATTTGATTTGATTGAGCCGTTCCAACATCTCCGTTTTAAATTTCAACACTTACCGCTTAACAACAAGATATTCAAATCGTTTCTGTCGTGCATGATCATATATATATATGATACTCAGAGATTGGTGGGCCGATTACAAGCTGAAAAATATTGTATCTGCTCGCCACCAACACTAGGGTTTCGATTGGTTAGTATTTAAGAGAAAGAAGAGAGAGTTGAACGAATAAAGATGCATTAGAAAGAGACTATAAACAGTTGAGATGTCAAAATCTTGCTTTGTTTAGAAGAGAGAAGAGTTGTATAAAATTTTCCATTAGATATTTTCCACAAACCTCTTAGTGGTTGATGACATTATCACAACAACACAAGGGGGATAAAAAAAAAAGAGGGAAGGTTCCTTCCATTTCTTGATTTCCCATTTTCGTTTGTATATATGCTTCCTAGTAATTCTCCAATTTATGAGATTATACCAATGTCTAGTTTCGTTGTCATAGTCTTGTCATAGTCAGATATTTATTAATGATTTGGCAACAAGCCAACAACAATGTGAAAGGCAAAACAAAGCACTAAAAGTCTTTTTTATTTTTTATTTTGTTTGGAATAAAGATAATATTGTTTTCTTAATATATTTATTTTACAGAATACATTGTTTATCACTTATAATAAGTGCGTCAGATGGAGCCGACAAAATTTAATACAACCCGATTACTCGACACGAATATGACACGAATAAATGGGTATGAGTCGTCAAATTTGACATGTTTATTAAATGGGTCGGATCCGAGTTGACATAATTTTTTCTGTGTCAAGTTAGGGTTAAAGTTCTTGACCCATTTACCTGAACAATAACACGATTATATTTTCTATTTTAAATTAATTTTTAAGTTTTTGTCATTAAAACTCAAATATTATACATGATTCTCTCTCTTTTTTTTTGGAAGATGGATATATACACAATATTTTATTTATAAAATTTTATATAAATTTAGAACTTTAATTGTGTAAGTGTATAAAATTTTGATACACAATTATATTTTATAATATCGATATATAACATTATTTACATATATATGATTTAAACTTTAAATAATGTAAATGTGTAATATGTTGAGGTGTGTGTGTGTAATATTTGTTAAATATATAGATATTAAATGAGTTATTAGGCAACCCGTTTATTTTACGTATCAGGTTTGGTCTTAATATTTTAACACGATTATTAAATAGATCGTGTTTGGATTGACCTAAATTTGAGACGATACAAAATTGACACAACGCGAACATAACCTAGTGACCCATTTTGCCAACTCTAGCTTCAGACTTTTGTCATGACCTATCTCAATATATCATAATTGAAGTCTATCTTATTTATTCTCACAACAAATAGAAATAATTGAACATTCAATCTCCAGATTAAAGAATAATTTGCATATTTTTAAACTTGTGTTTAAAATGTCATTATTAATTTTTTTTACACATTTTCTTGAATTTTTATTTGCATTATGGAGTATATTATATCATATTACCAGCTGGAATTAGGGCCTCGAATCTGAACTGGCAACGCATGAACTGTGTGTTATTTGCTTAATAATAACAAAAACAATAAAAAATTTAGATGATAATAATATCAATATGAGCAATGTTGTCAATGATCAATTATTGGCTGCCGCTTGTCCCAAATTCCATTAATAAAATCTTAGGTCATACATGATAGTGGTGGTACCGAACCAAAGAGGGTTTGTTGAAAAGTGATTAAAAGCATTATAATTATTTAAATAAATAAAAAATTTGGTCGACAAGAAATTAATTTATCAACATATAGTCTAGCCGTTAGATGTTAATAGATCCTACCAATCTAACTGCATCCAACGGTTAAATATAACTGTGACACGGTGCCACAGTTACACCGTAACCTGATCCTTTAAAATAATATAATTATAAAATTTCACTAACTGCGAGATTATGCCCTAATGATTCGTCAACTATTCTTTGCACTAAAGACACCAAGAAACCATAGGTTCACTAATACCTAATTTATGGTCCCAATTGGCTCACCAGTCACCATGTACAACATAATCTATTAACAAAATTCAAGTCCGATTTGACCCCACCGCATGAGAAGAAGAAACTTGGCTCTTTGTCTCTTTATCCCTTCGAATAGCTAAATTATATAACTGTCTCCAATCATAACACAGTAACGCATTATAAATTAGTTGTTAGTACCTTTTTAATTTTGAATATCTACAATTAAGATTTTAAATTTAGTTTTCAGACTAATATACACCACGGTTGCATAATATAATTTTGTGGTAAAAATAAACTGGAAATAAAGTAGAAAAGAACAGACAAAAGAAATATTTGACAGTATACAAAGTACTCCAGAAAGCTCTTCAAGCCTTAAAAATTAGTTGAAATGAGTACAAGAGGCCTCCTCTATTTATAGGGAGGAATTAGGGATATGATAAATATAAAGGTAAATATAATATTTAAGAGAATAATTGTAAATATTTTTTAACAGTAGAAATAGAAATAAGAAATAATTGATCAAATGAATTATTGGGACTCAATTATTGAATATACTGTTATAGACACATGTGAAGAAGACATCTATAATTAATTCATTGCATTGCTGAACTTCCGTATATCTTTGTTAATTTTATCAAGAAGGCTGAGTTATTATTTTAGCAAGTAAAAAGAAAAAGAAAAAAAAATCAGTGAGAACCTTAAGAATTCTTCAGCCATTTACTGATGAAATCCATTCTTAAAATTGAATATGGCATAAGTTTTTAATACACAACATAGTAAATCATTTTTATTTTAATGTTTTGTTACATGTACAAGATGACAATTTCTAGCATAGAACAGAAATTTGATTTCCAATTTTCATGGATATAAATAAAAAAATTTATGGATGTTTTATTTGTTATGTGCTTCTCTCCAATACTTGTTTTCTCGGTTTCTCACCTCGCCTTGTCCAACTCCTCTCCTCTCCTCTCAAACTATTTGTCCGGCGGCTTTTATTATTGTCTGTTTGTCCGCCATGTTGATGATCAAATTTTGTATCACTTAACGGCAAATTTCTCACTAATTCATATCAGTTTAGAGCTACAATTTAGATCACCGACAGAATATTATGACTAAAGAAATGTTAAAATCTAAGATTAAGTTATCTAAAGGGAAAAAAAAGTAAAACAATGTTTTACCTTAAATTCTTTAAGTTGACAGAAAAGTAATTTATTAATATAAAATTAAAACTTGAGATAGTTCTTGATGTTATCGAAAACTCATGAAAGTTACTTGTACTTTCGATTGGGAAATAATTTTACTGTTGTTAAATTTGAAAAAAGTAATAATAATAATAACTAAAATGCTTGGTCTTATTGAATTCATTTCTTATGAAATATTGATTTATCCAGATCTTCAACATTTTTGCCACCTAATTTTTCAGTTTTTTTAATCATTTTATCACCAAATCATTAGTTTATTAATAAATTGCTGATGTCACGAGAGTAATTTAGAAAGTTCAATATATTCGACATTTTAAGAATTTTCTAAAGTGTAATACTTATAATTTTATCAACTAATTATTTTAAATATATAAAATAATCAATTAATAAAAATATTATTTCTTTGTATATAATTAATTTTATATTGTTTTAATTTAGAGGGTTTAATTAAAATTTTATATTGTTTTAATTTAGAGGGTTTAATTAAAACCATGATAGCCATGACAACCATCAATAAAGCACAAAAAAAATGCCATTAACATTAAAATAAAAGGGTGAATTTCGAATAATTTTTTTGGGAAGGGGGTGAGGAATAGGGAAAAAAACTAATCTCTAAATTCATAATGGGGTGGGGTTTAGTTTTGTACTCCCCACCCCTACCCCACCCCAATCTCCATTATATATGAATATTTTTTAATTTTTGTTCTATCAATTAGAATGTTGGTTATTAAATTTTCTTTTTATTTTTACCTAATAGAAATAAGTTATAACTAAAAGAAAACCCAACATTATAATTCTTATTTAATTCTAAAATATTGTTATGTTTTCTTTTCTCTCTCAAAGTGCTACTCTATTCAAACAATTTTTAGTTCTGATATTATTTCATAAGTCTCTAACTTTTAATTTACTAAAATCATTTATCCATACTTATTATAAAATAAATAAATGAAGGATGAGATAGGGATAAGGATAGGGAAATCATTCCGCACATGAATATTCCTCATCCCCACCCCCCACTAAATTTATTAGGGGATGGTTGGAGAATGGAGGGAAAATTTTTAATGGGATGATGAATGGGGCAGGCCTCACCCACCTCTACCCTGCCCCATTGTCATCCCTAAGAATTACCCCATGTGATTGACTTGTTGTTGTGTGTGCATGTGTGTGGTAATAAAATGAGACCACCTATGACATTAAGACATGTTAGGCGTGGTTTGATTTGTTATATGCAGCTGAGATTGATAATAGAGCTACAAACTCTTATATAAATTTATTTTGTAAAAAGTGATATGGCGTTAAATTGCAGGTCGGATAAAAATATAAAATAATAAAACAAATCATGTGGACTTGGTTGATATTAAATTATACTAAAGTTAATTAATACTATCAATTTGTTCAAAATAAGTTTATACAAAAGTTTGTACATTATAGAGTTAGTGTTCCATATACGAGCCAACTTACAAAATGAAAAAAAAAATGCTTTTATTGTTGAGACCATTGGTTCGAGTCGAAAACTTGATGCATAAGGGTAAAGGATCGTTTAGTCTTATATTTTGAAGTTAGTGTCTATTTAATCCTATATTTCTAAAAATATCTCAAAACATATCTACTGTTATACGATTAACACCTCTATCATTATGTTTTGTTCATTTTAACTTATTTTTACAATATTACTCTCTTACAATAATATTTCTTTTTTTTAGTATATTAATATAAAGAAAAAAATTAAATTACCAATTTAACTCTAAAAATAAAATAAAAATAAGGAAGCTCACTTATGTCAAAAAAATTAATATTGTAAAAAAAATTAAATTACCAATTTTTTTAGACATTAATAGAAAAATTAATATATTAACTCGTCAAGAGAGTGTTCCACTATATATTCTTTTTGTTTCTATTTTAGTTTCTGGGACTAAATTGGTAATCTTTTTTTTCTTTATATTAATGTCCAAAAAAAATAAATATTATTGTAAAAAATGTCCAAAAAAAAATTATTGTAAGAGTAATATTATAAAAGCATACCAAGAGGAACAAAAAAAAGGCAGGAATCTCAAGAATTTAACGGTAGAGATGTTCTAAGATGTTTTTAAAAATAAAAGGACTAATAGATATTAATATCAAAATATAAAGATTAAACGAGTTTTTACCTAGAACATAATCATAATCTTTTTAATTGAGAATATGCTTTAGGTTGTTGAGACGTGAGAGCACAAACTTGAGTCACTATTTAATGTTAAGAATTTTTATTCCCCTCCTAATTGGTGTAGGAATAGATAATCTCACATCTATATCACCCGAATATGGGGTATATGGATCAGACTATAGGAGGAAACGGTAGGAGGAATGGAAATCTTAAATGTCACCATGAAATTATTCTAAATTAGAAAAAAAAAATCTTTGATGCTCTTAGTACACTGCTCCATTTTCATTTACTCCTTACCACCTGTATGTTTCAACATAGAAATATTAAGTTGTAAAAGAAATATGTCAACAAACATTATGACTAGCTAGGAGAATCACAGTAAGTATGGGAGACTTTGAACATAGCGGTGCATGGATATAAAAAATCGCACTTGGGCAGTATAATCAACGTTCCTAAGCTCAATATGGTTTGAACCACAAGCAAAGGCAAGTACAGCTACAGATACTGTGCATACCATACCAACAGAAATTTGTTTATAAGTTTCTTCAATCAACCTACATTTATATCCCATGAGATTTAAAACTCTCATCCAATTCATTCAACAGCCAGCAAAATCAAATTCAGCGACAAGGAATCAAAAACTTGCTTTGTGTGTTCTGAAGCTGCTTATTTTCATGCGCGGAAAGCTGCAATTGATACATGAATAACTGGACACTGAAAATCATTAGATAGTAATCCCCAAGGACTTTTTGAACTTTTCAACTTCCAAATATACTGTCGAGTAAGGGAGGAACTCTGAGAAATGGCTTTTGCTCAGATCGTTAATTGCAACAGCAAGTTTTGGGATTTCCAAGGTTTCTTCATGGGTCAAAGTCCTGACAAACGTTGCTGGATTGCCTGCCCAAAGCTCACCAGTTGGAATTCTCCTCCCTGGGGGAAGAACAGACCCAGCTTCAAGGATAGCATGCGTCTCAACCATAGAACCTTCCATAAGGATGGAATGCTGCCCGATAATGCACTCTGGCTCAATTGTGCATGAGCGCAACGAACAGTACGCACCAATTGTGACAAATCTCTCAATGGATGTTTCCGCCGGCAGCCCTGAAAAAAGAAAGAAGTTGCGGAAGGGATGAACTTGATCTGCTAGTAGATCTCCACAAGAAAATACATTTTCATTCCCAGAGAATTTTTAATATGACAAATTGAATGCATTAAAAATTTCACCTAAATTGATAGCGTGAAAAATCCAGCACATACAATTCACTTACTAGGTTGTTCTAACAGATTCATATCATCATTTATTATTGAATATGTTATTCTTTTCACATATACCACACAAGCCCACAATTTTAAAGTGGGAAGTAAGAGGAACAACAATGAAAGGAAAAGGCGAGCATAGCCCTTGGGAATGGCAGTCTGGATGATGAACCCAACTCTTATCAATTTTATGGAAGTTTACATACAAGCTATTGCTTCTCGGACAAGACATCTGCAGATCAATCAGCAGAGAGACAAAACCCACGAAACTGAAAACATAAGTGATGTTACACATTACATATAAATAAATTTTTTTAAAAAAGCCCTCCACAAGATTCTGACACTGTAAAAATGAGCTGAAGTCAGGCAAAGATTGGCAAACAATCATGACAATGCAGGTCCCAAAGTTCGAAAGTCTCTCCACTTTATTAATAAACTCTCCAAACAGTGCTAAAATTAAATCAGAGATAATCTTCAAGATGGAGCATCATCATACATCAAAACTACGCATGGAATCATTTACACCGAGTTCAGTAGTATACGTCCTATCAATCCAGCTGATCTACTAAAATGGTAAATGTCCTATCAGCCCAGCTGATCTACTAAAATGGTAAGTAGATACTCACGTACTTTCCAACCAAGTCCAGGAAAAAAAGCACAAGTTCAATTCAAATAAATGAAAAAGGCCAGGACGTATCTAACACAAGGAAAACAAAAAGAGTGAGAAATCTCAATATTTGAGAAATTACATTGAAAAATTTCACATCAGAGCTTGTGTCACCTAAATTTTGCAATACAGTTCAACTACTCAAATTGAATAAAGCCACGACTAAATCGATGCTTAAAAATGCATCATTAACTAACTCTAGGCCCGTTTCAATCATTGATGTAAAGATCCAAATCCAAGGAAGGTGTACAAAGGAGTGGAAATATAGTGCAGCGAGAAAGATAGACTAGCATAACAGAAAGTGGACAAAAAATCAGGTACAATTACTGGGCAAAGACAGAAGAAGCATATTCATTTAACTTTCCTACACGTTGCAGGTTATTTTTACTAGGCATATATAATTTAGATGACTAAATAAGCAAAACTTGCAGTCTCAATGTCCTCCTCTCTTATCCAACATAATTTTGGGGAATGCGGGGTAATCACTACATAGTAGAAATCTTTCTCTAAGCCATTTAAACACTAATTGCATTATATTCTAATACATACTGCTATCTCTAAGTATCCAGCTACTCTACGATTCAAACGCTCTAAAATTTATATTCAGTGGCCACGAGAGCAACTTTATTGTAGTCTTATTATGTTAATTAGTGACATGACTTTCGATACACAATTATTCTAAGATAGGCTTTGTTCTTTGTATTAAGAATCTATTTAATAAAAGCTAAGGCAATCAATATGAAATGATATCTCAAACAAGAGACTTGTTTACTGAAACAAATGCCATTACCAAGTCCCTTTCCAGCTAAAACAGGGTCTCAGATGATCCAAAATTTAACCCTCTTCTTCAAAAACTACCAGCTTCGTAATGCACTTGAGCTTATCCAAAAAGAGTATTCAAGAAAGATAAAGAATGAATTGCCACAATCCTTGGACGCAAAATACCATTTCTGTAACATTAAACTTCACGCTTACAAGTTAAAATGTGAATGCAGCACTAGCAAAATTAACATTTAATGTTACAATTATGATATTGCAGCTTACGCATATGACATTGCATTGAAAAATCCATGCTGGTAATCTCACCAGCCCTAGTATTATGACCCAGAAAGCCCGAGAAATAACATCCTAAAAGCCAATTTATGACTCGGTGACTACCAATTTGAGTTGTCAAATTCATATGAAGAAGTTTCTTTTAACTCCATCACCACTTAATCTCTGACCACAGTTTATTGACCAGTCCATTTTCACTAGTAATAATAAGCAACTAGGCAAGCGTCTCTCAGATTCTCACATTCTAATAATTGAAAAAAAAAACATAAAAAGGGCAAAAAGTTTATTAAAAATAAAATTAAAAACCCTAACCGGTAGGAGAATTCCAAGCCGCGTGAAGTACACATCGCTCTTGCACATTGGAGCAGAAACCGACGGTAATCTTATTAAGATCGCCACGTAGGACAGAACCAGGCCAGACGGAGGCTCCGTCGCAGACAGTGACCTGGCCGGCCAGGACAACGTTGGGAGCCACATAGGCATCGACCGCCACCTTCGGAACCCACTGGCCCAACGGTATTATCTGCCTCTGTCCTCTGTAGTCCCACTTCACTCGATCCGCTGACGGCGTTATGCTTTTGGCGTCTGCCTTCGTTGTTGTCGCTGTTGCCGTCGCTGTTGCTGCAGCTGACGTGGACAATGCTCGGCGGATGACGTGTCCATGGGATAGCTGCGTGGTTAATGCTCGCCTCGTGATCCGGGCTAGAGCCGCCATTTTTTCTTTTTCCCCTCTTCTTGTTTTTCCAGTGAAAGACTGAAAGTTCGATCAAGAGAGAAGGCAGTTCAGAGAGTTCAGGTCGCGAGAGTGGAATTGAGAGAGAGAGAGAGAGAGAGAGAGAGGTAAAAAAGGATAATGGACCCTTTGGGCTTCAATTTCAAGGTGGTCCGGCCCAAAATATCTTTTGGGCTAAATTAATCTTCTTTTTAGACCCTCTTCAACAATTTTATGATCATTACCCAGCATAAAATTTTATTTTGTGCCACGTCACGGAATAAACAGTGAAGTGGCAATATAAAATTTTCCAGCTGAAACCCCACCTTAGTAGTGCCACACTTGATTATTGTCCACAAATATGGAATCAGTATTTCAAGTTGACAAGCGAAAAATATATAATGGATATTCTCCACTTTGTCGTAGATAATATATGTAGCTAGAGTAAATTAAAGTAACATTGTCCAAGTTGTAAGACTCCAAACAGGCAAAAACATTCTCGTATCCTTAAATACTATAGTTGAATTAGAGTACATGCTGGACTAGTTTTTATATTTGGGGTTAAGTATTTATTTATTTTTTATATTTTGAAAAATATTTCAAGATATTCTGTTATTAAATATGTGATACTTTTATTCTTATTTCTTCTTATCTTTTACAATAATACTATTAGTACTATTTTAGATACATTAATTAATTAATCTATGGGAAATTTTCATTTACAAAAGTAACATATAATTATTTATTAACAAACTAACCAATTATTATTAATATAAATGAACGGGTATTTTTCATACCTTACAGTAACATTCTAATTTTTTAAAATAAATTAATAGTAGCTAACTTAAAGCTATGTTAATTTGATACCCCCTGCATTTACAATCTTGCTAATAATTATTTATAAAAAAATGATTTACCAAATTAATCCTAAAAATAAAATAATAATAAAATTACATTTAGTTTTATATTACTTTTAAGGTTAATTTGCTAACTAATTTTTTTATAGATAAATTAATTAATATTCCCAAGAATTTTGTTGCAAGTGTATTGTTGTAAAAGTAAAGAAAAAGTAAGGGTATGAATATAATATATTTAATAACAAGAATTTCTTAAGGTAGTTTTTAAAAAATAAAAACTTGATGAATATTTAGACAAAAATATAAACACTAAACAAGCATTTACCAAGTTAAATTATGGCTAGATCGCATGTAGAATAAGAGAGGAGTATCATGCAGTGCATCTATTACATCTCAGCTAGCTAGCCATAGCCTCCTATTTTAAAGAATATATAAAGTGCAATAGGGGTTCTATCTTTTATCCCCACTACCGAAAATGCAATGTGTGATACATGTTTTCAATTAGTCGACGTCCGATTTGTTGTATATGAATATGGTTAATGGATTAGGTGGTTGCTTTAATACAGATAAGATGTGATGGATATGGATACTTGAGGCAACTGTAAACTGAAATTGGTATAAGAAGATCGCAAACATCAGGTAATTGAAACTGAAAGTGATTCCGAAATCGATCTTCACTTGTTGAGCCATCATATATGCTGAAAATTGGTACAAGAGAATTGTAAAATTAGTTCAACAATTCCGATCATGAATAAGAACATGGTCTCTCATGTGCAGGCAACCGACAACTAGATTGTTATGCTATTAGGACGAGTGATTCGGTTGTTGAGTTGTTGTTGGGTGGCTTTGGTGTAGGATTCAAATTGAGATTGAAGAGTCCAAACCAAATTGGTTTTTGATGATTTAATACCTGGATACAGTACAAAGTGCTCCTCCAAATTCTAAACTTCAAAACACTAAACTTGCCATTAATCGGTGGTTGTTGGTGTGCTTGGCATTAATTCGGTGCTTGTTGGCCATTGATTGGTCATGAATTTGTGGCCATTGATTCACCCATCTCCATGACGGCAGCAAGACAAGAACCCTAATTGTATAAAGCAACTACACCGTTGACCAGTGGCTGTTCAATTTTAAAAAAATATTTGCAGCCGTTGGATTAAACAATAAAGCATCCAATGGCTCTGCCAAATAAAGACAAAAAATGTGGTATGGTGCAACTGTTGTAACATAGGTGGATCCCATGATTGTGATAAAAGTCTATGTATGAATATATGCTTTAACATAGTACTTGTTATATGGCAACTGTAACTTTGATAGATTTTTTTTTAAAATATTAATTAGTAGTAGACTTTTCTGCCGACTAAATTTTTTATTTTTCTTTTTCAATTTTTTAAATTTTTTCTTCTTAATTTAGTTTAATAAAATTATCTTAACTGCTATATTCACCATTGAATTTACACTTATTAATTTCATCACTTATTTGGCTATAATGCAAGCATACACATACATTCCTTAATTTATGATTAGGGGTATAAGGGAAAGCAAATGCTTTAATTTCAAGAGAAGGCATCTAACATTTAAATCCAAAGCCAATGACTGAATCAGTTGTTAACTCTAATTTTCTTTTATATAACAAACTCTCAATCTGCTGGATAAGATCGTGCATCCCTTTGTCGACTTTGATCATCATAGTTTTTGGTGATTGCTTTATCACCTATCCATAACTTAACTATTGATGCCGAGAAAATGAAGCATGAAATCCATTAAGCATCATAGAGCACAAGCATAGAAAGAGACAAAACTCCCAGAACCAGGAACCAAGTAAAAGTGAAAAGTAAAAAAAGACAAAAGACCAAGAATCAAGAACTAGGAACCAGGAACCAGGAACTAAGCAAAAGTGAAAATTAGGAAAAGACAAAATTCCTAGAACCAAGAACCAGGAATCAGGAATCAGGAATCAGGAATCAGGAATCAGGAACCAAGAACCAGGAATCAGGAAACGAACAAATAAAAGGAAACATAGCCTGCAGCATACAAGGAAACAAAGCGTAATAAAATTTTAATTAATCTAGAAGCTTTGGAACCTACTTTGAGAATGAGACAAACATAGACTTCAAATAAAATTCTAACTAAGTAGGGAAAGTTGATAAAAATTAGGAATTAGTAAAGACTTGGGATACCAAAAATTTGTATTATAAATAGAGAGCTCTAGAGGTGTAAAGGCAAGGCAAAAAAAAAAAAAATTGGCGAGAGAGTAGCAAGATAGAAAAACTATGTTATAAGTGTTATTTTATAGTGAATTTGCTTTCTTGACTCTCGTGGACATAAACTAAGCGTTGAACCGTGTAAACCTTTGGTGTTTCCCTCTTTATATCATCCCCCTTTATTCAACTCTTCAGTTGACTAGAAATTAGCGTCAACAGATTGGCATTGTTTTTGGGGAAGATATAATTAATTGCAAACAAAAAATCATTCAACTCAACATTATGAGTCAACGAAGCCACCACAGCCATCACAATTTACCACGAGTCCCCAGTCCCCTAAGGAGGTAGCGTAGCAACATAGGCCTGCTCCCACCACTTGCTCAACAAGTGGCTAATTTAACACAAAACATGAATTTTGTACTCCAATACATAGAGGGTCAAAGGAATTGAGGGTCTACCCTGCCAATAGAGGAGCAACAACAGCATCATCAATCATGGCCAATATGGTCACGAAAAGGAAAGATCTCAAGATGGCACACAAGTCAAGAGCCATGCCAGTCACGCTAATTATGAAAAACTCGATCTATAACAAGCATTGATCTCTAGAGATCTGCGGGAGAGATTAAATGAAAAATGCCAGTTTAAAATCTAATCTAGATCGGTGGGTTTGGAAGCAGAGTTGCAAAAGCTCAAGAAAAGGAAAAATCTCAAGATGGCACACGATTCAGGAGCCATGCCAGTCACGCTAGTTATGAAAAACTCGATCTACAACAAGCGTTGATCTCTAGAGATCTGCGGGAGAGATTAAATGAAAAACGCCAGTTTAAAATCTAATCTAGATAAGTGGGTTTGGAAGCAGAGTTGTGAAAGCTCAAGAAAAGAATAGATGATATTGAAAAAACTCTGATTGGACTATACATGGAGGAGATAGAACCTCATTTCACTAATGACATATTGGATGCCCATCTCCCTCTAAAATTCAAGATACCCCAGATAAAATTATACGGAGGAGATGGAGACTCGACAGAACATCTAAAAACTTACAGATCTTCGATGGAGGTGTAAGGAGCATCAGGAGTAGCCATCTGTAGGGCTTTCTCGCTGACACCTATGGGAGCAACGCGAATGTGATACAGAAAGATAAGACTAAGATCAATTTCCTTATTTGCCCAACTTTCAGGAGTAGCCATCTGTAGGGCTTTCTCGCTGACACCTATGGGAGCAACACGAATGTGATACAGAAAGATAAGACTAAGATCAATTTCCTTATTTGCCCAACTAAGTCAAATATTTATTAGCCAAGTCAAATATTTATTAGCCAATTTGTTGGGACTAGAGACTATCAGCTTCTACCGACTCATTTTCTGTCGGTTAAACAAGAGAATGATGGTCACTGAAAGATTACATTACCTGCTTCAACAAAGAAATTGTAAGGGTAGAAAACTATAGTGATGCAGTAGCCTTGACTGCTATTATGGCCAGATTACAACTAGGAAAATTCCATTACTCACTCACAAAAAATCTACCAAGAACTTTCACAAAGTTGTTATTAAGAAACCAAAAGTATTCAAATACGGATGAGTTAACTAATGCCAAAAAGAGGACAAATTTAGACTTACAAAGAGTGGGAGAAAAGAGAAAGAGAAAGGAGGAACAAATTGAGAACAAAGAAAAAGCGAGTAGGAAAAAAAAACAAAGGTCCAAGAATTCTGCAGAGCAGGTTTCCAGGCTACACACCACTTGCTCTACCCAGAGAGCAAGTACTGATGCAAATTAGAAACTTATATTTACTGCGAAATCCCAAAAACATCAAGACAGCACCCAATCGAAGAGATAGAAATAAATATTACCGATATCACCGAGATCATGGCCATAACACAGAAGATTGTTTTGATCGAAAGGAAGAAATAGAATTCTTGATGCAAAGAGTATATCTTAAAGAATTTGTTAGGAAAGATGGTGGAAGAATAGAGGACCCGTCCTATGTTCCACAGAAAATAGCATCATCTACAGCTGTGCGAGCAGAAGGCCAAGATATTGCAAATCACACACCTATAAGGACTATTTTTTGTGGACCCGCAGGTGGAAGAGATTCTAATAGGGCCCGAAAAGCTCACACTAGAGAGGCTAGAAACACACCAAGAGTTTTCCTTGTATATTTAGCCAGTAGACCTAAAAACAGTTAAAATAAGACATAATATCATCACATTTACAGATGAAGCAAGAGGAATACATCAACCCATGATGATGCCCTGGTCACCTCTATAATCTTAACAAATAAGAAGGTCTATAGAGTTTTGATAGGTAATAGAAGTTCGGTAGATATTCTATATGCAGTAGCATTTGACAAAATGAAGATTGGAAGAGAGAAATTAAAACCAATATGCACACCTTTAATTACTTTTGGAGGAGAATTTTTTATCCCTTTGGGTAGCTTAGAGCTACCGGTGACAATGAAAGAACTACCCCACCAAGTTACTAAAATGATAAATTTCTCAGTAGTGGAACATCCATCATTTGGGGAGACCCGCTTTAAATATATTCCAAGCAGTAACTTCAACTTACTATTTGATGATAAACTTTCCAGCAGAAGGAGGAGTTGAAGTCTTAAGAGTTGATTAAGAGGATTCCAGAAGATGTTACGCTACAGCTTTGAGAGGCAGGATAGACAGACATGAAAACTAGCAAATTATGCCTGACCCAAGGGAGGAAAAAGGTGAGCAAAGGGGTTCTCTAGTAGAAGAATTAGACATAGTTCAGCTGCAATAAGGAGATCAAAGTAAGTGCATCCGAGTTTGTAATTCGTTGACTCCAAAACTACGTGCACAAATTGAAAATTTCCTTAGAGCAAATTATGGCATATTCGCATGGTTCCATGAAGACATGCCTGGAATAAATCCTAAAGTAATAACTCATCGATTGAATGTAAATCCTGTTTTCAAACCAGTACGACAAAAAAGGAGGTCCTTTAATCCAGAAAGGTATGAAGCAATTACTGAGGAAGTTGATAAGCTGCTAAAAGCGAGATTTATTAGAGAAGTGCATTACCCCACCTGGCTAGCTAATGCAGTAATAGTTAAAAAACCAAATGGAAAATAGAGAATATGCATAGACTTTACTGACTTAAACAAAGCATGCCCCAATAACAGCTTTTCTTTACCCAAAATCGACCAACTAGTTGATGCAACCGCTGGGCATGAATTACTCACGTTTATGGATGCGTACTTGAGTTACAACCAAATTCAAATCATCCTCCAGATAAGGAGAAAATGACATTCATCACAAGTTAAGGCTTATATTGTTATACTATAATGCCTTCTGGTTGAAAAATGCTGGAGTAACTTATTAAAGGTTGGTCAACAAGATATTTGCTGGACGGATTGGAAGGAATATGGAAGTTTATGTAGATGATATGCTTGTTAAAAGCAAGAAAATGGAAGATCACATTGCAGACCTAGAAGAAGCTTTCAAATTTTTGAAACATTTTAATATGAAACTTAATCTAAGTAAATGTGCTTTCAGAGTCTCCTCCGAAAAATTCTTAAGATTTATGGTCAGTCAATGTGGAATAGAAGCTAATCTAGTTTTTAATATGAAACTTAATCTAAGTAAATGTGCTTTCAGAGTCTCCTCCGGAAAATTCTTAAGATTTATGGTCAGTCAATGTGGAATAGAAGCTAATCTAGAAAAAAAATTCAGGCTTTCTTAGATATAGAGTCACCAAAGACGATAAAGGAGGTCCAAAGATTAACAAGGAGGGTTGCTACCTTGAGTTGATTTATTTCGCAAGCAACATATAAATGCTTGCCATTCTTTAAAACTCTCCGTGGAAGAAAGAATCTAGTATGGACAGATGAATGCGAAAAAACATTTTAGAAATTCAAAAAGTACATGGGTAGCCCACCAAATCTTTCCAAACCGGTGCCAGGGGAAAACCTGTACATTTACTTAGTTGTGTCAGACTTAGAGATGAGCTCAGTATTAATAAAAGAGGAGGATAGAGTGCAAAATCGTATCTACTACATTAGCCATGTACTATTAGATGCTGAAACGAGATATCCGCTGATAGAAAAAAATGACCATGACATTGGTGATCTCTGCTAAGAAATTAAGGCCCTATTTTCAAGCCCACACAATAGTGGTGCTGACAAATCAACCCCTTAGACAGGACATGCAAAAACCAGAGGCGTTTGGAAGATTATTCGAATGGGCAATAGAACTAAGAGAGCACGATATTCAGTATCAGCCTAGAACAGAAATCAAAGGACAAGCTGCTGTAGATTTTGTGGTAGAATTTACCAGTAATCGACTCAGAAAAGAAAGAATTAACTCTGAAGCTCTGCCGATCTAGACGTTGTGTATGGATGGTTCATCAAATCGACAATGAAGTGGGGCATGACTAATTTTAGTGACTCCAGAAAATACTGAACTAAGTTCTACCCTCCGATTTGGATTCCAAGCCTCCAAGCAAAATATGAAGTACTACTCACTGGACTTAGATGGGTAAATAAAATGGGGGCAAAAACACTGGAAATATATAGTGATTCACAATTGATTGTGAACAAAGTTAAGTCAGAATATCAGGCGAAAGAAGATAAAATGATGGAATATCTTGAGAAAGTTAAGGATCTACTCGAAAGTTTTGTGGAATACATTATAACGCAAATTTCAAGGGAAGAAAATAATAAAGCAGATGCTCTTGTCAAGTTAGCTTCAGTACTGACACAAGCCTGACCAGACTTATTCCTATGGAATTTTTACCGAGCCCAAGTATTAATGAAAAGGAGAGTGGTAAGGTCAGTCTTGTTGCCATAAGTGGGAGTTGAATGGATCTCATCATTGATTATCTAAAGAATAAAAGGTTACCAGACAATAAGCAAAAAGCAAGAAAGATAAGACTAAGGTCAACACGATACGTTATTCTAAAGGATGTGTTATACAAAAGGGAATACTTGTTGCTTTACCTTCGATGCCTGGCTCCTGAAGAGGCAAGTTATGTGATGAGAGAAATCTATGAGGGAATCTGCGGTAACCATTCATGAGCTAGGTCTCTAGCTCTAAAGAATAAAAGGTTACCAGACAATAAGCAAAAAGCAAGAATGATAAGACTGAGGTCAACACGATACGTGATTTTAAAGGATATGTTATACAAAAGGGAATACTCGCTGCCCTACCTTCGATGTCTGGCTCCTGAAGAGGCAAGTTATATGATGAGAGAAATCAATGAGGGAATCTGCGGTAACCATTCATGAGCTAGGTCTCTAGCTCTAAAACCAATTCGCCAATGATACTTTGACCCACGATGAAAAAATATGCATACAAGTTTGTCCAGCAGTGTGACAAATGTCAGAGATATTCTAATATCCTTCGCCAGCCTCCAGAACAACTCACTCCAATCACCAGCCCCTGGCCGTTTGCGCAATAGGCCATAAACATCATTGGTCATATGCCAACATGCAAAGGTCAAACCAAATTTACTGTGGTGGCAGTGGACTATTTTACTAAATGAGCGAAAGCAGAATCTTTAGCGCAAATTACAGAACAAAAGAAAATAGCTTTTGTATGAAAATATACTATATGTAGGTTCAGAATCCCTCAAGCTATTATTACGGATAATGGAAAGCAATTTCACAATCCTCGCTTTAGGGGATTATGTCAGAGTCTTGGAATTAAGAATTTCTTTTCTTCACTAACACACCCTCAAGCTAACGGGCAAGTAAAGGCTATTAATAAAATAATCAAGCACCACCTAAAGACCAAGTTAGTACAAGGGAGTTTGGGCAGATCAGCTCCCATTTGTATTGTGGTCGTATAGGACAACGCATACTACAACAACTGGAGAAACACCATATTCCTAAGTGTTTAGTACGAAAGCAGTGGTTCCAGTTGAAATAGGGATTCCATCATATATAATGCAACACTTTTAGTCAGAGCAAAATGAGGAGCAGCTAAAATTCAATCTGGACTTACTGGAAGAAAAAAGAGAACAAGCCCGACTTAAAGCTGCAGCGTATAAGGAAAAGGCAGCTCGATATTTTAATTGAAAAGTAAATTCAAGAAGCTTTCGGGTTGGGGACTTAGTTCTTAGAAAAGCATTTCAGAACACCAGAGAGCAAAATGTTGGGGTGTTGGGGCCGAACTGGGAAGGTCCTTACAAAATAATAGAAATCGTTCATCCTGAAACCTACAAGATAAAAGATATGAGTGGAATCGTGCTCTCGTGTCCTTGGAATGCAGAGCATTTAAGGATTTATTATCAGTATAAAGTTTATTAATTTTTCAGTAGTAATAGTAAAGCCCTCCTCAAGCCATTATAAAATTTAGTTGTTACCAAAGGTCCATTCACGGTCAAACTTATAGCTATTTATTAATAAAGGCATTTTTTTCTTTCACAGTATAAGTCATTTTTCTTTTTAGTTTCTTGTTCTAACCAGAAAGAAACAGGAAAAGCTAAGAGCAAATTTCACGCAATTTCTCGAAAACGTAAAAGCATGCAGGAAAATTTAAAGTAAATTTCCTGGCAAAGTTAAAGCAATTTCCTCAAACATGTAGGAAAAGTTAAAGCATGCCGAAAAGAGTTACAGTAATTATTAAAGCACATTTCCTGGTGCATGAAACAAGCAAAAGAAAAGTTAGGACAAGGAAAATTAAGGCAAATTTCAAAGCCTGGTGTAGAAAAGTCAAGCGAATTTCACGATTCTAAGGGACTTCCTAAAAGTTAAAGCACGTTGAGAAAATTCCTGGTTCAAGAAAGACTTAGTGCATGAAAATTGAGATGACCTAAAAAAATTACATGTTTCTGCATGATCAAAAATATGGAAAAAGAGCAAAAACTCACCTCTAAGAGTATCTACAAATAGGCAGGGGAGATAAAACCAAAAATTGACAAAAAAAAATCCAGTTGGGAAATATATGTCTAAGATCTGTGTTTTGCCGGAATATTGAGGACACTTAGTAGCAACTCTCTCTCATTACCAGAAATAAGAGGAGGTGTATTCCAAGTAGCTAAATTAAAAAAAAAACAAAAACAAAAAAAAGGTTAGTGACGCCACGGTAGTATATCAAAATAGTGCTCAGATAGTTACCTGGGGGTACAAAAATAGGTTTGAACCCGACATTCAGGGTTTATATCACTAAATTCCCCAAACTCCTAGTCTCCACCAGCAAAAAACCATGAGTCTTTCCAAGACCCCCTAGAAGATTTCTTTTAAATAATTAAAAGAGGAAACTTAGACCAGGTGCGCACGTAATACCAACCCTTAATAGGAGGGCCCCCATTAAGATTGGGGATAGCCATCAATTGGTAAAAAAAATTGAAATTGTTATAAAGTAGAGCCATGGAATTTTTTTTGTTTCCAAATAATGTACATGCTTATCATAGCATGTCATACAATTGGACTTAATTGAGCAGGGGCACATTTGAAGTTGCTAAGCATGTACCTAAGAAAATGATGAAAAAGGAGTCTCACACCGTGGGTAAAAAAATCACAGTGCATGGTGACAATGTCAGGAGGAGGATGGCTAAGTTTATCATTTTCCCCAACCCTTTCTAAGGAAATGGAACGAGGTATGTCGTATGAGACACGGAGGGATTCGAGTGACATTTCACCCATGTGATTAATCTCTTCATCTATGCTCCACTTTATAGAGGAAGAAGAGGGACCAGTAGAGATAGAAGGGGGAAAAAAGGAAATTGGGGTAAAGTTTACAGTGAATAGTTGACTAATTATAGGCTGATAATCATCTTCCTCTAGAAGATATTCACAAAGTTCATATTCAAAAAAGTCTGGCGAATCGAATGACATTGATGATAAAAAAAAAAGAGATAAGGAAAAACAATGGCAAATACTCACCAAAAGAGAGTGGACGAGACTTAAAAAAAAAATTGGTTGTTGAACGAGAGAGAAAAGACCAATTGATGGGTAGAAGAGGTGATAACCAAATATAAAAAAGCGAGGAAGTGGCTCTTTTGAGCTTGAATAATAAAGCCCTAAAAGAGCTAAGGGGCAGCTGATGCCAAAGAGAAAATGAAGCATGAAATCCATGAAGCACCATGGAGCACAAGCATAGAAAGAGACAAAACTCCCAAAACCAAGAACCAGGAACCAAGTAAAAGTGAAAAGTAGAAAAAGACAAAAGTCCAAGAACCAAGAACTAGGAACCAGGAACAAAAAAAAATCAAAAGTAAACCAAGAAACCAACAAATAAAAGGAAACATAGCCTGCAGCATACAAGGAAAGAAAGCGTAATAAAATTCTAATTAATCTAGAAACTTCGAAACCTACTTTGAGAAGGAGACAAAAATAAACTTCAAATAAAATTTTAAGTAGGGGAAGTCGAAAAAAATTAGGAATTAGTAAAGACTTGGGATACCGAAAATTTGTATTATAAATAGAGCTCCAGAGGTGTAGAGGCAAGCAAAAAAAAAAAATTGGCAACAGGGTAGCAAGACAGAAAACTCCATTGTAATCGTTATTTTATAGTGAATTTGCTCTCTTGACTCCCGTGGGCCAAGCACTGAACTACATAAATCTTTAGTGTTCTGCTCTTTATATCATCCCCTTTATTCAACTCTTCGGCTGACTAGAAATTAGTGTCTAACAACTATTAAACAATATAATTAACCATCATTAAGGCATATCTCTTGTCTTGATAAGCATTTACATTGCAAATGTTCACAATTACTTTTTATATGTTTCTCATTTGGATATTGAAGCATTATACCTTTCACATCCTTTAAAGCCACTCTAAATAAATGAATGGGAATATATCTGAGAGGAGACTAAAAATCAACCCATCCCCTTACCCTCAAATCATTAACTACTAGGCGAGTGAATTTTTAGACTAGTTGTTTATAAGACATGCTTCTCCTAATATATAATAAATGGGTTTTTGGGTTGAAAAATAAGAACCATAACGGGTTATGTGACCAAAACATATAATATATATAATTGAGTTATAAGCCATTACGTTCTTCTAACTTGGTAAACGCATTTTAGGATGAAGTTAGAGTTTAAAAAAATTCCCGAAAAAATTTAGGAGGTCCCATAACTCAGTTTAGGAGCTCTCGTACTAACGATATGGAATATTACGTATGCTGTTGTACGTCATGCTCAAATACGTCATGAAAATATCTTTCATGATATTTAATTGCACGACCACTAAGCCCTGCAAATATTTTATCTTATCTCATAGTAATTTTGAACCCCAGGAATCAGTGAGACAAATACTATATAAAGAGAACTTACTTTGAATTGAAGACATATAGAAAGCCAATTGAGTTAAATGGAATCACAGCTCGACCAACGCAACGGCAAATTGATCAAGGCGACGTTGTATCAAGTGGCAGCCAATCCATCGCCACCTCATGTGAAATATAGTTCTAGCAAAGTTATTATGCCCGGCCAAATCCTATCCTCTTCAGCTGCTTCATATGATGAATTAACCATCGATTCAAGAGCTGCTAGTTATATTTCATATGTCCAAGAACGTTTTAGGCTTGAAAGAGGTGATTGAATTGAATTGTTCTATCAGAACTTCAATCACATAACATACTGTGCAAGTATTCACTTGTTATACAAGTATGAAGTTCTATTGAAATAATGAAATCCAATTTCAAGACAAGTTGTCTTCAGTTTGTTTGGTTATGATTCATTTCAGGAATATTATTTCCAATTACTGTGTACCAAGTCAAAAGGAGTGGTTACCCCTACGGGCTTGCCTCGAGTACTCAACTAATATCTTTGGCTCTATATCCGACTTCAAATTCATACACTGCTAATATTTGTAATTAACTCATATCCCTATTGCTATAAATGCACGTGTGACATAAAATTATTAAAATATATCCAAATTCATTTCTTATAAGGATTCAGAACTCAACATGGTTAAGTATTTAGTAATCAAAATAAATGTTCTTGTCTATGCTTTTCAAAGTAGGAATCACTTACTACTCCCAAATTAAGGGATTAAAAGCTGATCTATAATTACACAACATTATGCTGGATATTTTATGAAGTTCCCAAAGCTGAAGTAAATGAGCCGAAGCTAGCAAATTATTAAATCGTTCATCATCACCATAGTTCAAGTAACTGATCATCAAAGCTACTGTATATAACTGGCGACGACAATTATTTGCTGATTAAGCAAGTTCTGAATCATAAAGTAGCCTGCAATATTCAACATCATTGAACGAATAAGGTATAAGAACATATTATCGGAGGAAAATAAGAGCTTAGAGGGTTGATCGATTTCTCTGATACTCATTTTAAATAGTACCATTGGCCTCTTACCTACTGGCTTAAGTTGCTGGGTTAATCGATTTCTCTAATTAATATGACATCAAAGTCAAAATCTCAATTCCCTCTACACGCAATTAAACTCTTTCAATTATTTCTGCTCACTTTCGGGTGATCTTATCTTTTTGCCCATCTCCAAGCTTTTGTCTCAAGCCATAGTCTACATTTCGGCCATTTAAGACTTGTCTATTGTTGAGTCCTTACCATTCATCTTAAGCTTTTGGGCTAATCCATTTCTCTCTTAAGATATATTTCATGTTTCATGTCATATCCTCCGTGCAAATTTGTAATAATTTTAATATTTTATAATGAGAAAATTAGAAATTCTTGTAACAAGGCTTAACGAAAGCAATTTTACCTTTAATAATTTGTTGGAATGCACCACAAGCATTGTTCTTCAGCTTCTGTTGGCGCCATTTCATCATACATCATAATCTCATAGTACATAAAATAAAATAACAATTAAAAGAGAAAATTAATTAGCTGCATTCGAACTATGATATTCAAGGTAAATATATGCAAGTGAAAAAAAAAATAAAAGAATAAATAAAGTTAGTAGCACAATAGATAGAGAGAAAAACTTTTCAATCCGTTATTAAAGTTCAGAATGGATTTACAATGCTGTAAATCAATTTTTGCAATGTTATAAACTAATTTACAACACCAAATCCTTTAGAATTTTAATCCCACTCTGATAATATGCATCTATGCGTGTGTGTGGGTGGGTGGGTGGTGATAGAATTTAAAGTCTTACTGTCTTCTTAAGACGAGAGTTCTCCTCTTGTAACTCTTTTTGCTGCATATAAAGAAGAAACATATAGTTTTTTTCAATTCATCTCATCTAGCTTTCAAAATTTTGAGCAAATTATAATTAATTAAGTAATGCATTTATCAAATGAACCTAGCTAGCTAAATTTCGATTAGGTATATCATATCTTACCCTTGTTTTAAGCTCGTTGATTCTCTCTGCAATCAACCGCTTCTGTATAGTATAAACTACCAAGTCATCATGCTCAAAGACAAGCAAGTATTATTCAACATTAACAAAAGATGGAGCCAACATTAATATATAATGTTAACAAATTAATTAAATATATAATTTTGTGTTCATAATTTATGATAATATTTGAAGAAGATATATATACGAGTATAATAGATACATACCTTTTTAGAGCGAATGCGTTCAACTCCGATCTTTAGTTGTCGCTCTAGTTTTTTTAAGTCTTTTATACTCAGTGAGGATAAATCTTCTCCAGCTAAGTGCCTGTAATAAACCAAAAAAATTAATAATACATATACATACATACATACATACATACATACATACATATATATATATATGTATGTATGTATGTATGTATGTATGTATATGTATGTAGTATATATATGTATGTATGTATATATATATATAGAGAGAGAGAGAGAGAGAGGTTCTTGGTTGCGAGCTTCTGCAATTTATAGTGTTGGGTCCTTCCCATTTGAATGGTCCATGTCTAAAGCTTTATAAATTTAGGTAATTAAATAATTAAAGAAAACTTAAAGGAGCTACATGAAATTTTCATTCAAATTACATTTTGAAAAGATTATATAACGAGGAATGAGTGGAGGCGGCAAGTAGCATCAAAACAATCATAAAAGGACAACTGAGGGAGAGAAACACAGTGGCAATTTTTGAGTTTTGGAAGTAGTAATTTCAATTTTTAATTGGACGGTTGGAAGGTGGATTTATCTTTAATTTTTTTTAAAATTTGAAGGGTAAATTTTTTGCATCGCCTTCTATAATTTTATTTATCTTAATTTTTATTTTATTTTTTTGTTGGTTGTTGATGTCCACTTATTAAAGAGACAGATATTAAGTTATTACTTTAAGCTAAGAATATTGGGATTATTGATATTATTAACTTCTAGTATTATTTAGAGAAGAATTTGTATTGTAATCTTATTAATATAGTAAAATAATATATCGGACTACTGTCTTATGGATTTTCTCATTTTATTTTTCCGTATAAAAATATATGCCTCTTGTGGTTGCTTTATTATTTTAAATTGTATTGGTTTATTTTCTACTTATTTATTTATAATACACATTATATTTTAATCACATAAAAAATTATTTTTACTTAATTTACAACTGTTTGTGTGAGTCACTTTCTTAACATAAAGTACGTATTCATACTATAAAAGAATTTCTAATATAGGTGCATTAATTTTTTCTCATAAATATATTATGAAATTGTACAACTTAATAAAATTAATACAAACACATTATTAAATTACGTATTTTTTAGTATACTAAAAAATAAATCTATTATGCCACATGTCTTAATCAGCGTGTCTTTTTAATGAGATGAGAGTGTCGACAAAGTTCAATAATTACACACAGCTATACATGAGTAGAATGACTACGGAATTAGCATACCTAAGCCTAGCCTCCATGGTCTCCACTGACCTTGCTAACTTTTCAATTTCGCTTTTCCATAACTGCAAACGACATAAAAAGTACAAACAATTAAATATTTATTTATTACAGTACGAAATAAGCATGACTAAATAACTAGCAACAGAGATTTAAAGCCCCTCTCAAGTCTCCAAGTATATGTGATCGGAATTCGAATCTCTCACCTCTCATTTTAATTCAAGAGATTTCACCTCTTGAAACTTTTATGATATAAAAATACGGATAAAATTATATTGTAATTGTGGTATGTTATCATAGTTATAATCAATCATTAAATTTATGATTTTATAATTATATTAATTAAATTTAATGATTAATTCTAACTATAATATCATACTACAATTACAATATAACTGAACCCTACAAATACATATATAATAAATGCTAGCCTTATCACTGAAACAAAGATTTCATCAGTTTTTGAACCATGAATTTATTTAACAATTGAATGAAACATCAGTTAATAATATGTACCTCGATCGTTACTTTCTATATAATTAACCAGGGGACTTCAATGCATATGCATATTAATTCGAGCTTTGCCTTCAACAAACAGAGAGCTGAAGGCTTTTGGGATGCAACCGGTCAGATACTTACAAATAACAAAACGTAGAAACATGTGAAAGACCTCGAGTTCAGGAAAATCAGCAGTCCAATAATAAAAAAGAGATGAAAGTAGAGAATAGTTAAGAGCACCGAAATAAATTTTAACTCCAATATTTTAGAAAGGAGGCTTCATAATTAACTTGAAACAAAAAATCTTATACAGTAGTTAGTCAAACTTAGCCAATTTAAGCTGTTAACAGCCACGAAGTCATCTATGCAAGTCAACACTCTCAACATCAGCTGTATAAAAACTCATAGTCATGAAAGTGCATATTTTCCTTTGTTAGGACTACTCTGTCTAGTTCATAATAGTTATGTTTGAATTTGAAAGATACAACCATTGTAGATGAAATTTTTTAATATGATTTTAGGATGTGTAGATCCTAGGATTGGGCTAATTATCAGTTAATTTTTGTACTCTTAATTATTCATGTCTCTTTATTTTTGTAAGTGTAGGATCTAACTTTTTAAAGATAAAAAAATATTGTTGTTTTATATAGCTAAAATTTAAACAAATCCGACATACAACAAATAAAAATGGAGAATAATTAAGTATATTTTGGTTGAAACAGATGTATGACAAAAAACAGTTTTGGATAAGCTATTAAAATACAAAATTACTAATTGACTCCTATCCTAGGATATCTACATGTATATCTTTATGTACACACACACACATATATAGGTGACAGCAGTGAGATGACAGAGACCAATGAAAGATATATGAAAAAGCAACAATAAAGATTTTTGGTTTCTGAAATCAGGAAGTCAAGCTCGTTTTCAGTTGAATAAAACTGGGAAGCTTTAGAAAACAAATTAAAACATAAGCTGTAGCCAGCATCCTGATCTACTTTATTCTGTAAAAGGGTTCAGTTATTTGTTTTTTTCTTTTATTAACAGCTCTTTCTTTTTGTTTTGTTTAATTCAAAGCTTTTCATTATGATATAATATTAAGAAAAAAAAACCGGGCATAATATACAAATAACAAGTCGAAATTATAATATACCTGCACCAATCTTGAGCGCTGGTCGGCTGAATTAAGCTGCCCTACTTCTCTGCGATACCTCCCAATGATTTTGTCCATGCTTCAACACGAAACAGAAACATTAACTTACATGTCCAAATAATCAACAATGAATATAATTAATATATAGCAAGATCAATTAATTAAGTAGGACGAAGGGATAACTGACGTGTGATGATCACTAGCATAATGATAAGCCTTTCCAGAGGGAGAGAAGATGACTAGGGCAATTTCAGCATCACAAAGAACAGAAAGCTCAAAGGCCTTCTTTAAAATCCCATTTTTTCTCTTTGAGAAAGTCACTTGCCTGTTTGTTTTGTTCTCTATCCTCTTCAGCTCCACCTTCCCTCTCCCCATTTCTCAACAACAACAGAATACAAAAAGGTAAAGAGACTCTTGGACTTATCAATAAAATAATGCTCTGCTGCTTTCTTCCTTGCTTTAGAAAAAGCATCTAATGGCAGGCTATATATGCAAACACGCCCATGCAAGCAAATATGAGCTCATGATCCATTTCTATTATTAAGTTGGTAGGTGAGGGGGTGTGGGGGAAGAGGATATGATAAGAAAGATGTCCCCAACTTTCTTCAAAACCACCAATCCTACACCTTTCATTATTATTACGCTGACTGACCCCCAACAATTATTACATACAATATTTGTTCATCATGCTTGACGGTTCGGGATAATATATATAGCGTTACGATTTTAATTATCACTTGCTTAGTTTACAACTGTAAATTTTGTGTTTAGTAAATAAATAAACCCTCAAGAACCACATGAAAACTCAAATCTTCTACTTAGGCGTGGTTAACAAAGCCGTTGCCTCGAAAATATTGAACCAATATTTTTAAAATTTATAAAAATCGATTGGTTTGTATTAGAAAAAAATAAAAATAAAAAAAAATACAAAGTAAATTACGGTTTAAACTAAAAAAAGGAATCAACTCGATTTGGTTCAGTTTGAATTATTATTTCTAAAAAAGTCTGACGATTCAATTATATTCAAAATCGAACTGAACTTTGCCCACACACCTACTTCTACTTGACCTAAAATGAATAAATGCTTGATCAATTTAAATAAGGGGTTGTGAACTATGTTATTAAAGTATAAATTTTTACAATGTTACAAACCGAACATATATTTTGAGACATTGTTTCTTTCTTTTTTTAATCATATATATCTTTTACTTATAAATAAAAAATTTTACAATCATACAACGAGGAGATTTGATACGAAAACATTGTTACTTTTTTTTATATCATATATATCCTTTGTATTTTTGCTAATAGGTGCTTTAATATGTAAAAATTAAGTCCCATATTAGTAGACAAAATCATGGATTAAGTACATAAAATTTGAGGTAATCCTCAAATTTTAGTCAGTATGTTTTTTAGGTTTGAATTATGCCCATAGATATTATGCGCGGTGAATTTGTTAACTTAAGCCCATTTGACTTCTATATATAAATGGATAAAGAAGACTTTTTTCTTTTTAGTTTTTATGTTCGATTTTCAATCCGTAAATAAAAAAAGGGTCCGCCAAAGTTACAGCTGATGCAATACAGCTGTCCTATAAAATTTCATTTAGCTCCCTATACTCTATACTATTTAGAATTTATTTATAAGTATTATTAAATTTTTGTGCATGATAAAATTTCGTTAAATCTCTTGTACTCTATTTTATTTCATTGAAACCCTTAGAGACCAGTTCGCCTCCTATAATTTTAAATTCTCAAAATACCCTCCATTTAATTAAAAAAATATAATAATTATTAAATAAATTATAAATATAATTATAATAATTAGTTTATTATAACTATAAATATAATTATAATTTTTAAATAGATTATTATTATTATTAACAAGAATAAAAAGTATTATAATTAATTAATTTATTAACAATAATTAATAATAATGGTTTTTAAATTATTAATAATAATTAACGATAATTATTATTAATAATTAATTTTTAAATAATAATAATAACAATAATTAAAATAAAAAATTAATTATTATGATAAAATTAATTAAGGATTTTATAGTAATTTGTTACAATTTTACTCATTTTGATTTTGATTCTAAGATAAAATAAACACATAAATAGTAATACAGTTCATTCTAATTACGATTCCTATAGTTCGAGTAAATAAATTATTCTGATTTCAATTTCTCATTTCGATTCTAGCTATTGCGATTCTAACTCATTATGTTTCTAATTAATTTCAATTCCTATTTAGTGAACGCACTATAAAATTGTAAACCACTCTGTATTCAATTAGACCAATCGATATTATTTACAATTTATTCATAAGTATTATGAATTTTATAGTGCATTCACTAAATAGGAATCGAAAATTAGCTGAAAACATAACTTGTTAGAATCAGAATAACTATAATCAAAATGAGGAATTGGAATCAAAATAATTTATTTACTTGAACTGCAGGAATTGTAATTAGAATGAGTTGTGTTACCATTTATGTGTTTACTTTGTCTTAGAATCGGAATGAGTTAAATTGTAACAAATTACTATAAAATCCTTAATTAATTTTATCATAATTATTATTTTGTATTTTAATTATTGTTATTATTATTATTTAAAAATTAATTATTAATAATATATCATTAATTATTATTATTAATTTAACAAAAAAATTATTCTTAATTATAGTTAATAAATTAATTATAATATTTTTTTTATTATGGTTAATAATAATAATATATTTAAAATTATAATTATAATTATTATAATTATAATTTATTTAATTATTATGATACTTTTTAATTAAATGGAGGGTATTTTGGAAATTTAAAATTACAGGGGGTGAATTGGTATTATAAGGATTTCAATAAAATAAAATAGATTATAAGAGGCTAAAAGAAATTTTACAACGTAAACAGTTTTATAATACTTGTGAATAAAGAGGATTAAATGAAATTTTACAGAGCAGCTGTAACTTACTGCAACTTAGGGGATCCATATAAAAACTAGTGTATTTGTTTAGTAAATTTCTCATTAAATGCTGTGACACTTTCAAAATGACCATAATAACCATACATAAGCTGTGAAACACACTTGTTTTACTTTGTCTAACAATTAACTTTTTGTAAATCAAAAAAGAAATTTAACTTTTTGCAATGTCAAGAAGAATCGCTTAATTAAAATCTAATGTCATCCACAATCATTAAAAAATTGTTAGCTCCGTAACATGAGACATAATTTTGAGTGGGAAAAAATTATATGTCAGGATTAGATAATTGACAATGTAAAAATGTTTTTGGAGAAATGGCATATATTAATTGTACTTTTCTTATGAGCATAATATATTAAAATATGAATTCAGTTATGTTGTGTTCACTTGTTGAAATGGGGGTAGGGATTAGGGAGTGTGGATTCCTTCTACGGTAATGTTTACTTATTTATTTAAGAAGATGAATGGGAATTCACTCCCACTTTTTCTTTTTTTTACCATTTCTTTATTAGATATAATATAATTATATTTATTAAAATAAAATAATTTTATATTTACTTAAAAATAATAATATTAAACTTACTTAAATATAATATTATTATATCCATAGAAAATTAATAATATTACTATATATTTATCCAATTTTAATAGTATTATATTTATTTAATGTAATAATTAATAATAACAAATAGTTTGTTCTAAGAAAATATTAATTATGTACTATATTATTAATCATAATGTATCATGTGTTGCTCTTATCAATAATTTTTAATTTACATAATTAAAATTAAAATAAGTAAAAATTATGATTTACATAATTAAGAATATTAATAATTATTATTAATTTATACAATTAAAATTAATAACAAAATAAATAGTTGATTTTATAAATATATTTTTTATTCACTTTGTAATTAAAAACTATAACTCTTTTAATAAGAGTAAAACTGTAATTTGAAATAATTTACTCCTAATCCAAGATAAAGTAATCACATAAATAGAATTTTAATTCAAATTCCACACTCTCATTCTAATGGAAGTAAACAACTTACTTCCACTACTACTCCACACTCTTAATCCCAAGATTTTCACTCTTTAGGGTTCTCAATTCTCATTGATTATACTTTTTGTTGTTGATTTGAATTTGCTTTCTATGGTACTTGTTGTTTGTCGTTGGAATGAATATTGGATGTCAGTTATGAAACAACTTGAGTAGGGGCTTGTGCTTTTATTGTGCTTGATGTTCTCTGTTATTTGCTTATTATTGTAATTATTGCATGCTAGTGCGTAAGTGCATAAATAGATTTAAGGAGTATAAGAGCGAGGTTTCACTGATATTGTCGGTCCCCAGCTAGATTTTGTTAGCTTATATGGCTATAGATATTGATTTTGATGATAACAAACCACATGCGTTGATTAAACAAAGATTTATGAATTGTACTTTTATAATAAGAAAATGATGTTATGGAATTAAAGTATTTTGGACTAAAATGAAAGTATTTTAAAACTTTTGATATTGTTTTAAAATTTCGGATTTGAACATATTTGAAAATATTTAAATATTTTGGGTCATTTTATAATTTCACATAGTTTGGGTGAAATCATAATTTCAGAAAAGTTTTGGGATTGACAGTATTATTTAGAAATTTTGAAATTGGACCTATTTGAAAGCTTTCATAACTTTTGGGCCATAATACATTTTTATAAAGTTTTAGGGTCAAACTGTAATTTTAAAAAATATTTCACTGTAGCAAGCGGCTAACCGGATATGACAAGTGGCTAGTCGAATATTGGGCAGAAACTCTCCGGATGGAAAGCGGCTATCCAAATATGGTAAGCGGAAATCCGAATTTTGGGCAGTAAGCTTCTGGAGTAAAAACGACTATCCGAATATCGAAAGCGGCATGCCGGATGTTCTGAAATTTAAATTTTTATTGTAACAGTAACATAAAAGCAGCTAACCGAATTCCGAAATCGGCCAGCCGGTTATCATCAAAAAACACATAACGGCTAGTTTTTTGGCTCAAACTATATAAACTAAAATCCAATTCATTTTCAAGTCTCCTAGCAAGCATAAACAAAAAGCATACGAGATATCTTGAGCTCTCAATTCACAAATCATAAAACATTGAATCATCTCTTGTTCTTCATTTTGAATATCTACTATTTGAGAGAGTTTTGTTGTAATTTTTTATTTCCTCATAAAGTTGTGAGTGTTTGAGTGTGTGAGACACTTGAGTGAAGAGATTGAGAGATAATCTCTTTGTTGTAAAGGTTCATTGACACCTTGAAGTTAATTGTAAACATTTAAAGCCTTGGAAAGGTTTAGATAGTGAAATCATCAAGCTCGGATCGTTTGGAGGCGTGGACGTAGGCGGGAATTGCCGAACCATGTAAAAATTCGTGTGTTTGTTTCTCTTCTCTCTTACTTATTTGTGATTGTGTTTTTATTGAACTTATTACTTTCGAATTCATTAAGGTGTTAGATTGGATTATTGTGTGGTATTGTTAGGATTTAAAAAAAAATCAATTCACCCCCCTCTTGGGTTGCACACTTGTATTTCAGATTTTGCCACATTTTTCAGAGATGGGTCACATAAGCATTCTACTTCTTAAGTATCAATACATTGCATATAAAAAGCACCAGAAGAGCTACACTTTACTGTAGGCTTTCATAGTTATTACTTCTTAAGCATTAGTAGATTGAGTATAAAGAATGTTATATTCAAGTATATCATCATCTTCATAGCCCCTTCACAAAAACCAGATTTCTGTAGCATCTTTACTATAGTCTTCACTTCCTTAAATTATCTTTAATAACATGCAGGGCATCGACATTTACAATTACATTCATATTTCCTTCAAACACATCTCCATTGTTGAAATCATCCATTTCTAGGACCCAACACCTGAAGTACCAACAGTTTGCTTTGTTCATGCATTTATAGCAAAGCTTGTGAAGATTGTCATCTGATTCATATATCTTCACTTCAACTCTCATCCGGCATTTGCATAATAACTTTCAAAGTCTAATGAGCCTTCCATTATCAAAGTTATTCCAAACTAGCTCATAAACCTGTTGAATGGTCGATTTGCTTGATGTGTTAGAGCTTTGATAATCCATGGCTTTTAGGCAATGTTTGAGCTTGATTTTTTTGAATGATTTTATTGATGAGTTGAACTGAATGGGTGATGAGTTTAAAAAATTACCCACAGTTTTGAAGAATTTTTAAAAAGAAGAAGAAAGCGTGCTATAGAAGTGCTATGGTGATTTATTGAGCCTTCAAAAGGCTCCATTTATAGGTGCTACTACTCAAAATATTACCATTTATTTACAACGGTAATATTGTAGCACAATGTCAATTTTTTTTTTTTGTATGCAATGTAAATCTTTTTGATCCAATGGCTATTTTGGTCTTTTTATGTAAGTTGTGATTTTGGTACGAATTCTATTACCCATCAATTCATCATATGAATAAAGATATACTTTGGCGGTAAGGGTATTTTTGGATTTTCAACAGTTAACTAACGTTTCTCTTAATAAAATAATAACAGAAGGGGAGGTCTCAATAATTATGTGAATACTTTCTATCGGACTGTCAATAAACTAAATCTTAAGAGTCCCTAAAGATATGCCCCAGTTAGGGTGATACTATAGAATAACAAACACATGAAATAAGGTTGTTTGAGAAACCACAGCCGATTTTACATATTTAGTGGAAAAATTTCTATACATCCACCTACGATTGACACGTGGAGTAAAACTCTACAGAATCGTTCTGATATCTTCCAAGCGGAGGTCGACAGGTGTCCCCTAAAAGTGATTGATTGAATAGGATGTTAGGGTAACTGAGGTCTACAAAAATCAAAAGTTTGTGAATCTCCATCATATTCTTTTTGAACAAATATGGATCTTACGTTCGGCTTTTGAGACAATTTGTTGACAGATGCCGGACTGAATGTGGCCCGGGCTGCTCTTTAGATAATGCAAAGTCAAGATCTAAGAGGCAATTTGTTGATTTGTTCCCCCACCGTGGCTCCTACCATGAAAACGTACAGGATTGAGCTTCTAATATGTTTTTGACCATCTTCAACTAATCTTATCATGGGTTGTCTGGCAGTGGTCACTTCTTCAATTGCTAAAGGTGTCATCAAAGTGAAATTGAAAATTGTTACCTGAATGTGGGATATTAAGTAAGATTATGTCACTGCCTTATGAGCGTATGTAGTATGTCTGACTATGAATGCACTGTATGCCTGCAGTGTCGCAAGTTCGAAAAATGAAGAAGATAAAGATTAATATTTAATGGGCTAAAAATTTTATTTGATTCAGCAAGATTTCTTCAAAATTAGTGTTCTCACTCATGACTTAAATTAAGACTTTATTCTTAATATATGATCAAGATTTTAACCCTAAATCGTTTTGAATGAGTTTAAGAATCACGAGATTTTGTTAGTTGAATCAATGACTGGTCTTTAAAGAACGAAATTGAACAATATTTTGTGAATGAAATGAAGTATGTTCCCTGTCTGTCCAGGGATAAACAGGCAACTCTGCGCAAATTACGATGTTAGAAAGTTCAACTCTTAAGAAAGACAAACAACGAATGGTGGGATTATCACCTTAATGGCTTTTAGCGACGTAATGAGTGGGGGCAATTCTCCCATCAATCGAGCAAATTGCAGACTAGGGACATTGACTTGTGGTCTCACCTGTCAACACTCCATTTCTATCACCAGTGCATCCTTTTTTGAGTAAAATTTATTATTGTGAAAATATAATTTAATTAGTTAGTATTCCTTTGCTTATGGAAAATTTATTGTGATACATGAAATAAATATTACATTTAATAAACGAAATTATTCAAAAGTTAACAAATTCAGCCTTATTGTAATCTAAAACAATTTGATAATAATAATAACCTATCATGTAAGAATTAAAAATAAAAGTTTTTGTACCATTTTGAATTTATTAGAAATTTTTTGGTCAATCTCAAAAGCACAAGTTTAATGATAATAACTGATAATGTTATAGTGAAAATTAAGAGAAAGATAAAGTTAACATAGTAAGAAGGAATAAAAAGAAATATTGAAAGAGAGATAAACTAGTTTAAATTTGACGATTTCTATGGTAAAGAAAGAAAATAGTTCATCAAGGTAATTTTGTGATTTTTGAGAATTTGTGAATTACTTCAAACACCCATAAAACACATCCATTATTCAATATATAATTTTTTTCCTTAAACCCCAAATATTTTATTTCCAACTTCTTAAACAATACTAATTTATATATGAATAAGAAACAAATCCATATTTTGAAAGATTTACTATAAAGGAAGTGTGACTATTTTCTTTTTTCTTTTTAAATAAAAAACTGTTAAGATGGCCATCTTTTTAGCTTTTGAGTTTCAAGAGAAATTAAAAATTAAACATATCTTAACCCCAAACTTCTTCTGTTTCTTTCTCAATTGCATCACAAACCATTTTGAACATCTTCTTCTTGATACTCGATTGCCCAAATTTTCTTTTAGGGACCGAAAATAATATGAAACACATTCTTTAACAACAACAATTAACTACTAAAATTGTATTAAAGAACTTATTTACAACTATAATTGATATCAATGTTGTAAATATATGCTAAATTTCTTAAAGATTTTCTATATGGATGTGTTGAACAGTTTTATTGGTATTTTGTGTAAATAAAGATAATTAATTTAATTGGTTTAAGTAAGATTTTTTTTTTGTGTTTTCAAGAGTGTACAAAAAAATTAATTTTTAAAATTTATTTGGTGAATTTAGATAGTGATAGCCAGAGAGTTCAAAATTATTTTAAAATGCAAATGGTGTTACCCATATAAAAAATTTAGTAAAATTGTAACTTTTAAAATAATTATTGCTAACTGTGTTATAGAAATAATTATTGTGAAGAGAATCAGTTAAAAATATTTGGTGAAATTTGTTTTTAAAAGTGTTGTGAGTTTTAAAATCATTCTATGTGTTTGTTAAATTTTACTCTAAAATTGCTGTAAAAATATAAATAACTAAATAGGACATTTGACATAATGTTGAACAAAATTTATTAAAACATGTACATAAATTTTTTTTTATCATGTACATGTAATTATTGATAACTAAAATAAATATTTTATATTATTATTATTATTATTTTATTTTATTATCTCAACATAATTAATAATAATAATAATCTTTTTAAAGTTAATAATTTTTATTTCCTAACTAATAAGGATAATTTTTTATTTTTATAATTCACATAAGGATACATATGGAATTACATTAAGTATAAAAGTGATTCTCCAAAATAGATTTTGGAAAGCTACTCCTTCCTTATTTTTTAAAATCTATTGTAGGTGATTTTATAAAAAAGTGATTTCTAAATAGTTTATCAAACACTAAAATTAAATTTTAACTTTTCAAAATTACCTTTAAGTCTTTCGAAAAATAATTTCAAACAGGCCCTTAGAAACAAGAAGAAAAGTTGTGGGTCAATATATCAATAGTGAATATCTCCATTGGATAAGCACTCATCACATTAGAGCTATCACGAATACTTCTTTGCTTTCTTGACAATCTTTTAGAGATGGACAAAACAGGAAATGAAAAAGAATGAGAAAGATAAATAATAAAAAAACAAAATATAAAATGAATTTTCATACTCCAAAGAATATTTTTGAAAATGATCTAAGAGAGAGTATAGATGTATGCAAGTATGTGCATACTTATGTATGTATGTATGTATGTATGTATTACTTATTTAAAAAAAATCAAGATTAAAGTTGAGTTAATTTAAATGCAAATAAAAGAAAAAAAATTTGGATGCAGATTTTAGAAAAGAACGCAGTTAAGAAAATTAGAGATAACAATGGACTAGGTTGGACTTTTTTGAGCTTGGATTTTCTTAAAGTTTTTAATTAAAAGTTACTAACTATATTCTCTTAATGATTTGTTAGTAAAATTAAAAAAATTAAAAAGCTAAATGAGTTTGAGCTGTTATCAAAATTTTTGGGTGGTGAATTAAGATGTCAATAAAAGTTGGATGACAGTTTGATAATCTCTTACACATACACACTCGCACATATGCACATATATGTAGAAATGTTCTAATTCAAAATCTTGGATTGGTTAAAGTCTCAGAAAGATTAATAATGTAATGACATTATATTATTAAACTGTATGGTTTACTAATTTTTTCAGACTTTAATGAAATCCAAGATTTTAGAACAAATCAATCCTCTACAAACACACATATTGAGCATATAGGATTTTTTTTTATTCAATATATATACACAGATATATTATCTTATTATTTAAATTAAGTTATTAATTTATTGATTATTCAGGTTGAAAGGGTATATGAAAAACGAAAGAGTATTGGTGAACTCTTGTGTGCTTAATTATGAGAATGAGTAAGTTTCAAGCACTTTCAGAAGAAGCCCAGTGTCGTGGAAGGTGGAGTGGTCAGTAGTGACGATGGATCCAACCTGACGAAGATATTTTAAAGAGAGTTTTGGATTACCATTAAGAGAAAACTATGGTGCAACGGTGATACGGTACCACCGTTGCATCCAGCTGTTGGATCCCACTGGATTCATTCATCCAAGTGAATCCAACAGCTAGATGCAATGGTGATACCGTATCACCGTTGCACCGTAGCCAGACCCTTACCATTAATGGATTTGTAGCCGTAAGCACTTTCTTTTTTTGCGCAGTGCACATCAACCCTGAAACGGTAAACAGTTGTGGGTTGGACCTCTTTTTTTTTTCTTAGGATTGTTGGGCTCCTTGGCCCATGCTCTTTGCCGAAAAAGTTATGCTAACTGCTTAAGGGCTTCAATTCTCTTCTTGAAACGTCAACCAATAAGTCCAACAAATAATGAACAAAACATAAATGAATTGACACATCAAACTCGTATGACAGTCGTACTCGAAATACAGAAGACTCGGTCATTAATTATGTGATTATCCAAATTGCCACTCTAGCTCCACTCCTTTAAAAAACAAAAAACAAAAAACAAAACTTGTTACAATTCTATAGATATATTATACAATTTTAGGATTTTAATTTTATATATTTGTAATCCAGCCCTAATGTCTGCTCGGAACCAAATAATAGGAAAATTTGTCTCTAATCTACATTTTACGACGGGGATCGAAGTGAACTTCTATGGAGCTTCAGGGCATAAGGAAATAAGTGCAATCTATATAAATTCTAAGCTTAAAAAAAGGGGGGAAATAATGAGTTATAGTGTGTTTACTAAAGTAGAATTAGAATGGATTGAAATCAAAATAGACAAGAATGAGAATGGTGTTGAAATGAGAATAGAGAATGAAAATTAAAATAAATTATTTACTTAAACTATATGAATTAAAATGGAAATGAGTTTGGAATGAGTTAGATTGTGACAAATGATTAAAATGTACTTAATGAACTATTGTCATAATTATTATTTGGTATTTTAATTATTGTGATAATTTATTTTTAAAAATTTATTATTAATAATTATTTTTATGATATATTAATATATTAAATAATAATAATAATCATCGTTATTAAAAATTCAAAATATATTTATTAATTATAATAATTTTTTAATTAAAAATAAAATAAATATTTTTAATTTCATATGAGGGAAAAATGATCAATTATAAAAAAGAGAGATTACTTCCAATCATTTCCCTCCAATTCAATCTTACACAAAAGTAAACGCCAATAATGATTCTGATTTTAAATTTCAATTCCTCAATAAAAAAAAAGTAAACGTATCATTAAAGTGAAATATTACTAGTTTACGTATTATTTATATTCTATAATTCATTTATTTTACGTTATGACCCATATGATGTTATGGTTTATTCATTATGGTCCTCGTCTTTGGACCTCTTTATTGTTCTGATTTTATGTTTTTGGCTATTTAATTTTAAAGCTTCTACATGATACCCCATCGAACCTAAAAATCCTACTGCGGATACAGGGACTCAAAAGCAAACTCAATTTCGGGGATGAATTATTGTAAGTCTTATCACACCAAGATAATAATAATTTGTCGAGATTTAATTAAAAAAAAAAGAAAAAAATAATTCAATCTTACATTTTTCATTCTAATGTAACCCATTTTGGTAGTCAAAATCCCGATCTAGTAGAGCAACAGATCAAGGCAGAAACATCATCAGTTCATAATCACCGTACGAAATTAAAGTACAAAGAGAAAGACTTTAAAAACAAAAACAAAAAAGTTGAAACAAGAAATAAATAAAAGCAACATGAAACAGAAGAAACTGGGTAAAGGAAATCAGCCAGTATAGATGTGGACTGTAATGGCAATAAGGAAAATGGTGATGAGGCCAAAGAAGATGACAGAGTGGACAAGAATGGAAGCGCCACTTGTCTGCATGTTACCAAACTCAACAACTCTGTTTCTGCCAGGAATCTGAAACAAGAGCCCTGGCGTTAGCAGCACGAACAGCACCGTTGCTATCACTACCGGTCCCCAATCCGCCATTGTTAACTTCGAAACTGTGTGGCTTTTTTGCTTTTGGTTTTGCTTTTTCTCTCTCAGTTAATTTTCTTAAATATGAAACTAAAAAGGGTTGAAAGGTTTTCTTGGGAAAGATCCAGGGAAAGTTAGTGGGATAGGGTGTGGATGGATAGAGACGGCGGAAGAAGAATAGACCGGCAATGTGTTGCATTAATAATGATGCTTCTCCTGCTGGGAACTGCTACATGGTGAAACGTGTCGCCATCTCCAACGGCTCTGATTTACTTGGGATGTGATGATTGGCGTGCAATTTTTTTTAGTGATGCTAATGGCACCGCCACTGTAACCAAAGAGCCAGGTAGCGTTTTTTAAATCTTGAATGTGCTTGAATTTTTTAAAAAAATTTGAATATATGTCAGTATAAATATTGAATGATATATTTATTTTTTAATATTTAAATATAATTAATATCTTATTTATTTTATAAATAAAGAATTTTAATTATGATTATTTCACATTTTAACTCTTACAAAGCAATAATAAAAGTGATTAAATTTTATAATTTAAGAAATAAATATTTTTATAAAAATATTTTAAAAATAAAATATTTAATTCCCGTTCAGGTATTTTCTCATTCACATAAAATTTTATTTTTTTATTTAAATATAAATATATATAAATCATATATAAATTATATAAAATAAGCAGATAAATAATCTTTTACGAAATAAATAAATTATAAGACATATGTATGTCCAATTCACATATAGATGGACTTTGTGTCCGAATTCACAATGATCCTCCTTAATATTTGTATAAAGTGTATGTTGTTGTGTGGATGCTGTCAGTGGCTTAAATTTTGAAGCAAATTCTAAAAAAATCACTTGAATTTTGTAAATATCACTTGAATTTTTTCATCTATAAGTATAAAGAATGCTTTACAATTTATTTGTTTCTCTTGCTAACACAAATTTCACAATTCCTTCATTATTTATTATTATTATTATTATTATTATTATTATAATACAAGCATCATTCCTATATAGAGCCGCCTATGTTGCAACAGTTGCAACATACCACTACTTTTGTCATTTTATAATTTAACCATTGGATGTAAGGCAAGAATACTAAAAGCAAATCCAACGGCAGGGTGTATTTATTTTGGTGTTTTTCATTACAATCCCTCTTGTTTTTTGAAATGTCAGGAAAAAATATAATAATAATAATTTTATTTATTAGCTTAGTTGTTAAATGATATGAATAAGGAATAAGTATGAAATTTAAGAGGACTTTTATTATTGATATTAAGCAATTACAATGTATGATTTAATACTTGTTTATTTATTCCACAAATTCATAAATATTTCATAATTTATTAATTATTACTATCATTTCTAGATCTACTCTCATTATTTAAATTTATTAATAATTATTTTTATATTAATTGTTAATATATAAATATAATATGATATAATAAAATAATATTATAATATAATTTATTTTTTAATATTATAATGATTATAGTAAAAATAAAAATATAATTTAAATATATTTAATGTTTCAATTAAGACAAAAGTTAGCACACTGTAGTGAATTATATAATTGACTACAATCTAACTTTTAAAACTTCCAAACACATGTAAGTAATAAATTAATGTGAACAATATTATAACAATATACAATATTATGTTCTAAACGCATTCTAATGGTGTATTTATTAAATAAGAATTGAAATGAGCTAGAATTGTAATAAGGAATTTGAATTAGAATAAGTTATTTACTTGAGCTATAGGAATTAAAATCAGAATGAACAATATTCCCATTGATTTATTTACTTTATTTTATAATTGGAATAGACTATTATAAGTTATTAAAATGCCATTTGTTAATTGCGTCCCTAATATTATTTGTATATATTATAATTAAAACAATAATAATTAATAAAACTAAAAATAATAATTATGACAATAATGTTAATCAAAACAAAAAATTAAAAAATTTTAAAAAAATAATAATAACAACAAAATTAACTGAAATAATAATATTAATAATGATAATAATAAAAATAATAATTAATAATAATTAAAATAATAAAGTTAATATATTTTAATAACAATAATTTTAATCATAACAAGATAAATATTAATATTAATGAATTAATTACAGTATAATAACAATTAAAATAATAAAAGTAATAATTTTAATAATAATAATGACAGCAATAATCATAAATAATAATAATTAAAATAAATAAAAATATTAAAATTTAATAGAAATAATATATAATAATAATAATAATTAAAATTCTTTTCAAATTTTATTTTATTCCAAAAATAGATTTATATGTAAAAGTTTATTACTTTTAATGGTTATTGAATTTTGCAGAACATTTAAGATAATGTAGTGTAATTAAACACAAAAAAAATAAAAATTATTGAATGTTGCAACTGTTGCAACAGACCCCATTTTCATCGATTTTAGGCACTAGGCAGTGATATCGGTTGGTTTCAAAGTCAGATGGCTTCATTTTGGGCCTGGCCCACTGGAGTTGGAGCTTCTGATTGTGGTCTCCAAAATTTCAAGCTTCATTTTTAAATTTTTCTTTAAAACGCGATTACCAAAATCAATACTAGTCGATCGGGTTGTATAGTCGTAACGATCTAGATTATGTATTAATATTGATATGGCAGTGATTACAGTAGAGTTATTTAATTGTAGGGCACTGATGATAATTATTAGATTATATAAGTAAGTATAGGTTTAATAGTTATCTTCATAATAGTACGATTATTCTCAATACTCTACCGTAAAACAATTCTAATATAGTAAGACCCATATGATATTTATGTATGCAATTTTGTTTTCTAAAAGACAAAGGTGTGCATAGCTCAAATTTATATTTTGAGTTCTTTAAGTTTCTCAAAAGTCAAATTTAAATAACCAATCAAATAAATTATTTTGAAAATCATTCGATTAAACCCTTCCAGACAAACAATTCCTTTAACTTACAATAGTAATTAAATAGTATATGTAATACTAGTTATCACGATAATTATATCCATACCAACAAGTATAGAAAGAGTAGCACATCTAATCATAATAAAAGAATTTATCAAAAATAATATAATTAATTAATACATATTGGTAATTTATTTTAAACATAAATATATCATAATTGTATTTACTCTTTATATAACTAATATGGTACCTCACAGACATCCTATAATTTTTCCATCAACTTATATCCCTTCGATTGCTCGAGTGGTATGGAACTGAACGCAAATGTTGCAAGGTTACGTTGGAAAATCGAAGTCACATGTTAAAGTGAAAGAATCAACAATGATCAACAGTCACCTCAATAAAAATAAAATAAAATAAAAGATCAATCACCCAAAAAATTCTGATTAGCCCATATAGATGTGGATGCCAACGGCCAAAATGAGGATGGTGTAGATGCCGAAGAAGATGAGAGTGTGGACCAGTACGGCCTTGCCGTTGGTCGCGAAGCTGCCGAATTCAAAGTGCCGATGGTTGCCGGGGAGCTGGAACAAGAGGCCCGGCGAGAGCAGTATAAATAGCAGCAACCCAATTACAATTGGCGCCCAATCCTTCATTGCTAATTTAATTTACTGATTTTTTTTTTGTTTCTTCTTCTTTCTGTTTGAGATTTTGAGCAGAGTTCACTCAACAACGGCTATAGGAGCACTTATCATGCCTTGTACTGGCTGTACGGGACCCACTATCAGCAAATTTTAGTCTAAAATTGTAGTAACAATAGACTAATTTTGTTTCTAATCGTGGATAGTTAAGCAAGAGGTTTTTCATGTATTGAGCTAACTTGATACTTATGTATACGTATTCTTTTCTTTGAGAGAAGAGAACGCATCAAGTACCATAAAATCAAATGCCTCTGCACTATATTTATATTAGATAGAAGATAACTGCAGGCTAGCTAGAACAAAATTCTCACGCAAAGGTCCTTTTAATTTCTTTCCTCTAAAGAAATGCATCCGTATCATGTCATGAATTTTACTTTCATATTCATATCCTTTGTCCGTACATTTCATTTCAAGTGTGGTACAATGTATCTTTATTTTTTTCACATGAAGACGCTATTAAACTATATAATTTAATAGAATTAATGTTTAATTTATTATTAAATTATATACTTTAATAAAAAAAAAACTCCATAACCCTTCTCTCATGCGGGCGCTCTTATTTTTTTTATGTGAATATATTATTAAATCATGTGGTTTAATAGAGTCTATGTATATATAACTATAAGTATAAGCCATATGGCAACAACATGTTCCCAAGTAATAAAAATTTTGGTTTGACTGGGGTAGTAATGGGAAAGCTATTAATTAACTAAGCTATCACATAAAATTTGTACAATTGAAGAGTAAACAGGGGGTTATAATGGATAAACTTATAAAGTTCTGTTTGAAATTAAGATTGAACAATTACAATTTAAAAAATACGATACTAAAGTGTTTGGTAAACACTAACTATTGTAATTTGAAAGTTAATTGATTTAATTTTACACATGTATGATAAAAAAAACTTTTATGTTTTTATTAATTTTGTTAAAATTATTATTTAAAACTTATATTTATTACATACATTTAACTTTTATTTCACTTTTTTCACAACAATAGCTATAGGCAATAAACAAAATTATTTTTAAAAAATGAGATATCCAAACTTGAAACTCTTATAAAATAAGTAAAAATTATCTATTTAAAAAGTGAGAGAACCAAAATTAAAACTCTCATAAAACAAGTAAAATTTCAATTCAATCTTTTAATCTTAGGGTGTAGGGCTGGACATTGTGGCTTCAAATTAGGGATGACAAATAAAGCTGGACCCGACTTGAATCCAAATAAACACGAATGATTTGGGTCTGGTTCAACCCGTATCGAATAGTTAAAATATCCATATCCGAATACGTTTTCTCAACCAGAATGTATCCAAGTCCGATTCTAGGTTCATTTGAACCTGAACTTCTGGAACTGGACTGAGACCCGGATTACAATATTTTTAATTTTTTAAATAAATAATTTTTAATTATTGATTATAAATATAAAAAGTAAAAAGTGTTAGCCTATATGCCTATATAGTATTTTGATTTTGATGATAATAAATCATGAATTAATAGGTAATATTGTAAATATATTTTATGTTTTTAAAACAAAAAAATGAATGATGATTTCTCAAAGTTCTTAAAACATTTTCTTTATATTTTAAAGAAAAGTTCTAACATGATGATATGATTTCATATTTTTAGTAAAAGCGAGTTTTTGTAAGAAGGTTTTATTTTTCTAGAAAAAACTATATTTAGTTGATAAACAACATCCTACTTGAGAAAACCGACAAATCTTATTAAAAAAAATGTGCTAAGTGGAGACAACCGGCTAATTGAATGTGCTAAACGGCAAATCGAAATCATAACCATAACTCTTTGGAATCAATCAACAAATTGAATACCTTAAAACGACAAATTGGTTACATTAATTGAGCTTTCTGGAATCAAACGGCATACTAGTTACCAATAAACAAAAACCTGATTATTCAAAAATTCAAATTTAGCTCAAGAGGCAATCTGGTTAGGACAAATGGCAAGCTGGTTATGACCAAAAAGTAAATAATAGCTAGTTTTTCAACTCTAACTATAAAAATGCTCAATCAAATTCAAATAATGATGGATTTTACAATTTTCATTGAGCTTGTTATTGAGAATTTAACCTCTCTTGTGCTTTAAAACTTGTTATTCTTTCATTAAATTATACTTTGGGCTTTCATTTGTAAACACATAATTGTGTGAGGGAAATTCCTTGTAATCTTTATTTTTGAGTGATTGTAAGTGTAGAAAACACTTGGAATAAGAGGTTTGGAATTACCTCAAGTTATAAAGGTCGATTGATACCTTGAAAGTCAATTGTAAATATAATAGCCTTGGGTTGTAAAGGCTTTAATAGTGGAATCCTCAAACTTGGTGAGCTTGGAGGTATGGACGTATGCGGAGTTTGTTGAACTACGTAAAAATATCGTGTTTGCTCTCTCTTCCCTTATCTCTTTAATTTTGTTTATTATTAAAATTATTGAATTGATTTTATTTGCTTAAGTTTTTAAAACTCAATTCACCCTCTCTCTTAGGTTGCATAGTTGATATTTTATTTGATATCAGAGCAATGTTCTCTTGATAGGACTTAACTGTTTAGAGTAAAAGATTCATGGCAACCTAAAATGATTCAACCTTTAGAGAATGTCAGACCACTACTAAACTACCATTCTTTGATGGGAATGACCATTCATATTGGAAAATTAAGATGAGAATTTACTTGTAACCTTTAAATTATGAAATATAGAAAGTTGTTTGTGGTCCATTCATTCCTACCATTAAAAATGAAAAAGGGAAATATATTCTAAATCTTTACGAGAATGGAATGAATCGGAAAAACGAAAAGATACTCTTAATTCCAAAGCTAGGAATGCTATGTTTTGTGCCCTAGATAAGAAAGAGTTTCATTAAAGGGAAATATATTCTAAATCTTTACGAGAATGGAATGAATCGGAAAAATGAAAAGATACTCTTAATTCCAAAGCTAGGAATGCTATGTTTTGTGCCCTAGATAAGAAAGAGTTTCATAGAGTTTCAAGTTGTTCTAATGCTAATGAAATTTGGAATAAACTTAAAGTTGTTTATAAAGGTACAAATCAAGTTAAAAAGTCTAAAATTAACAGATATATTAGGCAATATGAATTGTTCTAGTGGAACAAAATGAGAATGTCCATTCCATGTACACAAGATTTACATATATTGTAAACACTCTAAGAGCCCTAGGAAAAACCTTTTCAAATAGTGAGAAAATCATTAGGTCTTTTGCTAAAATAATAGAGACCTAAGAGAACTGTCATTGAGGAAGCCAATGATTTAAATACTTTATTTATTGATCATTTAATTGCTTACTTATTTCTTATAAAGAAGATTTGGCAGTTGAAAGAGGTGATGAAGACAAAAGGAAGAAGAGCATTGCTCGTAAAGCATCAAAACCTGAAAGTGATGATGAAAGTAAAGATAAAGATGAAGACATGTCTACAATAGCCAAAAAATTCAGGAAATTCTTCAAGAAATCTAGTGATCGGAGAAAGTTTAGGAATTTCAAAAATAAAAAAGAGAATAAGGAAACAATCACTTACTATGAGTGCATGAAGCCTGGACATATAAGATCAGAGTGACTTCTTCTCAACAAAATCAAGAAGAAAGCCATGGTGGAAACTTGGAATGATAGTGATGAAAAACAATCGCAAGAAAGAATCAATCACTTGCTATAAGTGCATGAAGCCTGAGCATATAAGATCAGAGTGCCTTATTCTCAACAAACTCAAGAAGAAAGCCATAGTGGAAACTTCTTGGGATGATAGTGATGAAGAATAATCACAAGAAGTGTCAAACTTAGCACTTATGACAATTAGAGAAAAGCTTAATAAGGGATCAAAGAAAAGAAAAACCAAATGATACTTAGACAATGGATGCTCGAGACACATGATAGACAATTACTCTTAGTTTTCGAATTTCACCAAGATAAAAAATGGTGGAGACATATCCCTTAGAGATAATTCAAAATGAAAGATTATTGGTATTGGTAATGTCGGAAAAGATACTTCTACCTTAATTGAAAATGTGTGTTTAGATGAAAATTTAAAACAAAATTTGCTTAGCATTAGTCAATTGCGTGATAAAGGTTATAAAGTTATTTTGATAAAACAAAATATGTCATTGAGAATACATGTAATAACAAAGTTTTGTTTGTTGGAAATAAATGTGTTAATGTACACACCATTAATATAGATTGTGCATATACTCATGATAAGTGTTTTTCTGCATTGCATGATGATGGTTGGTTATGACATAGAAGATTAGGATATACAAGTGTGAATTTGATTTCTAAAGTTTTAAAAAATGATTTGGTTAAAAGTCTTTTAAAAATTGGTTTTAAAAAAGATATAATTTGTGAAGCTTGCCAATTTGGAAAACAAATCAAAACTTCTTTTAAAAACAAAAATCATATGTTCCACTTCAAAACCACTAGGGTGGGCAAAAAAGCCTGGGCCAACCCGGCCCAGGCCTGTGGGCTTCGGGTCGGCCCTCATGTGACATGGGTTTAAGAAAAAAAGCCCAGGCCGAGCCCAATGCCACTATTTTTTTCAAAAATAAATTTATAAATTAGAATAATAAATTAAAATAAAAAAAAGAAAACTTAAGAAAGTGCTTGAATTAAATAATCTAGTATCAAAATTTAATTTTTTAATCTTTTATTTGCTTTATTTTTCTTTATTTATTATATTCCTTTGAAATATTCATTTTCTTTAACTTATTATTGATTATAACAATTTGTTGATTATTAATTCATTTCAATTTAACAATAATTTAAAAAATTAAAAGAATAATGAAAGCTCAAGTCCGGCCTAGGCCCACAATGGGCTTGACCCTTATGTTTATCTTACAGTGGGCTTGGGGTTGGAAAAGCCCGGCCCAAGTCTGCTTTTTTTCAATCCTGAAAACCACTTCAACTTTTTTACATATATTTATTTGGACATTCTAGATATGTTAATCTAAGTGGGAAGTGTTATGCATTTGTAATTGTTGATGATTATTCTATATACATACGGGTATTGTTCTTAGCTAATAGAATGATGCCTTTGATGCATTTAAAATCTTTTGTAAAAAAGTTCAAAATGAAAAATGTTATGCTATTTCATGTATTAAAAGTGATCATGCTGAAGAATTTGAAAATCATGCATTTAAAAGTTTTTGCAATAATTTTAGAATTGAACATCAATTTTCATCACCTAAGACTCCACAACAAAATGGAGTTGTTAAGAGAAAGAATAGGTCTATTCAAGAAATGACTAAAACCATGTTGAATGAAAATGCATTACCAAAATATTTTTGGACTGAAGTTGTTAATACCGCATGCTATGTTTTGAATCGTGTTTTAATTAGGTCTTATCTCAATAAAAATCCTTATAAGCTTTGGAAATATAGAAAACTCAACATTAGTTATTTCAAAGTTTTTAAATGCAAATGTTTTATATTAAATACAAAAGACAACCTTAGTAAATTTGATCCAAAATCTGATGTTGGTATCTTTCTCTGATATTCAAACACAAGCAAAGCTTATAAAGTGTATAATAAAATAATTTTGGTTGTGGAAGAATCTATGCATGTTGTTGTTAATGATGATGCAGATAAAGAGTTATAAGAAGAGTCCTCAAAAGATAAACATAAAGATGTACCACGTGAAAATCAAGAGGAGCTAGGGGTGGGCAAAATCGGGTTCGGGTTGGGTTCAGATCAACCCGATCGAGTTTCGGGTTGGATAAAAATCCATCCGAACTCCACCCGAACTTATAACTCGATCCGAATTTAATTCGGATCGGATCGGATCATGTTAAAAAGTCGGGTGGAGTTTGGATCGGATCGGATCGGATTCGGGTTATATAGGGTTCGAATTAGATTCGGGTTATTCGAGTCAATTCGGGTTGGGTGAAATCAGATCAAATAAGGTTTGAGTCAATTCAAGTTAATTTGGGTCTAAGCAATTTGGAGCTAATTTTCTTTGCCTTTAATATTAATCCCACCTAAAAATTCATCATAAACATTTAACAAATACCAATTTGTTGTAGAGATTAGAGAATTTTTAATTTATCCAAGGGCTAAAACATTAAGGCAAACCCGCCCAAATCCGTTAANAATCCCACCTAAAAATTCATCATAAACATTTAACAAATACCAATTTGTTGTAGAGATTAGAGAATTTTTAATTTATCCAAAGGCTAAAACATTAAGGCAAACCTGCCCAAATCCGTTAATCCACATGAAAAATAATAAAATAGTAATGATGATAATAATGTTGACCAATGAAATTTCAATTTAAAGACCCTCTTATTACCTTGCTAACTAAGACCTTTCTCTCCCACCTTCCTTGTCCGCCCGCATTCATCCATCCATTCATTTCAACCAACAAAAAAAGAAAACTACTATAGAATTAAATTCAAATGATTGAACATTAAAAATTAACACAAAGTATAAAATTAAAATTAACACAAAGTTTAAATTTAATAGTCTCAATCCAAAGCGCAATGTTCAATTCTAAAATCTAAACATTAATCTTTAGAACACAAAGTCACAAAATTAAACATAATTAAATAGTTTCCATTTTCCAAAACACAAATGACAAAGTTTCAAAATCCAAAACACAACAAAGTTTAAATGTAAATCTAGATAAACTTCCTTCATCGTTCCTCGCAACCACTTCAACAACTTTTAACTTCAATTTCTTCTACTCCAAGTTGAAGAATTGAAGCATCTATCCCCTAGAGAAAAATTGAAAAAATAATATACGATAAATGTTTAACTATTTTCTTTAAGCCGCATTGCAAATAAAGGGACATTAAACACAAACACATATGCCCAATTCATGTGTGTACTTGATTAAATATAAGAAAAAAAATTAGTCAATCGTGGCTTATTTCATGGCATTCATTACCAAGTAAATTTAACAATAATTCTAATTCCTAAGTAATACCATTCCGCCAACTTCAATGTGTCTAAAATAAATAAAACAATTATAAAATTACAATTTGAATTAAAACTTAAAAGTTAAAACTATAACAACTATTGTCTATTATTATAGTTTAAATTACAGCCTAAACATATAATATCAAATTATAAATAATAATATATATTAAGAATTACCTTTCAAATATCCATAACACTCATATCAGCGCTCACTGTTTCCACCGTTGAAGCTTGTGATCTTGCAAACTCTTTAATATGTCAAAAAAAAAATGAAATTAGTAAGTAACTTAAGTACATGTAGATGCTATTTATAAAGTTATAATACATCTTAAGTTTATAAAGCATGAGAAAAATATTACCTTCTTGTAGCTCCATATGGAATATCTGCTCCTTAATATCTTCTTGAAGGTTATAGACAGGATTAGCAAAAAGTTTAGCTTGTAACCAATTTTTAGTACATATCAATGCCTCAATCATACAAGGGGTCAAAGAACTCTGATATTCGTCAATGACTCGACGCCCAGTGCTAAAGGCAGATTTAGATGCCACTGTGGAAACAGGAACAACGAGGACATCTCTTGCAATTTTCTCTAATATCGGATACTTTGATACATTAACCTTCCACCAAAGCAAAACATTTAGCTTAAGATTGCTCGGATCCTCAACTGGGTCACTCAAATATCGTTCCACCTCATATATTACTCTCTTGCCCTCATTCTAAACATTTAGCTTAAGATTGCTCGGATCCTCAACTGGGTCACTCAAATATTGTTCCACCTCATATATTACTCTCTCGCCCTCATTATGAACAAACACTTTCTAAGCATACCCAAGAAAATGGCAAGAAACTCAGAAAATGTCATCACCATCACCACTAGGAACCTCCGCCAAACCAACCTCGGTTGTAAAATAAGGAGAATAACTTGTACCACCATAACTGCCGCTAGGAACACTCTCACTATACATCGATAGTGTGGAACTAGAGCACATGCACTATATGTATCATAAAGCTCATTCAACAAATCTTTCACTGCTTTGGTCATTTGTTCAACTTTCCAACCATCATTGGCAAAAATGATCTCAAAAATATGTCTGGCAAAGTCTATTTTAGCTTGTGGATTAAGAATAGAGGCAACAATCAATATTTTATTTATCTTCCCTGAAGCCTCCCAATATTTATCAAAATTTTTCCTCATATTATAAGCCATAGCCACCACCCAAGGATTTGTACTTGCCTTTAATGCAATAAATGAACTCTCAATTAAGCCAATGGTATCATAATAAAGATTAAAAGTCACACTCAAAGAGGCAGAAAATAACAATGTAGCATCATAAAATACTTTCAAAAAATTACAATTCGTTCTGCACCTCCCAATCCTCAGGTTCAGGCGGGCCCACCATTTTAACGTTATTTTCTTTCTCGAGAAAGTATGCCTCATACGGTTTATCCACCTCTGTCATTCTATCAAATGCTGCTTAAAACTTCAACGCAGTCATCAACATTAAATAGGTGGAATTCCACCTAGTAAGGCAATCCAAAACAACTGTTCCATTTGGACATTTCACATGTTGAACACACTATTTAAATGTCTGTAGCCTCGTAGTGGAGGATCTTACATACTTCACAACATTCTGGATGGCGGCAACACTAGCATTCAATTCATTCAACCCCGAAATAATAATCAAATTCAAAATATGTGCACAGCAATGCACAGCAACACACATGCATATATTGTCCCACCAATACAAGTGCATCATCATTCCTCTAAGCAAGCAATTGCATAGTCACATAATTAACAGCAACATCATTTGTAGCGACATTATCAACAGTTATTGCAAACAATCTCTCTATCCCTTAATCTTGTAAACAAGCTAAATCTTTTTACCGATTGTTTTCTCTCTATGATCTTCAATCACACTGAAACTAATAATTCTTCTGTTCAAACACCAGTCACTATCAATAAAATGAGCTGTGATCACCATGTAACTCATGTTTTGAACGGAAGTCTATAAATTAGTGGTAAGAGACACTTGCTGCTTGTTGTTGCAAATCAAACTCTTCAACATTGTCTTTTCTTCCAAAAATAAATCCATAACATCCCTACCAATAGTTCTCTGAGATGTCATAACAAACTGCGGAATGGCTACACTACAGAAATGTCTGAACCCTTTGTTATCCACAAAAGTAAGCGACAATCACCCATAATGATCATTTTGGTAACTGCCATTCTACAAGCGTCTTGACTCCACCCTTTAGCCAAAACCATATTACTTACATTTCCTTCCCCACCCTCAGTTGTCAAGTTTTGCTGACTTCCCTCTTGTTGTTCCCGGAATGTCTTGTATGCAGGGCAAGTCAGTATATGATTTCTCATATTTGTAATCCCATCATGCCTTGAATGACATTGATATTGTCTATCACAATAGTTGCACTTGCATTTTTTTGGATTGTCCTCAAGTAAAGTAAAATGATTCCACGTTGCAGATCTTTTCTTCATCGGTGGTCTTTTCTGCTTTGCCTTTTGAGTTCCTTCAATTTGAACACTTTGATTGTCATTATCACTTATCGAATTCGATCTTGAGTGTCCAGACATCTAAACATACAAATAAATAATTATTAATCATTAATTCATAAATTAAAACACAAAAAAGATTATTAAAAAAATTATACTTAATAGTTAGTATTACAAATTGATTCAAATAATTGTTAATTTAATTTTATGAAACTTTTTGAAATCGATATTTCCAATTTTCCACCATAATATTTATATATGATCAAGAATTCAAGATGCATATTCCATAAAAGAAAACCAAGAAATTAAAGTTATTTAATTTCTAATATCTAACTATCCATTGGCCAAAATAATATAATATTAATTACATATCCGTATCTTAAATTCTTAATTCTTATTATAAACCCCTAAATTTATACCTACATTACATGCACTTAACCACTTAATATTTACTTATTGGTTATCATGCAATTAATTAAATGATTAATTGTTTGTTGAAGTTCAGACTTGAAACTACTGCAATTAAATTGGTTAATTTTTTGTTGAAGTTGAAACTATTGTACAAGTACACTGTACACATATCATATGACATATATAATTATAATTTATATTGTAACATAATATTTAATTTTAATTTTTAATCTACCATTACTATTCATACAAAAAAATCAATTATTAATAAGTAACATAAAATTAATGCTCGATTATTTTCATTTTATTGTTAAAATTTAACAATATATAATTATATATTATTAACATACAAAATTGCAATTAACATTTCACTTTCTCATATAACATCTACAAACAACAATTGTAATTAATGCATATACATTATATACCATCTCTTAAATAAGTATCAAAGGCCGGATTTGGCTTCCAATTTCCAAAACTCAAAAGACTTTTTGAGAGAATGAGAGTCAACGGCCGTGAATGGTAGAGATTGGAGTGGATCGGGGCAGCTTGCTTGGTGGATCTTCAATCGTACCGAGTGATGGTTGAGTGGAGGATTTAAGGCGTGGATCCGGTGCTTGGTTGCAGCAGATCCGTAGATCGGGTCACAATCTTCACGAATCAGCTTCGGCTTCGGTTGGTGTCGTTCTCGGCGGCGGTTGGTGTCATTCTCGGCAGCCGTTGCTGTGTGTGGTGGCCGGATGAAGCTAGCTCCGTGAAATGTGCATGTGTGTTTGCTGCGTGTGGTGAGCGACAGAGGCCGTGAATGGGTGTGGCATGTACGTTGCCGGTCGGCAGTGGACTGGTTGTTTGTGCTTGAGGGCTGGTTTGTGTTTGTTCTTTGTGAGGAACGTGAGGCCGTGATGGTTTGTGTGTGTTCTTTGTGAATTGTTGTGACTTGTGAGTCTTGTGATTCACTAATTTGTGAATACTGACTTTGTGTGTGTGTTGTATGGTGTTTGTGACTCCGTGTGTTGTAGTGTGTGACTGTGTGACTGTGTGAGACTGTGAGTGTGTAAATTGTAATACCGTAATTTTTAGGTTTTGGCTTTGTTCTTTTTTTTTGTCTCAACCTGATCGGGTTTTCGAATCAGATCGGGTTTCACCTAATCTGATTATGATCCGATTGGGTTGAGAAAAATTCACCTTATCAGGTTTTCTTCACCACCCGATCCGATTCGAACCCGAAATTTTTCAGATCGGATCGGGTCGGATATTTTTTCCACCCCTAAGAGGAGCTACAAGAAAAAATAAATATGGAGCAAAATGAAAATACTTCTCAAACACTCCCCAAAGAGTGAAGGTATGTTTTCTTTCATCCTAAATATTTAATCTTAGGTGATCCTTCAAGAGGTGTAACCATTATATCATCATTTAAAAATACATGTGAGCATGATGTATTTATATCTCAAATTGAACCAAAATTCTTTTCAGATGCAGAAAATGATGAATCTTTGATTATGACAATGCAAGAGAGATTAACTCAATTTGATAGAAAAAATATGTAGAAACTAGTTCCTAAACTGGAACATCAATCCCTTATAGACTCTAAATGGGTATTTAGGAATAAAATGGATGAATCCAGTGTGGTTGTAAGGAATAAACTAGATTAATGGCTCAAGAATACAATTAAAAAGAAACAGTTGATTTTGATGAAACTTTTGCATCTGTAGCTAGATTGAAATTATTTAGAATGCTCTTAACATTTGCATGTCATAAGGATGTTATTTTGTATCAAATGAATGTTAAAAGAAAAAGGGTCAGTTGGCTTAGTATGTTATACTTGCAGGCGTTTGGTGAGTGTCGTATGACAATCAAGACATATGGCTAACATAATTTATGGTACCTTATACGATTGGCTTGCTTGAAAAAAAATGTTGAAATTGTATTTTTAAATGGTTATATTATGGAGGAACTTTATGCGAAACAATCTCTTGGTTTTGAAAATGAAAAGTTTCCAAATCAAATCATATTTATAAGTTATCAAAAGCATTATATAGATTGAAAGAAATACTTAGAGTATGGTATGATAGACTTAGAATTTCTTATTAGAGAACAATTTTTCAATGGGAAAAGCAAATATGACTCTTTTTATTAAGCATAAGAATCAAGATATACTTGTTGTTCAAATCAATGTTGATGATATTATATTTCGTTCTACTAATGAGTTTTTGTGCATGGAGTTTTCATCTTGTATGAGAAAGGACTTAAGAATAAGCATGATGGAAGAATTGAAGTACTTTCTTAGACTTCAAATCAAATAAAATGATGAAGAAATCTTCATCAATCAAGCAAAGTATGTGAAAGATCTGCTCTAAAGATTTGGAATTGATAACTCGAAAATCGAAAGTACTTTAATGATGAGAAAAGAAAAGAATTTGACATCAAAACATATTGACTCATGATCGGATCCTTACTTTATTTAACTGTTAGTAGACCTGATATCATGTTCTATGTATGCCTGTGTGCAAGATTTCAATCATGTCCCAAGGAATCTCATTTGCTTGCTGTTAAAAGAATTTTTCGTTATTTGAACGGAACCATAGATCTTGACCTTTGGTATTCTATAGGGACTCATATAGACTTAACATGTTGTTTGGATGTTGACCTTTGGTATTCTATAGGGACTCATATAGACTTAACATGTTGTTTGGATGTTGACCTTTGGTATTCTATAGGGACTCATATAGACTTAACATGTTGTTTGGATGTTGACCTTTGGTATTCTATAGGGACTCATATAGACTTAACATGTTGTTTGGATATTGATTTTGCTGGTTACAAGGTTGATAGAAAGAGTATTAGTAGAACTTGTCACTTTTTAGGTCACTCGTCTCCTGGCATAGTGAGAACCAAAATTCGATTGTACTTTCAACCACCAAGGCAGAATACATTGTTGTCGGAAGTTGTTATGCACAAGTCCTTTGGATGAAACAAAGTTTTAGAGACCATGACATTAACCTTGACCAAAGTATCTATCTTGTGTGACAATACCAGTGTTATAAACCTGTCAAAGAATCTCATTCAACTTTCAAGGATCAAGCATATAGAGATTAGACATCATTTTTTAAGAAATCATGTTAAAAAATATATTGTGTTAAAATTTATTTTAACTGAAAAACAACTTGCTGATATCTTTACAAAACTCCTTAGTGAAGATTAGTTTGTCAAAATCCAACATGAACTTAGGATGATGAATTTTTCACATTAGCATATTTTTGTATGATATTGAGGCTATTAAATTATATATTATGTGATTTGATTATTTCAATGTATGATTGATTTGGTTGATTTTGAGCTTTATATGATGTGCACATTTATATTTCATGCTTTAAATGGCTTTTTGAAAAAATTTGAATAAAAATATAATTTAAAATTAATCAACTTTAAGCCAAATATAAATTGGTTTGTAAAATACAGAGCAACTGGATAACTGCTCAAGGTAACCAGTTTATCGTTTAGATACAAAAAGACCATTGAGAAAAGACGGTATGCCGCTTATGTATAACTGGCAAGCTGTTTCCTATATTTCACTTTCTAGATCTAATCTGTTTACCATTTATGACAAATGGTAAGTTGTTTTCATTATAATTACTCACTGGAGCTAAGCGGTAAGCTTTTTGGACAAAATTGACAAGCCAATTTTTGTTAATCGGTAAGTCGGATTTCGCCTTTTAAGCCATTATTACCCTTTTTCTTCCTCATTCGATAAGTCGTTTTCCCTCTCTAGAAATCGTCACTCTCTCTCACTCAAATCTCTCATTTTCTTTAATTCCCACAACAAATCAAGCTTAGCAAATCATTATTCTTCACTCCCATATCACAAAATCATCATTCAAACACATTTTCCTCATCAAAATCTAAAAATCCCATATCTAAATCTAAGTTTTCTCTCAAATCTTCTCACATTAATTTGGTCCATTTTTAGTAGTTCTTTGATCAAATTGAGCCTAGACATTACTTTCGAACATCATTCTCTTTTATTTAATTGGTTTATCTTCCCATATATCCTACTTTTCTCACAAACACCATTTTTTAGCAATCATGTCAAGTTTAAAGACAATAGTTAGCAAGGGAAAGGAGAAGGTACTTGTTCCCCAACCCAAATGACCATGAATTGATAGAGGTAATGTAGACCAACCTAATTTTGAGTCAAAACATTTTCGGAACAAGTGCCTGGCCAAACAGTTCTTTCTATAGTTTCTTTTTTTTTTATGTTGAATTAGATTGTCTTTGTACCCTTTTGATTAGTAATAAGAATTTAGTACAATTGTTGGAAAAAGTTGGTTGGGTGAATGATGTTATGTTTGAGGAGAATGTATACCTGAATTTGGTGAAAGCATTTTATTCTAACATGGATACTTTTGTAGAGACACAATATCGTATCATTACCCATGTTGGTGGAGTAAAGATAGAGTTTTATGTAAGTGTCCTTAATGAAATCTTAGGAACCCCAGATGAAGGTCTAGAGATTTATTCTGTTAGAAAGCCCCTTATTTGTAGGCATATAGATTTATTTTTTGAGGTGTGTACCATTCATCTCCATACTCAATGTTTATGTGTACAATCTCGAGTTTCACTTCGCATTCTTCAAATTGTTGTTACTCCTAAGTTAGTGTATGTAAATAAAATATATCACATGGATGTAGCCTTATTAGATTGTATTCTTAGGGGTCTTCTTATTAATATTAGGTATGTCATTACTCGTCACATGCTTAGTATTCTGGGTATGGTTAATTGTTCCTTTCATTACGATAACTTTATTACTAGAATACTTAACTTCTTTCAAGTGCCCATAGATGAACCCAATTTTAATATTACAAATGTTATAGGAGATGAAATCATATATAGCTTAGGTTTTGATTGACGAAATGGGTTAATATGAAGCAGGACATGTCTATTTTACTTGTACTTAGTGATGATCGTCCTCTTAACGTTGTGATATCTGCCAATTAGTTGCCTAATTTCTCTTTACCTCTACGAGGTTAGCGTAAACGTCTGAGGACACAGTCATTCGTGCTTGTTTCTTCCTCTCCTCTCCTTATTTCTGAGACTACTGCTTCTGAAGATGTTACTCTTCAGCAATTGATGGATGAGATTATGATGCTCTCTGTGCAGCATGCTAGCTTTCAGCAGCACATTCTTGAGGAGGATCGGTGTCTTTTCTAGCAGCAACAGGAGCTCATTGATGGGGAGCGACGTCTCTTTGAACACTTCGGTATTTCCTATCCGTTTCCACCACCAAATCACCACCTCGGTAGCTTTTATCTTATGCATGTATTAGACATACCAACATTTTATTTTCATGTCATTTTGTGTTTTTGACTTTATGTTTTGGATGTTATGGATATTGGTCACTTATTTAGTTTTAAGGATATCTTTGATTTTGTTATAGATTGGTTGCTTAATTGGATGTTGTGTTCATTCATGCTTGTCTTGAGTTTTTTATGATTGATAAGAGGAGCATATGTATTGTCTTTTTTATAATGAAGGGGAACATATGTATAAGATGCATTTTAAAGTGTGTGCATGTTTTTGTTGAAATATCTTTATGAAAAATATGCAAATGTGTAAGGGGAGCCCTTTAAAATTTTTGAAAATATTTTATAGCATATATACAGATTTGCAAAGAGAATTTCTAAATTCTTTTAAAATTTGATAATTCATTTTTAACATATGCATACATTAAGGGGGATTTTTTTTTTACATAAATAGTTTAAAATACATAGTGTGTTTTGTCATCATCAAAAATAGAGAAATTGTTAGCCTATAAGGCTATATAGCATTTTGATTTTGATGATAATAAATGACGAATTAATAGGTAATATTGGAAATACATATTATGTTTTTAAAACAAGAAAATGAATAATGATTTCTCAAAGTTCTTAAAACATTTTCTTTATATTTTAAAGGAAAGTTCTAACATGAGAATACGATTTCATATTCTTAGTAAAAATGAGTTTTTGTAAGAAGTTTTTTTTCTAGACAAAACTATATATATATTTTTTATAAACGACATCCTACTTAAGAAAACTGACCAAATGTGCTTACTGGGGACAACCGGCGAACCGGATGTGCTCAACGACAAATCAGATTCATAACCATAACTCTGCGGAATCAATCAGCAAACCGAATACCTTAAAACGACAAACTGGTTACATTAATTGAGCTCTCTGGAATCAAATGGAATATCGATTACCAATAAACGAAAATATGGTTATTCAAAAATTCAAATTTCAGCTACAACAGTAAATTCAAGCGGCAATCCAATTAAGATAAATGGCAAGCCGCTTATAACCAAAAAAGTCAATAATGACTAGTTGTTCAGATCCAACTACAAAAAGGCTCAATCAAGTTCAAATGATGGCGGATAATTTTCATTAAGCTTGTTATTGAGAATTCAACCTCTCTTGTGCTTTAAAACTTGTTATTCTTTCATTAAATCACATTTTGGCCTTTCATTTATAAACATATATATTGTGCAAGGGAAACTCATTGTAATCTTTTTTTTTGTAGTGATTGTAAGTGTGGAAAACACTTGGGATAAGAAGTTTGGGATTACCTCAAGTTGTAAAGGTTGATTGATACCTTGGAAGTCAATTGTAAATCTTATAGCTTTGGGTTGTAAAGGTTTGGATAGTGGAATTCTCAAGTTTGGTGAGCTTGGAGGCGTGGACGTAAGTGGAGTTTGTCGAACCACGTAAAAATATCGTGTTTGCTTTCTCTTCGCTTATCTCTTTAATTTTGTTTATTATTATTAATTTTATTAAGGCATTGTTTTGAATTGTTATGTGATTTTATTTGCTTAAGTTTTTAAAGCCCAATTCACCCCCCTCTTGGGATGTATCGCTAGTATTTCAAAAAGTTAGAGATAAAAAAAAGCAACCCTAAAATGTAAACCTCATAGGCTCACACTAGCCTTGTCATCTAATATTGGTCATTCCCCATCATCAAAGCAACCGCCTCCTTTAATCAAACCAAGGATCTTGTCTTTTCGATTTTGTTTTTCTAGTATTCAACTTGCTAAAGCTTATAATGCATATTAATTTTGCCAAAAAACAAAAAGGCCACAACCATGAAAGGAAGCTTGAACCAGTGGCTTATTGTGAGAGTAAGTAGGTTGTGATGGTATTAAATAAGGGGCAGTTAACTAACTTTGTGTAGTATGGGTAAGAGTGGGGTGGCTATCTTCATCGAGTTCATAAGATTGTTATGTGTAGGGGTGTGAACCATATAAATATGATGCGCAAGGGGGATACATCTGGCGGCAAGAGAGGGGTTATGTGTTGTCATTTGAGGAAAGAGGTGTGGTAGGATGGTCAAAGTTGGCTACTGGGTGGTGGCTAGTAGATTTATGATGCCATTAGTAGCGACCAAGAGAGTTCCAACGAGGGATTGTTGAGTGATGTGAGAATGGCGGCTATGGTTTTCTGTTCATATATCACAGCTCGAGAGGTTGAAGTCCATGTGATGGTTGTAGGGGGACACTAGTGAAAGAGAATATCTGGGTTTGGAACCCAGAATCCGAAAACCCGAAATTTTTCAGGTTGAACCTGGATCGAACCCAAAGTAAAAAAAGCAGGTTTGTATCCGAGTCTGATATGACAAATTAGCATCCGGGTTAGGAATCGGGAAGGTCGAACTCGGACTTGGACTCGAATTTTGCCATCCCTATTTCAAATAGATATAGTTACGTAGGCTACGAATTATAACTTGTATGATATTTTGTGCATAAAATGGATTCTTTAAACAATGGCATTTTGTCTCATATTTAAAATGGTGCCGTAAAATTTAGGGTTTAAGTGTAGTTTAAGTGAGTAGATTATGACCACTTTTCAAAAAGATCTTAGGTATTTCTAAATCATTGCTCTTTTTCTAATTTATTTCTTATTATATATATGTTTCAACCATTCATAATAATGTACATTTCAGATGACAGGCAACAAATGTATAAAGAACAATATTATCTTCAATTCATCATGTGTGTTTATTTGGTGAGTATAATAAATCAAGTAAATGCTTGTTTAGATCTTATAGTTTGATTTGAGTGTTTGTTTAGTTTCTATATTTTAAAAGATATCTTACAACATTCCTATAGTCAAATCTGTTACATTTTTACCTTACTTTTTCTTCTTTTTATAATAATACCCTTCCAACAATATTCTTGACATTAATTTATTTATTTATAAAAAAAGTTAATTAGTAAATGTACTAATGATTATTTATTAACAAATTAATTGACAAATATCAGTGTGAAAGAATTGGTACTTTTTTTGTACATGTGTAACAGTCTAACTAATAAATTATCTATAAATGAATTAATGTTAGCTAATTTTATAGCAATATTTAATATTCTTATAATAATCTTACTAATAATTATTTAAAAAATAATTTAGGAAATGGATCGTAAATGTAAAATAATAATATACAAATTTTTATATTACTTTTAAGGTTATCACTAAGAATATTATTGTAAAAGTATTATTTTGTAAAAAATAAAAATAAATAGTTGAAGTATAATATATTAATGGAGTCGCCTATGTTGCAACAGTTGCAACATATCATTACTTTTGTCCTTTTGTAATCTAACCATTGGATTCAAGGCAAGAATGATGCAACATCAAGGATGTATTTATTTAGATTATTTTCATTGCAATCCCTCTTATTTTCTGAAATGTCAAGAAAAAATATAATAATAATTATTTATTTATTGGCTTAGTTGTTAAATGATATGAATAAGGAATAAATAGGAAACTTTAAGAGGACTTTTATTATTGATATTAGGCAATTACAATGCATGATTCAATATTTTTTTTAATAAAAGCCACAACCCGTTAAATATAAAATAAAGTATATATTTGCTTCCTAACTTCAGAAAGATAAATATGTTTATTTATTCTACAAATTCATAAATATTTCATAATTATCTAATTATTACTATCATTTCTAAATCTACTCTCATTATTTAAAATTATTATTAATTATATTTCATTATTATTTTTATATTAATTATTCATATATAAATATACTATGATATAATAAATAATATTATAATATAATTTATTTTTAATATTATAATTATTATAGTAAAAAAAATACAATTTAAATATATTGTATGTTTCAATTAAGGCAAAAGTTAGCACATTGTAGTGAATTATATAATTAACCACAATCTAGCTTTCAAAACTTCTAAACATAGGTAAGCAATAAATTAATGTGAACAATATTATAACAATATACAATACTCTATTCCAAACACATTCTAATCGTGCATTTATTAAATAAGAATCAAAATGAGCTAGAATCGTAATAAGGAATTTAAATCAGAATAAGTTATGTACTTAAACTGCAGGAATCAGAATCGGAATGAACAACATTCCTATTGATGTGTTTACTTTATTTTAGAATTGAAATAGACTATTACAAGTTATTAAAATGCCCTTTGTTAATTGCGTCCCTCATATTATTTGTATATAATATAATTAAAACAACAACAACAATAATAATAATGATAATAATAATAATAAACTAAAAATAATAATTATGACAATAATGTTAATTATAAAAATTAATAAAATTTAACAATAATAATAATAATAACAACAACAACAAAATTAACTGAATTAATAATTTTAAATAATGATAATAATAAAAATTATTAATAAGTTTTAATAATATTATTATTATTATGTATAATAACAATTAAAATAATAAAAGTAATGAATTTTGATAATAATAATAATAATGACAATAATCATCATAAATAATAATAATAATTAAAATAAATAAAAATAATAAAATTTAATAGCAATAATCTTATATAATAATAATAATAATTAAAAAAATTTTCAAATGCCATTTTATCCAAAAAGTGGACTTATATGTAAAAAATTTATAATTTTTAGTGACTATTAAATTTTACAGAAAATATAAGACTGTGTAGTATAATCAAACACAAAAAAATAAAAATTATTGTATGTTGCAATTGTTTCAACATAGGTGGACTCTATATTAATAATAAAAAATTTAAAATATTTTTTTAAAATATAAAAATTAAATAAATACTTAAAATATAAGAATTAAAACACTATTTACGTTCGCACATAGAAGTAAATCCCAACGCCCGAACAAAAGAATCTTTTTAAGCGGTTCAACATTTACTGCCCAAATACCAACGCCCACGTGCGGGGTCGTATGGTGCGGGGAAACGAGTGGAACTTTTGCTTGCATTGTATTATTTGGTTTACGTACCGGAACTGATAACATTCTACTTCTTGGTGGGGGCAGGGAAGGGATATAACTCAGCGGTAGAGTGTCACCTTGACGTGGTGGAAGTCATCAGTTCGAGCCTGATTATCCCTAAACCCAATAGGAGTTGTGAGTTTTTCTATGTTCGTTGGTTATTAGGGGCATCCCGAAAACGTCCGGGTTGAAATATGACTTTCAAATTAAGTTCTGAATTAGTGAATGCTGCCAAAGGGAGTGGCGATCAAAATAGGGGTATAAACAATGGGGCATCCCGAAAACGTCCGGGTTGAAATATGGCTTTCAAATTAAGTTCTGAATTAGTGAATGCTGCCAAAGGGAGTGGCGATCAAAATAGGGGTATAAACAGAAATTCGTTGGATTATTCTATTCTGGCGCACCAACTAGTTATGAAATCGCATTCTCAAAAACACTGTTCTTAAAGGCATTCACCGGCGTGCAAGATATTCGGCTTTGTCCAAATCTTTTGAATTATTCCCAATCCCTCCAACTGTCATAAAATCTTCGACCTTCAGTCGTACATTTTAGACAATTTATTCTCCCATTTCATATGTAAATGACTATACCACCCCCATGCAGAAATATCTCTCGACCTTTTAATTTTTCATATAGTGGAACATTATTTTTTTTTAACATTTAAAAATATATTTGCTCTTTCATGATGTTATTCGGAAAATACAATAAAAACCGTGATTAATCTGAATAATGTGAACCATGTAACTCATAGTTATAGTCATAGTAGATTAACCTGTGTAGCATCTGAAGGCTAAAAATGTAATTTCGTAGACTATTTTGACATTTCCAAATTCCAAATGTGTAATATCCGATGGAAATTTATTACGCCTCAAAAAATCCCCCGTGAAAATGGAGGAAAACCAGTTAAAATCGTTGACGTGCAAGAATCTTATTGGTCCGTCCTCCAATCGAGTAACGACGTTTCACATCCTCCCATTTCTTGGGGTCTCGTGTCCTTTCCCTCTCTCTCTTTCTCTTCTTTCACGCTCGCCTCTCCGGTCGGTTTATTCTCCCGGGAAAATCCACCGCTCCGACCGCGATTGTTCCATTTTCCCGGAAAATTCCGTCCATTCGGTCCGTTTTCTTGTTCCCTACCTATCTCAATCCTACTCACCTTCTCAAGTCTAAAGAATCGCCGATCGTTTACTTTTTTCGATTTTGACCAGACCGCTTAATTAGATGATTCTACCTTCTGGATAAATTATTTGACGTCGCTATCGATCCCAGGAGTTTTTTCAGCAACCAAACGGAGGTTTGGTTTTTTAATTATTCTATTGAATTTTTGAATTTCATTGAATTTTTAAATAGCAGAAATATAAATCGAAATGATGCTTCTGCTTTTTTACAGTGTTTTGGAGAAGGAGAGAGAATGGCTGGTCAAGGCGGCTCTTCAAGGAAAAGCCTGTCGATGACGAGTTCTTCGTTGACCGGGAAGAAGAAAGCTGAGAATGGAGGCTCTGATTTGCGAAAATCGTTTTCAGTTTCGCGTTCTATGTACGTTCAATTTTGTTGTACATATTCCGTTTCTTTTATCGTGTTGTGTTCTTCATTCATTGCTCACTGTTTTAGCCTCTAATTTAGGATACTTTTTTGTAGCGCTGTCGCCTGTCAGTTTGGTTGCTTTATATCTTTCTTTGAAGCATGATTGTTTGGAGTATTTCGTATATAGTAAAAAGTCAAAGGTTTAGAAATATTTCATATTTTATCATTCGTTAGTCATATGCTGATGTGTTTTTCTTTCATTTTATGCTGCAAATTCGGACTTTGCTTGCTTGCCAATGAAATTCTAGCGGAAAAATGACAAAGTGTTGTTCTGGTATTGTCGGGTTTAACTCATCTAATTTCAAATATTAGACTCGATGAGATACTTGATTAAATTTGTAAACCACTGGTGAAGGACTGTGACTCAAAAGTTCAAAGTTTGAACATTACCAACTGTGCCTAGACTTGGCAACATAAGTGATTAATTGGAAGACTTATTTGCGATTTCCTGCATTGGAATTGTAATCTCAGTATCTTCTTCATTCCCACTTGCTTTTGCAACAGGGGATTGGCTGGAGAACGCACTGTTAAGCGATTGCGACTGTCTAAGGCCCTTACTGTGCCTGAAAGCACAACTGTTCAGGAGGCATGTCGTCGCATGGCTGCTCGTAGAGTTGATGCTTTGTTGTTAACTGACTCCAATGCACTACTTTGTGGAATTCTTACAGACAAGGTATGACTATGAATCTCATTTGGTTCTTGCCCAGTGGATTAACCAAAAAAAGAAAAAAGAAAAAAAGGGGAAACTTCCCCCCCCACACACTTGGAGCTTAGTGGCTGCTGTGTGATTGATTTGTTCATTCCCCTTTGTGGATGAAGGACATAGCAACAAGAGTTATTGCTCGTGAGCTTAATCTTGAAGAGACACCTGTTTCCAAGGTTATGACCAGGAACCCAACATTTGTGCTATCAGACACTCTTGCTGTGGAAGCCCTCCAAAAGATGGTGCAAGGTTGGTGAAAATCTAAGAATCATATTTACTCTCATATCTGATATATTAGTCCATATTGTTCTTTTGAATTCATTCACGATCTCTCTTTTTTCACAGGAAAATTCAGACATTTGCCCGTTGTGGAAAATGGAGAGGTCATTGCTTTACTTGATATAGCAAAGTGTTTATATGATGCTATTGCCCGTATGGAAAGGGCAGCTGAAAAAGGAAAGGCTATTGCTGCTGCTGTAGAAGGTGTTGAAAAACATTGGGGTACTTCCATATCTGGTGGGTAGAGAATGTTTTGTTCAACAACTTAGAATACCTTCATTGTTTGTTGTGGTTTTATAGCCATATCTGCCACCTAATTGGAGAGTAATCCTTATTTCATGCCATTTTTGGGCATATTCAGGTCCTAATACATTTATTGAAACTCTTCGAGAACGAATGTTCAGACCCTCTTTGTCGACAGTCATTCCAGAGAAATCAAAGTAGGTAATATCTTCTTTTTAAATATCTATGGGCTTTTTGATATCTGTTTGCTTAACTGTAAAAATATTGCCAGAAGGTGCTTATTTAACCATTTTAACATTGTTCAGGGTTGTAACAATTTCACCAACTGATACAGTTTTGATGGCAACGAAAAAGATGCTTGAACTTCGATTGAGTTCTGCTGTTGTAACAGTTGAGAACAAACCCCGGGGCATTTTAACGTCAGTATCATTGTTCAATTCTGCTTCACTTCACTTTTAAACTGAACAAAAGAAACACATTGCTAGCCTATTTTTTACATTGAAATCTGAAAGTTTATCTTCTTTATTTTTATTGCAATTATTAATTGAGATTGTGACTTTTTGTCTTTTAATTCGTCAGTTCGAAGGACATCTTGATGCGGGTAATATCACAAAACCTTCTACCCGATTCAACTCTTGTGGAGAAGGTATTTATCTCTTTTGGATGTCAAAAATGTAATATCTGAATGTTTGTGGAGACATCTTGGTGCTTATCTTTGTTGGCCATTTTACCTGCTATTACCTGTCATTTTACTGATTTCAAGGGATATGTAGGCGTTTATGGAGGACATCTCTTCACTGATAAAAATAAAAAGCGCTTGATTTATAAGCGTTGTGTTATTTATTTGATGTACAGGTCATGACTCCTAATCCAGAATGTGCAACTATTGACACACCAATAGTGGATGCTCTGCATATCATGCATGATGGGAAATTTTTGCACCTTCCTGTAGTAGATAGAGGTGATATGTCTATTACTTGTTACAGCAAAAAGTAATATGTAATACGCCATAATCTGATGAATACGTATGAAATTTGTAGATGGAGATGTTGTTGCTGTGGTTGACGTAATCCATATCACTCATGCTGCCGTGGCCACTGTAAGTGAAGTTGATGCCCTTGTTGGCCGTGCAATTTTCTGTATTAATTCGCTTTATGCAATTTTTATAGGTTACAATCAGTTGTACAAGAAGCCTAACATGTTCACTTGATGTCTAGTCAGCTCTAGATACATAACCTTTATATAGGAGCACTTACTTATCTATAGTTTTTATCAATTGGATTAGTCCAAGGGTGCAAGTCCTATTGAGGAAGGATCAGTCATAGTTTGGTTGTTTAAATTGGTTCAATTAAATCTCAACCCATATTCACTATCTTTGTTCGAAATCTTGCAAAAAAAAGGTAGCATTCAGTTCTTCAATGCCTTTTTTATTGATTTTGAATCACATGTACGAATTGTTAAGCACCTGTTGGAGTAGTTTGAAGATTACATGTGTGGATATCAAATTTATTGACATTGTACATATCTTTTTACCTGAGAGCTTCTTAAATCTTCACTGTGAAGAATTAACATGACCTAAAATTTCCTTTGTTAACTAGGTAGGAAATACTGCTGGATCAAATAATGAGGCAGCAAGCACAATGATGCAGAAGTTTTGGGACTCAGCTATGGCCTTGAGTCCTAATGATGACGAGGAAGACGACCGAAGGTTTTACACTTGATGCTTCAATGTTGTTATAATTCTATTCTCTCTGACTGTCATTTACCAACTATTTGTGAAATTACAGTGAAGGATCCTTGAAATTTGCTTCTGAAGGAGCAGATACAGCAAGATATCTTTCCTATCCTTCACCTTCCCCAGGGGTGCCGAGTGCTTTTGCATTCAAAGTCCAAGATAAAAAGGGCCTAATGCATAGATTTACTTGTGGTATGCTACCTTTTCTGAATTTTATAGAAGTCACTAATTATGAATATCTAGTCTAGCATTTGACATGTGGTGACTATTCAAATTCATGATTTGAACCACCACATCTCCAAAAAAAAACGTGTAACTGGTGCTAGCTGACTCGTGGAAAATTGGGTGATGGAACTTAAGAGTCAAATTGTTTATCAATTTTACGTGTCTTCCAGAATTTAACTTTCATCTGGACCTGAAAATATGGACCATTATATTACATCCATGGTTGATTGAATTACTTACTCTTAAAAGTAAAAAGAGGATTAGACAACTATGTGATAACTGTCATTTGGCCGAGTCTTTTCTTTCTTTATTTATTTAATTTTTTTTTCCAATCTTCTTGCATTTCAGCAATTTTGCTTGAATTGCATCAAGCCAAAGCCTTTGTAAACCATAAATTTGGATCAATCTTAATAATATATAGTGCTTCTTATGATACAAACAAGTGATTCACCACTAGCTCTATTATATCTTATGAATGAGATCTCTTACGCCTTTTTGAGAGAAGTTCATAATAATACAACCAAGTTATCAACTACTACCTAATGAACCGACTGGGCATGACTTGTTACCATATTTTTCTTTTTTCAAGTCGCCACATTTTGTTGTAGCCCCATCCTTGATGCATGTCATCTTTTATACCTAAAAGAATAATAGCTCTTCATTTCTTGACTTGAGTGTCTAATTATGGACTCAAAATTCATAAGCGTTTTTGAAGAAACTTTACAAGACACTGAATCTTTTCTCAAATTAGATGGGAATGAGGCTGGGGAGGGAGAGAGAGAGAGAGAGAAAGAGCTGATGCAACAATTACAGCATGTTATTTGTAAGAAGAAATGGATGAGTGAAGATATTGAATAAAAGTCTGAAATGTGCAGGCCTTTCTGCAGGATAGCTTTGATTACAAAGTTGTCTGGCCTTTATAATAGTAAGATGTTTTTCAACCATGGATGCAATTGGCAGTCAATATTCTATGGTCTGAATGAAAGTTAAATTCCTGATTCCTGGACCTGAGAATTTGTCTCTACACACACACACACACAAAAAAAAAGAGAGCTGTCTCGTGCGGACATCCACATTTAGGGGGGGGGGAAATGCAGACATCCGCACCAAATAAACTGATTGTAGTTGTGGATAAAGATAGGCGCGTTCAGTATGTGTAAATTCTTGTTTCTGAAATCTTTAATTTGAGTCATGTAATCCTGAATAGATTACTCTTCTTTCGATATAATAATGTTTTGATTTGGGAGTTGATTGAGATTGTGCTTTTTGCTTCTGAATGTAGATATTCGTAGTTTGACAGAGTTGATAACTGCAATCCTTCAGCGGGTAGGTGATGACATTGACCGTAACAACCTGCCTATAATTCTGGTATAACTTAATTCTGTTGTTTCTTGCTTTCCTAATTTGGGCTTTCTCACAATAGTATGCTTACTGTTAGCCCACACTATGTAGTATGAAGATGAAGACCATGACAAAGTTGTTCTGGCATCAGACAGCGATCTTGCAGCAGCAGTGGACCATGCAAGATCAGTAGGTTGGAAGGTGGGTGTCAATTAGTTCATAGTGCTTAATACTCACTTCACAATTGAAAACCTAGCATATTTTTTAGTGAATCTGAATAATGATTTCCCTTGGAATAGGGGATTTTGGTGTCACTATAAATTAGTCCGAGACTGAAAGCTTTTTGTTCGCTAGCCTTTTTAGACTTTCAAAACCCAAACAGAATGCATAAGAATTTTACTGAACAAGTGTTGTGTTCTTTTCTATTCAGATGAATTCTGACATGACTGATAACTTTTTCAGGGATTGAGATTGCATTTAGATTACAAAGGAACTGGTGGACGGAGAAGGGGTTCTGGTTCTGAAAGCCTGGATTATGCTCATCAAGATGCTTGGGCTTCCGCATACAGTGCTGTTGCAGCTGGGGCTGCAGTAGTTGCTGGTTTAGGCATAATGGCATACTTGAAGAGAGCGGGTCAGTAATATTGTTGTTACACACTCAATGTTTTATAAATGATTTGTCAAGAGAAGCACAACTAAAGTTTCTCCTAAATTTGAAATGCCAAACTGGAATAGGGTTTTTCAGGGGAGGGTGGGGCACTTTTTGGTCCTCATACATATGTTTCCACAGAACAAATAAACAAGAAGGAAAGGCCATCATTTTGGGTTCTTGCATACATGACTGAAACTCATTTATTTCATAGATTGCATACATGACGACTGTGGTTCTGTTCAAATTTTTTTTCATCACTGAAGTTGTGATGTTCTCATCAACTTCAGTGCTGTCGTGTATAATAACAAGTGTTACATGGCTCTGACACACGATTTTGTTTTGAAGTTTTTTGAGTTTTGACAATCAATCAAGCTAGTTGAATAGAATTGGCATGAGTATCACATAGCATGTATGTTTGTAGATAAACAGAAGCAGGGCAGCCATCTGACCAGCCATTGATGTGTTTTCTCAAAAAACAGGAGCCAGGGCTAAAGGCCCCTACAGTTGGTTCGAATTGTAAGGCGAAATGAAAACAAAATCCTACATGAAAGTTTTCAACTAAAGTTTTTGTCTTGTCTTGTTGGGCCAAAGATTCTTGAGCATGTCTTAAACGTTGATCGCGTTGCCCTGTGGTTGAAGTTTTCAACGTTGGATATACTAATTTTGTAACACAAGTTTTTTTAAGGGAAAAAAAAAAAGAAAAAGAAAAAGAAAATAAAATCTATGATATAAACTTCTCTCTCCGTCACAGCCAAGAAGAGTTGCCATTTAATTGAATTTTATTAATCTGATCCGGTAAGGGTCGCGGCAAGGGATTACGAAATTATTTAATTTCTTTTCTTTTTAATAATAACAAACATAATTAGTCTTAGTTTCCAACGCATTTTGGCAGTTGAGGGTCCTATTCCTATCACAGTGCAACAATTGATAAAATGATAACACCCATATTTTTATTACAATTTATACACACAAAAAAAGTTTTTTTAAAATACTAAAATATTACAATTAAAATTTTAATGATATTTATAATTAGATAGCAATTGGGATTCTCTTTCATTAGTCTAGTATGACACAACCGAACAACAATCTTCACTTAACATTAAAAAAAATATATTCTACTCTCAAAACAAATAGCCAAATAAATTTCTATTAAAAAGAGACAGGGTTTCAAACTCATGTGCATTAGGCTCATGAGTTACCAATGGGTTACGAGTCCATTGAAAAACGTGGTTATTACTAGCAAAATGTTGTAATAGGGTCATAGCAAATAAATAGTGGATAAAGAGATTTCAAAACGTACCATTATATTTTATCCGCTGAACCGACCTTTTAGGCCAAAATTACTTTGCAACGTGTGTTTGATACCCTTTCTTTTGTCTTTTTCAAAGTTAATTACAATGAAATCCTGTTATTGTTTATAAAAATAACAAAACTAAAAATTTTTAAATTTTTACATATTAGTTCTGCACCCAAAAATTTTTAATTGCATTAATGCTTCTAGAAGCCATGATTTGTTTAGAATTCAAGCACTTATTCTCTTTATACACACAAACACTAGTCAATTAACAGAAAAGTTTTTTGAATTATTTAAATTATTTTAAATAAAAGAAAACTAAGAAAATATTTAAATTATTTTTAAATAGAGTAATTGTTTAGAATTTTTTTACCCATCTCTTAGTTAAGTTAATGAAAGATCTCAACCATATAGACGTGTGCTAATAACTATTTAAACTGTTGAGGTGGAATAACAAATATTAATTTATTTAAGTGTGTAATTAAATTTATTCTTTTATTTAAGGACAAAAACTCATTGTTCAAACAAATAAAAATTATTTTGCAAATTCATAAACTAACACTTTATTATTATTAGTAAATTAACATATTTTTACTATATAATTAAATAATTGATAATGTGTTAAATAAATCTTATGTTTCCAAAAAAAATTAACTACATAATCAAATTAAATTTATTTTCATATTTTGTACATTACATTTACTTGAGATAGTAAAACCTCTTGTGTTGGAATAAAAAAAATTATGGGGTTTGAACCTTGGTCACATGGGTGAGAGGAAACTGGTTGCCGTTATGTTAAATTAAAAATAATTAAATTTATATTTATCACTAATTATGGTTCATAAATAATATACATAGTTTAACTATATATAAACTAGTTAATTTGTTAATTAATAAGTAAATTTATCAATTTAAATAGATATTAATACATGTAAAAATAAGTCATTTAATTGGAAAATGAGTTTAATAGTGTAATATATATATATATATATATATTATGGATTTTTATGTCATAATTATAAAACTTTTGATTTTTCTTATTTTGCATGAACAAGAGGGGCCTTTAATGTTAATAGCCTAAAATCACATCTAAGCCATTAGGCAAGTCTTGCGTTGTATCCAATGGTGAATTTTGAAAAAGACAAAAAATGGGGCACCAAACCCCAGACGCAACGTAGCTGAACCCCACCTTTTAATGGTTTTTTTTATTACTAAAATATCCCAACTATAAATTACAATAATAGACAAAATAATATGTTTAATTTTTTTGTGAAAAAAAAAAACACTGTTTCCATCCTGATATCCTTTGTATTGTTCTCACTCTTTATTCAATGGGTAGTGATTGGATCATATTCAATGGTATTGAATTAATTGGAATCACAGAGGATAATTACTTAAGAGATATTCTTTGTCAATGAAAGAAGGAAAGTGTAAAAGGAATGAAAGTTCTTTGATTGCTTGAATTTGAATTTTGTTTCTCTCACGCTACTGGAATAAAGATTGAAGGAAGTTGCATATAGGTAATAAGTTCTTCCTAACCCAATTTCTTACTACTTGGGTATGTCTTTAGTCAAGATTTCTATGTTCACGTGTGAGAATATAGTGCAAAAAATGGGTGGAGAAAGATTTTTTTTTTTATTTGTTGTGATTTATGATTTTGATATTTAATGTAATTTATGAAAAATACATTTAAAGATTAATGGGACAAAAAAAAACAGATGGAATATGAGAGTAAAACCTTATCATTTGTAATGGTGGAGAAAGATCCATAAATAATTGCGAAGATAAAGAAAGGATGAAAAAGTCGTGGAAAAAAATTGCACAAATTATAATAATTTTGTTTAATAAGAGTATAATAGGTATTAAAATGGGTTTGTTAAATAAAACATAAAGTTTTAAATTATGATGATGAGTTTGTCAAGTAGTCGGGTTTTGTGGGTATTTTAGTGGATTTAAATAGCCCCATCTAAAATTTAAATATTTTAAAAATATAAATTAAGCAAAATTACTTATACACCCTTAATTTTTAAATTAAATTAATACTGAATTGTAAATTATGGAAAAAGAAAACAATCAGTACAACAAAAAAGCTAATACCACTACAATAATAAAGCCATAAAATTTTGTTCTCTTAGACCTTTCATAAAATTATGGAAAAAGAAAATAATCAGTACAACAATCGGCGCTAGAGGCTTTTGCATTTTTCTCTAGTGCCACCTTCTTTTTAAAAAGAAAAAAGAAAAAAAGAAAATCACATAATTTGTTTAAGAAGATTGATATTTATTTGTTTGGCCCTAAAAGGCCTTTTCTTTTTTTTTTTAATTTATTTTTTCAAACGCTAGAAAATGTCTCCATGGAAAGCAAACATAAAATTCGAAAGGACTGTCGGTTTGCTTTTTTATTTTTTTATTTTATTAATCATTTATAGTATAAAAATATGAGTTTTTTTATTTAAAAATTGTTTGGTTATGTTATGTTTTCGTCACATGGGTTTATGGATTCGTTTCTTCATTTTTATTTTTCATCCTATTGTATGTGAAAGGTTGCTAAATGGTTCTGATTTTGTTGGTTTAGTGATTTTAAACCAAAATTGGAAAAAAAAAAAAAGAAAAGACTTTTGTTCAAGTTTATTTATTTGTGGTAATCTTGAAATCACGATGCTAATGTCCATTGATACTGCGCTGAGATGCCTAATATGGATGTTTTTGTTAATTTTGGTGGGAAGAAAGTTGATTTAGGGGTGAGGGATGTCGGTTATCTAACTTCGGTTTCTAATTTTTCTCCAATTCAATATCAAATTGATTTAGTATATGAACCATTTTACTTTATTTATATTCTCAAAATATATAAATTTTATGGCTAACGTTAAAAGTAGGGATAGATTGATAAAATAATATATAAAATTGACACCATTACAGTTAGAGGGAGATTTAGACCTCTATGAAAACATGAAGGGAGTTTTGCTTAATTTCTCTAAACAACACGAGGATTTAATTGGAGAAAGCTACTAATTTTTTTTTAAGGGTGGTATTTTTTCGCCCCATAATTTTTGTGAACCCATCCCATTTTTCGAAAATAATTACAATAAATTCACATTATTTTTAAAAAAATTAAAGAAAAATTTAGAGAATTAATCAATTAAATTCATTTTTTACTTAGATTTTTTTTTTACAATATTTGACCACTAAGATTACCTTAACATATGTTTAATTTGACAATTTTATCATTATAAGGCAAAAATACTAAGATACTCAAACTATCACTGTAATTTCAATAATTTTGTTTATTACATAATGTATCAGTAATATACTTTACTAATGTGATTATTAATTTCCAATTAAACTAACATAATGTCTTTGATATGATACTTGTGAAATCTACCGGGATATCAATTTATGTCATTTACATGTCCCGCATTAACAATTTTTTGGATCTCATTTAAAAACATTCGACTATATAGGTTATAAAATTAGTACCTAAAATATTGGATATAATAGCACGTATTATTGGAGCAATTTGGTCGTTTTATGTTATAAGGATAAAGTAAAATTAAGCATAACTTAAAGTAACTTTAATATTCAAAAGACCTATGCAAAGAAAGAAAGAAAGATTATTAGAATTTTATTGTTAATTATCCAACCTACTCGTTGATTTAGTATTTAAAAAAATAATATGAATTTGTAGTAATTATTTTTTAAAAATAAGACGTGTTTACAAAATTTGTACCACCTTTTGAGCTATTCTAATTTTTAAAAATTTTATACCATAGATCTTTTAGTGATAAGGTATCATCGGTTAAGATCTAATTTATTCATTTCTTATTTATTAATTACTAATTATCAACATATATTTTTATCAACGTAAACATCAAATCATAAGGGTACTAATATTTTATCAAAATGAATATACAACGACTAATAATATGACAACAAAACCTACTGTCATATTATATAGGTTTTGAGTTATATAGGTTGTTATAACTTAGTAAAACTCTTTTTATTAAGGTCAGTACTATGTTAAGTTAATCGTAACATACATTTTATATACAACAACAATAATAAATTTTACCATAAAAATTATTAATGTGTAATATACGTAACATAGCGGGATCCTTTTATTAATAGGCGAAAGTGTACTTGAACAACAAGAGCAATCACAACCCATGCATGAAAGTGATGTGTGAAACTCATTAATTCAATACGGAAAAAAAAGTGCGATTAGAATTGATTAGAACAAGCACTTCACAGGTGACAGTACACTACCTTAGTTAAGTGAGAGCCGGACCAGCCTATGGTACAGATTCTGTACCTAACATCTCCCGTCATCCCACCGTCCCATTTTCTATTGTTTAATTTCTCACTCCACATCCAACGGCTGATGCTGCAGTCTGTAGCTTACAGATTCTGTAAGCTAGTCGAGTCCAGTAGGGCCACATTATTGATTGGGATTTATACAGAACAAGTACAGCTCAGCCCCAGTCGGCAGGCCGTCAAAGTCCATTTTTCCAATGGGTGGAGTTTTTTTTTTTATTAATACTTGAATCACAAGTTCACAACACTCCAAGTCCACGCTTCATCTGAATTCCCTCATCGTCGGTGACTACGGGGTACCGACCCACTTTCAAAATTCTCTTTGATCCTCTTCTTCTCCCTCTATCTCTATGTATATATATTTGGCTCACAATTCTCAATTTCATTAAAATTTAAAAAAATATTAAATCATTTGATTTAATAATATAACTATCTAATTTAATAAGGGTCCATTTGAGAATGTTATAATTTTTAAAATAATTATTGTTAAATATACAGTAAAAATAATTAATTATGAAAAAAATTAATTAAATATTTGATAAATTTTGTTTTAAAAAATAATATAAGTTTTGAAAGCAGTTATAGACGTTTAATAAATCTTACTGTTAACTGCTAAGAAAAAATAAATAGTTAAAATATACATAATATAGGATAATATATTGATTTTATTTTTTTATTTTTATCTTCAAATAATTAATAATTAACTTTATAATATAGTGAAACAAATTTAATAATAATTCGACCAATAAATTGATATTAATAAATTTATATTGATAAATTATAATAAAAATTTATTAAAATATTGATTTTGTTTCAAATTTAAATAAGGATAATTTTGAGTTTAGATAATAATTTGAATAATTTTGAGTTTAGTTAATAATTTTAAGGACATTCATGAAATTGTATTAAAGGATAAAATTAATTATTAAAATTAGAATTTAAAAACTACTTCTTCCGTATTTTTCAAAATCAATTGTAGGAAGGTTGATTTTGATTTTTTTTATCAAATATTAAAATTAACTTTTAAAATTTAAAATCACTTTTAAATCTCTCAAAAATAATTCTAAATGGACCCTAACTGTTATAGTTATTACATTATTAAATCATATAATTTAATAACTTTCTTAAATTTTAATAAATTCAAGATTTTGAATTATAACATTTTTATATATACAAAATTTTAGACTGGATCAACACTACTCTCTCTCTCTATAATATATATATATATGTGTGTATATATGTATATATTATTTTGACTAATTTTTTCTATTCCCTAATCCCTAGGTGAAGAAGGAATATAGCCACGACAACATCATCACATGCCACACTTTCCATATCTTCAGTACTCGACTAGCTTACAGAATCAGTAAGGTACAGACTGCACCATTAGCCGTTGGATGTGGTTGGATGTGGAGTGAGAAACTAAACAATAGAAAATCGGATGGTGGGATGACGGGAGATGTTTGTTACAGAATCTGTACCATAGACAGGTCCATATCTTCAAGTTGGAAGCACTCGAAAGATTACTTATCCTGTGTAGCATGACACATCGATCCTCTAAAAAATTGTTTAAAAACATATTTGAAGGAGCTAAAAATCTTTCGTGTCCGGAAATGTGGAATTTATCTTTAAACTCTCAAAGCTTCAAAAAAAAAAAAAGTTAAGCGATCTTTAATTATGATATTAGTTGTGGTTAATGCGTACTTGATGCCAAGAAACTAGGATTTAGTTATTTAGCTAATATTAATTTAAAACTAATCATAATATAAATAATGATATAAAATAATAATCATTTTATTAGCGAATATATTACAGCTATTGTATCACTTTATTATTTTGTAATTATCTTATGGTGTGTATAAACATTTTTTTTCTATCGTCCTAAGATGAATGTTAAATTAATCTTATAGGTTTTAAGTAATTACATATGTAGTGATATTATTTAAAGATTATTTGGTTAAATTATTTACTTGAACCCAAATGTCATTATCCTTCTATTCTATAATATGAATTCACAAGGCCATCATGATTGACTGATGAGTTTAAATCATCTTTATTAATATTAAATTATATATGCCCATAGGTTTAGGCTAAAATTATGCAATTCTGAATAGGAATCACAGTTTCTTGTTTGTCTCCATTCCCATTACTTTTAAAAATAGAGTATTTCTTCTCTGCCGGCCTTTTAATAATAATTAATCAATTCATAATTAAAATTCACATAGTGCTTTCTTACTCAACATAGTGCTTTCTCTTAAAGCAAAAAGGGATTCACCATTTTCTAACTAAAAACAGCTATACTCCTTTCAACTTCTATATTTGTTCTTATTAAGTGTATGTATCTCGTATATAACTTATTTTATGTAATATTATAATAAAGAAAATAATTTAGTGAGCAATTTCTTACTATTATATAATGAATATTTGGACACTTGACACAATTGTGTGATTATTTGTTAATAATATTAAATTTGTGAGTTAGTCAAACAACACCGGGTGATAATATAACATACCACTTACCATAACCAAATAATGTCACCTGATAAAATCATTACTCATTATAAATGATAGCACAATAAATTTTTTTTTTAAATTCACACTAAAATTATTCATGAAATCCATCTTTTCCTTTTATTTCTGTTTTCAGCAGAACCAAGATTCCATTCCTTTTTCAACCATCACATTGAATAAGTTCTAATACCAACAAAAATCTCACAATAACTTTTTTTCTTTTTCAATTGTCTCATTCATCCTCGTCTTCAAAAGTCTAGATTATGGCCAAATTAGTCACATAATAGATGTGCATGTTCATTTATTTTAACCAAAATTATATCTTAATAATGTGACCTATTCCAGAGTATTTTGCGAGGTGGGGTGGGCTAAGAATGTGTTAAATGTGAAGCATAATAAAAAAAACACTCTGAATAATTTTCAACTAAAATTTATTACAAGTGAAAAGTACTAGATTTCTTTTATACGGGTTATTATTATTTTTTTTTTAAAAAGTAATCAAACAAGCTTTCAACATTTTAAATTTCAGACATAGAGAATAAATTGTGTAAAATGAAACAAACAACTGTTACTTTTTTTTTTCCCCAATAAAACCTCCAAAAAAAAACCTGTTAATTAGCATTAATTAGGCATTCATATAGAGGAGTTACAAGTGAATCTGTCATTAAAAAAAATGCCAGCCAGAGTCGATTGTATTTTCAGTTGAAAAGACTGATAAGTCCACAGAGGGCTTTGCCAGCTTGTAAGCATAAAATATCAATCAGCAATGTTTACCTTCTATTCATCACGTGATATGCTTTGAGAATTTGTCGACTTAAAATAAAATTTCATGTTGCCAGCACAATGGAAACTGTATTTTTGCCCTAAAAATAAAATTCAATAATTAAAAAAATGAAAATGACTCTCAATATTCCTCACGTACACAACTCAGATTGAGGTATTCAATAATTATATTTCCATGGTACCTCACAGCAGACAATCGTTTCTCACTAAACAGAAATTTACGATTGAGGTGGACCATTTGAACACGTTTGATATAATTTTTTATTTTATTTTGAGCACGAAATATTCTAGAGAGCGTTCTCATAAGACATATTTAAATTCATACTATAATTTAAATTAAAAATTTTTATTCGAACTGCGCATATTCTTTTAATAAAAATAATTTTTTTACGACTCAAATTATAAACAAATCCAATCAAACTATTTAAAAAAACTACATTATCAATTAAGTTAATACTTTATTGTACGTTTGATATAATTTATACATTAACCCACAAGATGAAAGTGAAACAGAGGTCACTATCAAATTTAACTTTCTTTTTCTTTTTCTTTTTTCATTTCATTTACTTTCGCATTTACTTTATAAAGCAGAGCACAGGAGAATAAAGACAGCGCACAAAACTCAAAATCAATCAAAACCAGAAGTCCAGAAGCTTCCCTTCTTTTTTTTTTATCTGTGGTCTGTTAACCAAATCTACTTCCTGCACTCACAGTCACATACACATTCATTCATTCATTCATTCATTCATATACTGATGATATATTCTCTTGTTTTGTGAGTTTGCTCACAAAAATATCGAAAAAGAAACGTACAAAAATCATTATGTTCAGTGCCATATGTTCCTCGTTGCCATAGTTTGCTTAATTAAAAAGGCAACCCCAGACAAGCCGTAGTGTATGTATAGTTATACAAAAGGCAAAAAAACTTACCCATTTGCCCAAATTCCAATCTTTTTCACAAGCTAGGCAAGAAGCAGCAGCCATGAAAGGTTCCAAAGTGAAGCCACCATTTTCATTTTCAGCCATTTTGTTGCTGGTTATTGTAATCACTGTTTCATGTGTTTTTTTAGCACAAGCACAACAGCAGCAGTCACCCATTAAGACAATAGTGGTGTTGGTGATGGAGAACAGATCCTTTGATCACATGCTTGGGTGGATGAAGAAAGCCATCAACCCAAGAATCAATGGAGTCACTGGAAATGAATGCAACTCTGTTTCAACCAAGACTCCGAAGTCGCAGACCATTTGCTTCACGGATGATGCTGAGTTTGTGGATCCGGATCCGGGTCATTCTTTTGAGGCTGTGGAGCAACAGGTATTTGGCTCTGGCGTTATCCCTTCAATGTCTGGCTTTGTTGAGCAGGCATTGTCAATGTCTCCTAATTTGTCTGAAACTGTCATGAAAGGCTTTAGCGCTGAGGCTGTCCCTGTCTATGCTGCACTTATTAGAGAATTTGCTCTATATGATAGATGGTTCTCGTCAATTCCTGGTCCCACACAACCGAATAGGCTTTTTGTTTACTCTGCTACTTCTCATGGCTCAACAAGCCATGTCAAGAAGCTACTTGCTCAAGGATACCCTCAAAAGACCATTTTTGATTCATTGCATGAGAATGGTATGGACTTTGGTATTTACTTTCAAACCATACCCTCCACTTTGTTCTATAGGAATTTAAGGAAATTGAAGTACATATTTAAGTTTCATCAGTATGATTTGAAGTTTAAGAGGGATGCTAGAAAAGGGAATTTGCCAAGCTTGACTGTACTTGAGCCGCGTTATTTCGATCTTAAAGGGTTTCCTGCTAATGATGATCATCCATCTCATGATGTTGCTAATGGGCAAAAGCTTATTAAGGAGGTTTATGAGACATTGAGAGCTAGTCCTCAATGGAATGAGACTCTTTTGGTCATTACTTATGATGAGCATGGTGGGTTTTATGATCATGTTGAGACTCCATATGTTAATGTTCCTAATCCAGATGGGAACACTGGCCCTGCTCCTTCTTTCTTCAAGTTTGATAGGCTTGGCGTTCGCGTGCCGACAATTATGGTGTCTCCTTGGATCAAGAAAGGGACTGGTAAACTTAATTTTTCTTTACTTTGTGTCTGTTATCTTTTTCTGTCTAGTGTTTGGGGTTTAGTAGCAGAATTGTTTTGTAAATCACACAGCTGTAGTTGATGCTGATTTCGGACGGTTAATTAATGTCGCAATTAATTTCATTGTGTTAAATGACCTAGACTTTTCATATAATGTAGGATATGGTCTTGTTGATTTCCTCAGTCAAATCTTCTTTATCTGGATCTGCATGCCAAACATACTGTACAGTATATTGTTTAAGGTCAATTGATTTTGACACGCTGGTTTGAGTCCTGTATGAAATTACAGGTGGAGGGATTTCATAATCTGGCTAGTGTATAAATGTCTTTTAGGTGCATACTATTGAAAATTGTCCAGATAGAAACTAAAATGGATGTATTTATCTATTTTCAATTTCATTATCTATTGCATTGATATGTATTTGTTCGTTCTTTGCAATATTACAGTGATGAGTGGCCCAAAAGGCCCTACTCCAAATTCCGAGTTTGAGCACTCTTCAATCCCTGCAACTATAAAGAAAATGTTCAATCTTTCTTCGAACTTCTTGACTCACAGAGATGCTTGGGCTGGCACGTTTGAGGAGGTTGTTGGGCAATTGACTTCTCCCAGAACAGACTGTCCGGGTATGCTATTGGTTTTTGCAAATCTAAGATTTGCCGATCATACACTACTTGGAGTCATCTGTAATTTGGGAGTAAACTTTATGCGGCAATAAATCACAGAAACTTTGGTGGGAAAAAACCAGTATATTGACCATCTTTGCTGACTTAAAAATGAAAAAGAAAATTCAATAATAAGTTTTGGCAATTTTCAAGATTGATGATACGTGGCAAAAATTTAGTTTGTTTTTCTTATGTCTACTGCAGAGACCTTGCCAGATGTGGCACCTTTGAGGAAGACAGAAGCGAAAGAAGATGGAGGACTATCAGAGTTTCAGAGTGAGGTAGTTCAATTAGCAGCTGTTCTCAATGGCGACCACTTCTTGAGCAGCTTCCCAGATGAGATGGGCAAGAAGATGACCGTAAAAGAAGCTCATGAGTATGCGAAGGGAGCTGTCTCGCGGTTTATTAGAGCAAGCAAAGAGGCAGTCAAGTTGGGAGCAGATGAATCTGCCATTGTAGATATGAGGTCATCACTCACAACAAGATCCTCAATTCACAATTAGTCAAAGTCCTATAGAATCCTTATTCCCTTTTATCTTAGAAAGTCTCTATTCTTAAGTCAGATTTGTGAAGTGAAATGCAATTAAACCAAGGGATTAGGGGAAGCACAACTCCGCTAGAGCTATTTGGTTGCGTCTGGTTTTTGCATTCCAAAAATGCCAAACAGATGCAACCAGAACTGCTCTGTCAACGTTTCTTCTCTTTAGACTGCTTGATTGGTTTATTTACTTGTTTAGAAGCAGGTTATCGTAAGGTATTGATGTAAGAAGAAGGCTTCAAGTTTGTGAGAAGAGTCAATTTATGTAAATTTGTTGTGCTTGAGCTTGCAACCTAAATAGAAACGTTTGTGCTTCAAGATTCTACTTTTCCTACTTTCTACAACTGCAAAACAAAGCGGTTGCAAAAAAACTTGATTTGCTGGAACGTCGACAGCAGGGTTCGAACCTGCGCGGGCGAAGCCCAACAGATTTCAAGTCTGTCTCCTTAACCACTCGGACATATCGACGGCTGTTGTCTTTCAGGCTCAAAAATTGTATTATAATAATCCATCTTGTTGTCCTCCTGTCCTCTCACAACAATATCACGATGGCAATACTCTAATTAGAGACATTCGTATCATATCTAAGTTGGAAAAATTGTCATCAGATTCAAATGTAGCTACGAATCTTGAGAATTTATGGGAATAGAGATGAATAATGGACATACATACATTACCAAATCCAAACTTAATAAAAAATCGCCATCTATATTTGGTGCAGCATCGTATTTTACTACTTCATATTGTATTTCTTATATCAATTAATTAACATTACTCATGATAGTATTCTACGCAACACCTGAAATTGATCACAAGATCAAGCATGCATAATTTTCCAAATGAAGGGGTATTATTGGCATGCATAGGGAGTTTCATGTTTTTGCCTGATAACTCATGTTCTGCCACTGAAAACAAGTTCATCACCAATTGCCTGTGCATTGAGAGCTAAAAGCAGATTTATTAAATATGGCAAAGAGCTTTCCAGAATTTAGGCAAAAACTGAAACCTGCTGGCTGACAAGCTGCAAGTCAAGAAGGAGAATGTGTTTTACATCATTAAATAAACAGTGCTGCTGTGTACCCCAGGTTAAACCCCGAGTCAAACCTTGAATGTTGTGGAAAACGACGTCGTTTTGCCTTGATATTTTTTCTTTTCAATTTCAGCTGGGCAACACGTGTGTGGGCATTCCTAATAAAACCGAACGATGTCGCTTTGCTTCAATTCATTTCAAACCAAACGATGTCGTGAGCATATGCTTTATCCTTTTATTTGCTTTCAACCACAACACTCCGCTATTTACAGAACTTTCAAACTGTAAAACCCTAAGTACAGAATTTCCAAACTGCAAAACGCCAACTAGTTCGTGAAAATTGAGTGCTGAACTCTACATTGCAAAACCCTAGCTGGTTCTTCAAAGTTAGTTTCAATTTGTACGTGGGTTTTGGCATAAGGCAGCCAACGGTTCCTCAACGTTTACTTGAACCTTCACCTAATTCGTTTTGAATTGGATCTTGACCTGTCTGATCTTGAACCGTAAGCATTTGTTTGTATATTATTGTTTCTAAATTTAATGATTGTGAGTTCTTGACCTGTCTGATCTTGAACCGTAAGCATTTGTTTGTATATTATTGTTCCTAAATTTAATGATTGTGAGCTGAATCGTGATTGGTTTGCTTTTGAATTTATGAATCTTAAGATGTTTCATTTTAATTTGTGAACTGAACCATGAGCATTTATATCTAAATTTGCTGAACCGTGACCGTTGGGTGATTACAGATTTTGTGGGTGTGAGAGTAAGAGAATGTGTTTATGTTTCTGTGGTTCGTCAAAAGAAAATGAAAAATGTGTTAAACAATGCGTTTTCAATTTAATCAAAACGGTGCGTTTTCAATTTAATCAAAACCGTGCGTTTTCAATTTAATCAAAACGGTGCGTTTTCAATTCGGGGTGTGAGTCAGGGGAAATAGCTTTTTCGTTAAGTAAAAGAAAACAGGGCAGTGGCTACACTAGAAGAGGTGACTTACTAGTTATTAGGATGAGTGAATTCCAAAAGCTGTGTGAATTCAACTTATCAAAAGGCTTTAGAAAGCACTTGCAATGACAACAAGCATCTGTTGGCTAATGCCTGAAACCAAATGTCATTTAGATAATGTAGAGATCAAAGAACAAGGAGATGAATGTTTCAAAGAATATCTCAAATGTACAATAATTTGATCCAAATTTAGGGGAAACCTTGTGTAATTCAAATAACAAAGCCTCAAGCTCCCCAAATTGAAACCCATCCAGGTTGAGGATTATGCTATGGATTGGAGACTGAGCTAATATCTAAAACAAAGAGCAACTCCAGACAAGCCACTTTCCTTTTTCCAAATTACAGAAGTAGATAACTGTTAGAATGAAATGGTGAGCCCCCTGTAACAAGCAGTGGTGGTACATTTAACACGCTTAATTTCCAGCAACCTACAACTAAAATTTCACATCACAATTTGTCAACAGCAACTCACACAATCACACATTAATCATATAAGATCAAGATACTCATTACTAAAATTTGTTTCAACACTTTATCAGGCTATATGAAATCCTACACAGGCTCTATTTTCTCATTTTTGCAAAGAAATACAATTCTATCCACTGACAAACCGGATCGCCCACTTTCATTAGAGAATATCCGTGATGAATAGATAACCAAGTGTCAGATAAAAAGCAGTGTCAAGATGAGAACCTCGGGCAGTTAACTAGACTAAGTCTTCTATTCTCAACCACAATTGTACAGCACAAAAGATTTTGCTGAGCCTTTCAGACAGAACAAGGACTTTGCCATGCAGATATGTCGGTAATTAGATTCCGTAGCTGATCTATGAGACGCTTGAGATACTTGTTCTTGTTTGCAAGCTCCTGAAGGAAAGTAAAATAAAACTAAATAAAAACCCACAATTCAGTAATTCTCATTCTCCTTAAGAAAAAAAATGCAATACTTAATATAACCCAGAAATAGAAACTTAAAAAATTCAATATTCACCAGAATTAACTCAAAGCTACTGGAAATTACCTTCCTTAGAAGAGAGGCTCGCTCTTCTAACTTATCGATTTCAACTTCATCTGACCGAGACACTGAATCCACTGGGGAGGAAACCATTTCAAATGATTTTGCCTATTTTAAGATGCAAAACCCGCCACCAATAAAACATGAGTTGACAGTAAACAACGGATTTGGAATCAGCGTTGAGCTGAGCCTTTGTACATTGCTATAAATGCATGAGTGGCAGAAAATTATGAAAAGCCATGATCATTACTGATTTCAAATTCACAAGCAACTTGCTCAACATTACCCTAATTCATTTATATGATGATGTAATCCAAAGTTCAATTAAAAATATCTAGCTTTCTACTTCAAAAAATAAAAACTTCAAAAGGCTGTAAGTTATGAAATTAGGGTTTTGGAGAAAATAGACCTTACGAGAATTAGGAATGGCAGTGAGCACAGCACGGAGAGCAGCGACAGAGGTTTTGTAGCGATGCCGAGCCTCGTCAAGGGCGCTATTGCCGCTGCCACCACTGCTGTCCAAGTGATGGTTGTTGGCATCGGAAGTAGAGTCGGCGTGAACGACGCCGTTTGAGGTGGAGGTTGTGGTGGTGGTAGTGGTGGTAGTGGTGGTGGACCACAAGGTAGGGTTGCAGAGCTCGTCGTTCATAGAGGAGAGGATCTGAAAAGCTGCTTCAATCGTTTCTTCCAGATGCTTCTGCCCTTCTTTTGCCAGCTCTTGTGTCGTTTTGCTCGTTGTTGCTGCGTTCGAAACCCCGCTGGTTTCTTCCATGTTTGGTCCTTTCTGGTCCGATTTCTTTTTGCTTGGAGTGAATGGAGGAGTCTTTTGAAATCAAATTAACAAAAAAAAAAAAAACCCAAAGAAAAAGAAAAGACGTCGACAGAAGGGTTCGAACCTGCGCGGGCGAAGCCCAACAGATTTCAAGTCTGTCTCCTTAACCACTCGGACATATCGACGCTTGTTGTATGAGCAGAGACCAAACTTTACTTATTACATTTATTACCAATAACTGCCACGCATTGACATTTGGTGGTCGTTTAAATTTTGGCGAAGGGTCAAATTGTGAAAGCATGCCTAATTATTTCTGAAGTGAGACTGCTCTGTATTCATTTCTGAGTTTACAAAAGAGTGAAAGGGATTTTCACAAGTAAAATATCTCCTGCTTTCTTCTACTTTCTAGTTAATCAAACATGAGGTAAAAACACAATCTACAAGGAACGATATGAAAGATTTTTCATTTAGTTTTGCCGGAGTCGATAAATAAATAACTTTTCAATACAAATGTTTTCACTTTATAAATTGTAGTCGTTCACAAATGAAAAAGAAAAAAAATTAATCAATAAATAACAATAAAAAGCATACGGTCTTCAACATCTCTAATTGGTAAAAATCGAAGGAGCTATACTTTCCCTATTAATTAAAAGCTTTAAATTTTAATTCAAAAATTTTCTGTGAACAAACATTTTAAATCAATACCATTTAAGATTTAATCCAATTTCAATAGGTGAAAAACAAGTGTCGTGAACACTTGTTTAAACGGCATTTAATTTTTATTGATTAACTAAATATTTTAATTTAGGGATGGGAATATGCGGGGTAAGAGATTTAATATGATTTTAATAAGTGAAAATCAATTTAATGAACTCTGTTTCAACAGACATTTACTTGAGATCACCATATTTGATTAAAATATTAAATTGTTTAATTTAAGATTCTCGACCTTTAAAGTACTCCTCCTCTTATTAAATCTCTCTAATTGAGATCACATTTCACTTTTATAAAATTTTATAAGTGAAGGATCATTTACCCAACATTTCCTCCAACAATAATCAAAACACCTTCAAAATCATTTGGTAGATGAAGTATATAGAATAGGAGGTGTTTTTCTACTTTTACATATAGAATGTGAGATTGGGACATTTCCATTCTCAATTATTTTCAATTCTTTTTGTTCCCGAAACAAAGGGACACCAAATGTTTGTTACTTGTTCAACCACATCGTTAGAAAGATCTTATATTTGATACATGTAATTTGGATTGAAATGTGAAGTAATTTGATGACATTAAAACACTAGCGCCACATGTTAATTTTCTTTTCTAGTTGCTTCAAATACATGAAACAAAGCAAGTACTTGAAGCACTCTTTACAAACTTTAAAACCAAATTTCAAATAATTTTACTATTATAGACTTTCCTTTCAAGCTGGATTTTGGGCCAACGTCCCAAATTCAGCCCAGCTAAACCAATTAATCCACAATTTGATTCAATACTTTTGGGAAGCCGTGTGATTTAGAAATTTACTAACGAAAGCTGAAATGGCAGCAGTTTTTGATCCAAATTTCTAGCAAACTACTTCATGAGTTTGTTGCTCATTGTTCGTCCATGCATCTCTTGCTGGTTTCTTAAAGATTGTATATCTATTTTTCTTGTGATTTTTTTTCCCGTTGTTTGGTTGTATATGTAGAAGGTCTATAAATATAGTTGTGGCATATAATTTTGGCCATCTTTTTGCAATTTGATTCAATTGGTTATTTGGGATAAGAAAGAGAAATTTGTAAATGCCTTGGATAAAAAATTGGAGGAAATTAAATAAATTTGAATTATGGCCTAACATTATTAGAAGAAAAGAAAGATGTGTTTTTACCCATCATTTGCCATATGGTGTCATGGTTGAGAAGAGCTAGCAAAAAAGTACGGGCTGAAAAAGAAAAAGAAAAAGCTAAGCCTGATGATCTATTTTTTTTTAAAAAAATTATAGATTAAAATAATAAATTTAAATTTAAAAATAATAAAAATAAAAATAAAAAACCTAAATACTCAATTGATACATCAACAATAATTCAAATAACTTAAAATTATAATATTAAACTCTCTTTTAAACCTTAATTAATTAAAAGAGTGCTTGAATCAGAGAATTCAATACTAAAAAAATTAAATATGTAAGTTTTTATTTACTTCATTTTCTTTATCTATTATTTTATTTGAAATACTTTTTTTAATCCATTATTAATAATATCAACTTATTGATTATTAACTCTTTATGAGTTTACAATTATTTAAAAAATTAAATTATATGTGAAAGCCATAGCTTTTCTCAGCTTCTCCCAAGCCCGCAATAGGCCCAATACTTATACTTATCTTAATATGGGTTCGCCCAAACCCACAATTTACTATCCATACGGTTGAGCGACTATTTTTTATTTCAGTGTCAAGGATTATATAGTGCATAAAGTATTATTTATCACGATTTTATTAAAAATATTTTAATGAAAAATTAAATATGCATGACTAAAATCTATCATAAAAAATTTCAAAGCATAATTGATATCTATCATCATAGAATGACATATGTAAATAAAAATATCATTAAAATTTATAATATTATATATATAGTTAAATGTTTAATTTTCAAAAAGGCAGGAATTAGAATTTATTTTCAAATAATTATGGTGGGCTGAAATTTATTTCATTGGGATTTGAAATTAATTTTAAATTTATTTTGGTGAGAATTGAAATTTATTTATTTAAAAAGTACTTTGGTGAGAACTTCATACACACACATATAATCATTATCAGATGTAAGCACCCTTTTTTTTTTTTTAATATGAACATGTTGTTAAGACGTTTGGCTTAAAAGTTAATTTTTAATTCACTGTAAAGCAGTGTGGTTTAATAATATTAAAAACTGACTCTATTAAGTAACATAGTTTCAAAGCACTTCCATCTTAAAAAAAAAATGAGTGTACCCACACCAAAAAAGAACTCTCTGTATGTGTTTGTGTAAAAAAACAACTAAAATTGTGCTAACCAATATGATATAGACATAAACAAATTACCATTTATAATTCATAAATTACAAAAAGCATCTCTCATAACATATCTGACAATAAATCTATAGCACAAACTAATCAAAAATAAAATTACATGTTTTTATAATAAATAACAAAACTAAAATATAAAAGAAGAAATAAGGCCCCTGAGGTAAAATCAACGTGATACTTTATCTATCTACATGAACAAAGCGCATTGGGAGCCAAAGAAGGTAATTTGTTGCTAGTGAGCGAGTCATCACCGTACCCAAAGAACGAAGCTTTTCTTTTGAAAAAGATGAGAACAGAGTTTGAGTGGGTTGAGGGATGAATGAAGCTTGAATGGGCTGTTGATATTGTGAGTCTTGAGAGGGAGAAAAAGTAAAGAGATAAAAGTGAGTAAGGAAAAAGAGTGGAAGAAAACTAGAGGAAGTGAGAAAGGAGAAAGAGTAGAAGATAGAGAGGAAGTGAGTATTTTTGTAGTGATAAGAGGGGAGAAGACTTTTTCTTTTTCTTTTTTCTCTTTTGCCTTGGTTACTTGTATTTTAATTTTAATTTTAATTTTTGTCCTTTTTAATTCATGACTGATGATTATCATGCTAATCAATAATCTCAAATCGGGTAAAATAAAACGGCGCTATTATAAAATGACATTTTGTACTTAAATTTTATTTAGAATATTTAAAAATAAATATATCAATAAAACATAATAACATCATTGGAATTCATAACAGATATCTGTATGCTTTGTACTCGACGTTGGTTGTGTAAAAAAAAACGATAACTTTTTATAGTGGTGTTTATAATTTAAGTTATCATAGACTATTTAAAATGATATGACGTATATCTATCAAGTTATGCAAAAGAATAAAGACATACCGTTTTGAATTCTAAAAAATTGAAAATATTCAAGCATGACCTTTATCTATCATCCACTTATATTAATTGCCTATAAGTTACAAATATATCATGAATGAGCGACATATGCTGTGTATCATAAAAATATTACTAAAGCATGACAGATTCATGAAAGATTGGTGTCTATCCAAAAATAAAAATTAGATACTAAAGCAATGCTAGATGAAATATGAGGAAAGTTGCTTCAACCACCTAACATCTGTTGACTTTCATGCATATTCAACATACAATTAATGAGAGACACAAAAACATATATTTTGATTCATGAATGCGGAAGTGAATCGCCATGAGGTTATGTCATTGTCAAGTTGATTAGGGATAGAGGATAATCTTATAAAAAATCTTCATGCTCCTTTATACTTATAGACGGAGGATAATCAAAATAAAAGAAAATTTCCTCAGATCATATTACAAAATCCTACTGTCTTTGTCTCGTTTTCACTTTCTATGTTTTCTAATAAGTTCAACGTATTTTTTTGTCTTTTACATCTATCACACACCTCTATTTTAGATATAATAGGTGTGTTTATATAGAAGCTAATAAAAGTGATTAAAGTCAACCAAAAAACTTTATAACTCTTATAGTCCAATTGAATTTACAACAGTTATATGAAAGTTTGATCTAAAAGAAATTTTTAAATGTTCTTTATATTGGGCCGATCCAGCCCATCATGAGCACCAATTCCAACAACCACCTAGTTGCAAGGGGTGGCTGATGCAAAAACTTCAAGCATTAGTTTAAGATGGCAAAATGAGCTAAGTTTAATAAAGTTGAGCACTGCATAGCTAACTTAAGATTCATAGAATTCAATAGGATGTCACATGATTCTAAATATTACAATCACATTTACTATTAAAGATTTTGTAAGTTCATTCTATTTAAGTGTGAAAAGATGTAGATAATCCATTTTGGTACATAATTTACTTGGTTAGTGACTTAAGTGAGACAACATAAATTCAGTAAAATTTACTTACCTTACATTTTGTAATTTAATAATAATTTAAGCATTTGATGCATAGATTCTTAGTAATATTCACCTCATCAGTGTTAGTTAATGTTTTCACTGAACCGTCATTAGGTTCTGATTGAAATCAATTGAGTGGTTCTCACTAGATTTAGCTCAAATCTAATTTAAACAAATCAATTTATATTTGAGAGAGCTTGTGTTAAGTTTGAACTTACGTGTGTTTTTTTTTCTTTTTTTTTTTTTATGTTTGGAGCAAGTGGTTTAGTTGAGGTACACTAGGTAGTGAGTTAAAGTAATATACATAGTATGTTGAGATGGTAGTATGAGGAAATATAGGGAGAGGTAGCGAAGTCCTATATGAGTTGATATGAGTCCCTAATGTGTGCTTAGGAGTAGCTCTAGTGTACTCGGGGGACAGGTCATGTGGTCTCACAGAATACTTAAAGTAACTAAGGTAGCTTTAGTAAGTGCATAATTGAAACACAAACTCGACCTTAAATAAAAAATGTAGCATAATAAATATAAATTTTAAAGAACACACGATGTTTTTATTGTTCGATGTTCGACCTACATCCACGGGAGCAAATCATCACCAATCTATTATATAAGTGAGAGGTTACATAAGATCTTATATTATCCAATATTAATTACGCAAGCTAGATAGCTATATAGAGATGTTGGGTATTGACAATGATGAAAATGGTGAATAAAGATATGGAGAGTAACAATATAGTGGAAAAGATGATGAAGGTGGAGAAGATGATGAAGGTGGAGAATAGAAATACACTCTCAAAAATGGAGAAGGGTTATGATCTAAAGGATATATATATACACACACACACACACACACACATAGAGAGAGAGAGAGAGGAGAAGAGAGCCCCCTCATATGGGTTGAATAAGATATTTATATAGGAGAGACTAGCGGTAAAGAGAGTGTATAAAAGTGAGGGCTAAATGTCATTTTTAGATTATCATGAGAGAATATTTTAGAGCTATTTGTCATATTTGGGAAAAAAGAATATGAATATTCTTACTATACTAGGTTTATTCTTTTTTATAAATATCTTGATATGTTCAACCTTGACTTTTTATTTTCTAAGTCCATCCAATGTCATAAATTTTTCTAAATGACATCTTTATACTGTTTAAATTTTTCTAAATGACATCTCTATACTGTTCTAAGTATTATACCTATTTTGTCCTTATAATTGTCCATGTATCATTCATTTATTGGTCTAAGAATATACTTCCTATTTATCTCCAAATAGCTAATCTCTATATTCAATATTAATCGGTCAGTATAATTACAAGAATCTCATATTCTTTCATTAAAATTTGACAAAATGTACGCGCACAAACATATACCAGAAACCAATGCCTAAAAGGATTGTATAAAAGAAATGATCGGTGCTATTGGCACACCTCCAATATCCTCTTAAAACCCCTCTTATTTTCGTCTGCAAATTTACCCCTAATCGAAAAACCCCTACATACCTCACCCAATGCAAAAGTGCAAATGAAATTTGAAGACCACTTTTATAGTTGCAGATTTATTCTCTCTCTTTTCAAGAGTTTGATGAATACTATTTACCCATGGCAAAACTAATTTACACTAATTAAAAATAAATCCATTAATTTTCATTGGACTATTCATTATTTTTAATTATCTCAAAAAATGTCAATTGTATGCTGTTTCGATGCATAAAAAAAGGGTCCAACCCCGGAAAATTTTTATGAATAAAATTAGATGAAGATGAAAACATCCCATAACTTATTGTAAGCACTTAGATGCACTCAAGACATTCAAATTTAATTTTTTCTTATTTTGAATTTTAAGTCTATGAAAAGTTAAACAATAGAAAAACTGCCATAAAAATAATCGATCCCAAAAAAATATTAGTAGTTATCTTTTTTATAAGATGCACGATCAGTATTGGTAATAAGAGAAACATAGAAATTTTTGTTTATGTATCTAAAGAAATTAAGAAAAGAGACATCAAGAATGGGGTTTGTTCAAAGGAAAGAGTGAAGTATGAATATTTGTGGAATAAAAGAAGACGTCAATAGAAGTTATTTTATTTTTCAAATTATTTAATAAAGTATATTGAGAAAAGGGATTTGAAGAGGATAACTGGAGGGTGCCAATAGTCTAACTCAAAAGAAATATTTTAACTTTTAAATAAAGCAAATCAAATTTCCAACTAGTGGAAAATGATTAAAAAAGAAACTGCAACTGGTTCTTAAGTGGTTATAAATAAAACAAAATCATTTTTAGTTTCATTTTGACGCTATAAAGGAGTAGTATTAAATGTTTTTAAATTGTATTTTAAAATTTCATCTTCAATATAGCATAATAAAGTGGATGACGTGATATGATAAATTCTCTTAAAATTATGAAAATATATTAACCAACTAATACATGACACATTACATGCTGCATTCATCAATTGAGATTATAAGTTTTGAGATATAATTTGATATGTATATTTTGATATAAATTACATTTGTTTCTAATATTTTTGCATCTTTTTGAAGATATATAATTAAAAAAAAAAAAAAAACCGGTGCGTTTCACCTCTTCATCCCAGAGTGGAAGAGCCAGGGGAGCGAGACATAGGCATAACTATCAACTAACTAACAGAAGAGGTAAAGGGATAACAAATTTTATCAAATATGGGTTTGATTGGTCACCTTTTCCCACCACCTGATATCTCGCTCATCAAATCTTCAACAATCTTCACCAAAAAATCATCACTTTGCCATGGACATCACCCTGAGCCTGCAGCATCCACTTCACAGGCTCTTTACAAAAAGCCCATAATTTTATCCCATTTGCTTTCCTTGGCTCTCACCGCAACGTTCAACTCTCCATTGCCTTGTTTAGCTGTTCCTTCCGTCAACTCTCAGTTTCCGTTGCTTTCTCCTACCACCCCATTTTCTCAGTCCAAGAATTTGCAATTAGGACTACAAGAAGATGGGTATATTTTCCATTTTGCCCCAATTTGCATTGTAACATCAACATTATATAACATGCTCATTATATTCATATTTTAACTGTTTTCATTTCTTCTTGCAGGAAAATTAGGCCTTGCCCTTCAACAAATCCAGGGTGTGTGTCCACTAACCCCAAATCGTCATCGTTTGCGTTCCCTTTGAGGATTCCTGAAAATTCCACCGAGAATGCAATTCAGGTTTGAATGACACATGACCATACTTGTGAATTAGGATCCTCTTATCATCTGCGCTCTCATGAGTTTTGGTCACAGATCAAATGTCTATTAGTGATAATGAATGGTTGAAATTTAACTAGATGAAGTGAGATCATGAGAGAATGTAATCCATTTTTAGATAGCTTGGTTTTCTTTTGTTGCAGAAATTGCAGGAAGCCATCCTGAAAACACAGAAAAATGTCAAGATTGGTGTTGTAGAGGATACCCCATTTGGTAATTTGACTCAATTTAACTATTACATATTTTTAGACACTTACACACATTTTGTCACACATTAAAACTAGCATGTTTGCACAAATCCAGGCCAGTATTTACAAGCTGAGGTTGATGGAGGGTTTGGCCGGGACGTGCTAGAGTTTTTGGTGAAAGGGGATGTGGTTGCTTATAGGTCAGTGGCTAAAAAAGTAACTTATGTATATCCCTTCACAACAGCTTTAGGGGATTCGAAGGGACAGGAAGAAAGAATGAAGCAAATTATTGCTGAATTAGGCTGGTATGCTCCAAGTTTTGATTCCATGGAATAGACTTTTATCTTTCCTGCTACAATATCAGTAGCTTAAGTACATTTCACTAATCTGTATCTAGCCATCAGGTATTATAGTTGATGCCATTAAAACTTTACTGTCAAATGCCCACAAACATTACAGGGGAGAAATGCAATAACTACATATGTGTGAATTCATTTTAATTCAATTTTGTTATTGCTCTCATTGCCTTGACTATTTCTGGAGGAAACTTCACTAGCTAGTCTATTGCTCTGTCTTATTTGCCTCTGTGTGGAAGAATACAAATACCGCTAACATGTTAATTTCGACAGCCTGTTTAACTAGAGGACTTTTGAAGTTAATCAAAGTGGCTAAATTAGTAATTGACTTGTTAGTATTGATGTCTCTAAAAATAAGAAACATTGTACTGGGAGGAATTTTTTTTTTTTTCCTGTCATAATCTACATAAAAGCCCTTTGTCGGCCATGCTATAGAAGAAATGAGATCTTAGCAACCATAAAGAAATGGAAAAAGAATGAAAAGCTGTGATAAAGCATAGCAATCATCAGGTATGGATAGTTGTTATGGCACACTCTTGGCAGAAACTATTAGTGCGCATAAAACCCTAGGATTCTTGTTAGAGCACTAAGAGGGAATATATATGGAGATGGCTACAATGGGGTTAAGTTTTATCATGCAATAATAATCAGAATCATGAATCTTGCACTACCTTTTCCAAAAGTTCTGATATTTATGTCTATTTTTCTTCGGCCTTGCGAGTTGTAAGATGAACATTGTTCTTATTGAATTATTTTGTATTGATATGAATGATGAATGTGGAAGTAAAGCACAGATCTTTTGGCTTTTGGTATTTCATTGGAGTTATTGCTGGGTGAATCATGAGCAAGTTGTATGTCGCTGAATGATAGTGGAATCGTATTATACATACTATTAGTGTTTAATTACTAGGAGTGTATTTTTTGTTCTCAGCTTCATTTGAGTGTGGTTCATTGCACTCAACTCAAAACTCCTTGCTACTGGATTCATGTTACAGTCAGTAAAATTTTTGGCCTTTTCAGTACGGAATGCTCGAGAACTTACTTTGATTGATTAGAAATGAGGTTTCCGCATGTAATTAGACTATATATCTTGTTCTTTGCTGAGAGCCATAGTCTTTTAATTTGTAGTGATACCTTTCATCATAGATAACATTTGGAAATCGTAGGAAAAATTAGTAATAGAGATAATCCCCATCACATGGAACTTCATTGGTGTTCTTAGAATCTTACAAAATCCATGGCCAATATGGCTCATATCAGAGGAAGAGAAAGAAGAAAATCAACAGACGCTGGCAAAGAAATTATAGTAACATTCATTTGTGTCTTGGCAAAATGTTGTAAAAACTGGAAGTGACCATGACGATTGAACGGGTGTTATAAGGCAAATTTGGGTAATGAGATATACGATGATTGACCATTGATCATGAATACTACAAGTTTGTATATAAAAAGTAAAAATGTTGTTTACCGATAATTTAACTTAATATTTTCAAAAGAAAAATGTTAAAATTCTAATATTTAATTCTTAACCGATATCACTATCTTTTTATGGAAACGACTATCTTACGTTTAATGTAAAATACAATTCTCTCTATCAGTAATAAATTCTAATAGAGCTCATGGATCAATCGTGTAAGAGATTGTACCTTACCTTTAACGTAAGATAACAAAATCCTCTCTTTATACTTATAGCTTGGTTTGGGGAGAAAAAAGTTCCACAATTTTCAAATATTGAAAAGAGGTCAGGTCATGGATGAACCTCAAAACTTTTAGAAACTAGTGCCCCATTTCTGAAAAGATTAAAGTGGTGGTAGCTGTGGCCTGTGGATGTTAACCAAAACATTGAAAACGTTTTCAAATGATTGATAATTGTTAGGGCCTTGATATTATTGTCTGTGCATGCAATGTATTAATTATAAAAAAAATCGTTGCATGTGGCTCTGTTATCAAAAGGTTTTCAATCATAATTCATAAATCATACCTGGGATTCTTAGGCTCTTATCAATGTATTCGTCATCTCTTATCAGTGCCACAAATTACAAAATCTCTTATCAGTGCCACAAATTACAAAGTCGGTGGATTGGAACGGCCTTGTCTCTCGTGGCCACAAATTGAAAAGGATAAAGTACACGACAGAGGTTCATTCACTTGACATTTTGGAACCATTTGTACAATTAATGAATATACTCTCAGATTATTATTCTAATAATGTTATATTTATATAGTTAAAAAATTTAATTTATATTCTAATTGATACGATAAATGACGTATCACTTCTTAATTAATTCAAATGATAAATAATTATGAAGCCTTATTAGTTAACACAGTACATCTATTAATAAGTACAACATTCAAACTTCATTTATTTATTTATTACTAACTATCATTCTTTTTTTTTTTTTTAACATTACTCTAGATAGAACATACAAATATTATAATCCAACTCAATATACATGTCAGAATCTGTCTCCATGTATCAAAGTTGAAGTCTAAATATAACTCAATTCTATATGCCAGTTACAGAAGTTATTGGTCACAAACTCTCGATTTAAAACCATATTGTTTTATTTATATTTATAAATCTTAATTTTCTAATTTATCATCAAAGAAAGAAGAAAATGACAACGCTACGCGTGCTGCTTATCCACTAAGTCTGAAGCTTTCAGATTGATTCACTTTCACATCACCTTTCCAGTTCCACAACCCGCCCTTCTTTTATTTTAGTTATAGTGACCGTTGGCCATCATTTTAGTTTTACCGCGCTTTGATTGTGACACGTTTTGGCTTTTCTTTGTATTAAATTAAAAAAAAAAGGCGAAAAGCAGGTAAAAAAAAAAAAAGGCAATAAACAAATCATATTTTAAATTTGTAACAGTAACACAACGGATGCTTCATATTCAATCATCATCATTTGTTCCTCAAGAATTAAGAGACCATTTATAGCTTTTAGAGTTTCGATAGTACAAGCATGGTACGTCTACCTGAGAGGCTCAAGTCCTTCGTGAACAACAGATGGCTGGTTTTTGTTTGTTCAATGTGGATTCAGTCCTGTGCTGGAATTGGCTACTTGTTTGGAAGCATATCACCTGTGATCAAAGCCCATATGGGTTACAACCAGAGACAGGTTTCTCTTTTGGGTGTGGCCAAGGATTTGGGTGACAGTATTGGCTTTGTTCCTGGTACTTTTGTTGAAATTTTGCCTGTTTGGTCAATTAATCTTATTGGTGTGCTTCAGAATTTTGTTGGGTATGGCTTGGTTTGGCTTATTGTCACCAATAGATTGCCTTCTTTGCCCCTTTGGGTGGTGAGTGCTTGCCTTGCCTCGTCTCTAGTTTTAAAGCCTATTTGTCTTTCTTTATGTTATGTTATGAAGGTTCAGAATCATGTATCGAGAGAAGATTGAGAATTCTGATATTTGAGAACTTTTTCTTTTTTAAATCCTTTCTTGTGGTTGATAAACATAATTAATTGATAGGTAGTGGCAGAAGCTTATTGATAAACATATTATATGAATTGAGTCATTATGCTTGAGAGGTTATTCCTAATCTCTAATTCAGATCAATGAGTGGAGCAATTAATTATTGAAGAAGAAGAAGCATATGAATTGTCCATGCCATTATATCATTGGGTAATTTCTTTGATTTGTTATTAGCTACTGAGATGTCATTTCAGTACCTAAAGCTTGTGAATATTTGGCCGGATGGTCAAATGCTCGAATACTTGTACTGGGAGGAGCTTTGCAGTTTTTGTCAACCATTTCATGCAGGATCATGATTTTTTTTTTAATTTAATTTAATTTAATTTTTTTTTGCAGCTTTGCATTGCTATATTTGTTGGAACAAATGGCGAGACGTACTTCAACACAGCAGCTCTGGTTTCATGTGTGCAGAACTTCCCCAAAAGCAGGGGTCCTGTTGTGGGGATACTGAAAGGATTTGCTGGGTTGAGTGGTGCTATTTTAACTCAAATTCATATCATGATCAGTGCTAATGAAACATCACTGATTTTCTTAGTTGCAGTTGGACCTTCAATTGTTGTAATGGCTTTTATGTTAATTGTCAGACCTATTGGAGGACATAGACAAGTGAGGCCGTCTGATAATACAAGCTTCTTATTCACGTACACTGCTTGCCTTGTTCTGGCAGCTTATATGTTGGGCGTCTTGCTGCTTGAGGATCTAGTAGTTGCAAATCAAAACATGCTCACAGTATTAGCAGTGGGTTTGATCATTATCATATTGCTTCCAGTAACAATTCCTGTTGTATTGGTATTCTTCACGGAACCACCACCTCCAGTAGAGGAGACTCTTCTTGCCGAGACAAATAAAGGAGAAGGAAGTAAATCTGAGGACTATCGAGAAGAGGTCATTCTAAGTGAGGTTGAAGATGAGAAGCCTCCAGAAGTAGACTCGCTTCCAGCATCAGAAAGACAAAAACGAATTGCTCATTTGCAAGCTAAACTGTTCCAAGCAGCTGCAGAAGGGGCAGTGAGGGTCAAGCGGAGAAAAGGTCCACGTAGAGGAGAGGATTTCACTTTACTTCAGGCTTTGATGAAGGCCGACTTTTTGCTTCTGTTCTTCTCCCTTGTACTGGCTTCAGGATCTGGTTTGACTGTTATTGACAATCTGGGACAGATTTGTCAATCTCTTGGATATGCTGATACAAGTATATATGTATCCATGATCAGCATTTGGAACTTTCTTGGCCGAGTTGGAGGTGGCTACTTTTCAGAGGCCATTGTAAGGTGCAACCTATTTTCTTTTATAGCAATGAATAATTTTTAGTGATTTTACTTCAGCTAACAAGAAACTTTGACCTGATCTTAAGTTTTATTTATTTTTTTCCTCCCTTGAAATTCAGAAAATTTGCTTATCCAAGACCAGTAGCCATGGCCGTAGCTCAGGTTGTAATGGCTTTCGCACTGCTCTACTATGCCATTGGATGGCCAGGTGAAATATATGTCACAACAGTACTGGTAGGACTCAGTTATGGTGCTCACTGGGCAATTGTGCCAGCCGCAGCTTCAGAGCTATTTGGCTTGAAGAGTTTTGGCGCCTTGTATAATTTTCTGACACTGGCAAGTCCTGCTGGTTCTCTAATATTCTCTGGTGTCATCGCCAGTGGTATATACGACTATTATGCAGAGAAACAGGCCGGCCTTCTCTGGAAATATAACGGCAATATGCTTCCGGTTTCATTTCGGGATCAGGAAACTCCCACTTGTTTGGGTTCCATATGCTACTCTATCACTTGTGGGATAATGGCAGGACTTTGCATCATAGCAATGGTAATGAGTTTGATTGTCGTTCATAGGACTAAGAGTGTTTATGCTCAACTCTACGGGAATCTTAACAGAAGCAACAGATGATTGTTTTACATAGATATGCAGGTGCAAAGAGTTTTATTTAACGTATCTTGGGCTGCAAGCATTTTTGCTGCTCATAATTCTTCTGAACCAACAGTCGAAGGCAGTCCTTGATTACATTGCATATTTAATGAAACAGGCTGTGTAAGGACATCTGCTTCAAATTTGGATTGAAGTTATTTCTTGTCTAGAGCATTTAATTCTATGCATTTGACCCTTAAACCAGTTATGATTGCTTGCGGCCCTGCAGTTTTTTTTTTTCATCTGTAGCAGGATCATGCTTCCTTTGTTTAGTTCACAATGTGTACCATTATCACATTTCACAATGTGTACCATTATCACATTTAATTAACATTTATCTTTCAGGTTTATATTTCCTTTCTAGAACTTGTTTTGATGCACAAATTAGAAGAATTAACAATGATTCAGTAAAGGGCAATATAACAGTGGTATGCTTAAGATCTGCCAGTGCTTGGCGTTGAGCCCGCAGGTTCGTCTAAAATGCTCTCGTCGAAACTCATGGTAACAGTTTAACAGAATGAATTAAGCAAATCTCTCTGATTGCAACTACTGATACTAGAGCAAGTTGAGTCCCATTCCCATGAAAATGTAGAGACCTGGACGGTCACCTAAACTTGTTTTACAGATTTGACATCATGTATCTAAAGCTAGACACATATGGTAATGAGATCCTTTTGCTGATACTGCTGCTCAAGAATAGAATTGGTAAGCAAAATCTTGAGGATCCAGAACCATATGGGAAGTTTTTTATTGCGTGGATTTAAGCTCTGCCCAGTAAAATATTTAAGCAACTCCAATTTCACATGGCGCATATATGGTAAATGGAAGAGCTGAGAAATGCATTCAAAGCAAAATTCTCCATTTGGCAAATAATTGTGGATTCATTGCTGGACAAACGGAAGAAGTTGGTATCATCTTTAATATGCTTACTATGCTGCCATTTTTTTGTCACAATTTGCTATGTCAATATATTTATTGCCCCTCCCATTTCTGGAAAAATTGAATTTTTCTGACAAAAATCCATGTTAAAGTCGTTTTTTTTTTATTTTTTGAAAAAACTATGTTTGGTGCCAGCTGTCATATTCAATCACAGATGTAAATTTTAACATTTTAAATATAAATAAACAAAGAAATGTACAAGAAGAAAAAGCATTAGACGTTGGTACATTGGAAATTGCCAAAAATTAAAATTTTCCATATTTATACAACCTGCCAACTTTTCAAATTCCATGAACTAGAGTTAAAAGCTAACCAAGGTTAGTGTTTTGTCATATAAGCAAAATTGTTGTGTAAAAGTAAATATAAAAAAAAAATATTTATATTTATTTATAAAATACCCACATTACCATTTATATTTAATCGATATTATAAATACACCCACAAATACATTTTCTATGGTGCGATACCTGGGATTTTAATATTCTGGCTTTTTAATTTCTGGAGTTTTATTTGGTTCTGGGTGGTAAAAAAATAAAATAAAAATAAATAAAAAGAGAAAAAAAAGGAAAATTCAAAATTCAAGTGGGAATTCATATCAATGGCGTCTCTTTCGAATCAATTCACTGAAATGGGTAACTTAAATTGTCTCTTATCATTTTCTCCTTTTATTATTACTTTTCGTTACATTTATATTATAGCCACTTTATTCGATTGTTAGCTGTTGTTAGACCTTTTTAGGGTTTTGATCAAAATTATTAAAGACCATATGTAATTCTTGTGCCTTGTTTCACATCACATTGCATGTTAAGAATGCTGGGTTGTATTAAAAATATATAAATATTTCTTATTTTTGAAAAATTCAAGTTTATATGAAAAATGGATATTTGCTTCATTCTTGTTTTCCTTTTGTTTTCTTCAATTTTGAATGGAGGCTATAGTTTAGATATGTATTAGAATTTTTTTTTGTTTTTGTTTTTCAAGTGTATGATGACTCTGAAAAAAATTTGAATGATCAAAGAGAATTATGTATGTTTATTTGCTGAGAAATAAAGGAGAAAGTGAAGAAATCTTGAAATGTGTTTGCCAGTCATATGCCTTAACAACATTTAATTAGATTCTAAGAAATTTCATGCTGTTGCTTATGATTTCTTACTAAACGAACCGGCTATTGGGATGTTTGTTTTATAACCTATCTTTGATTGGTTTCATGATTGTTGTTGTTGGTTTATGGATGGACAATGCTGACGGCATTTCTATTGTGTTGTTTAATAGTTTTATGTTGTCAAGTCTGTTATGCTTATTTTGAAAGTTCGTTACCAGAGTTTGTTGAATTTCAAAAATATTTTCCCGCGTCTTTTTCATTTTATTATTTAGTAGGTTCTTGGATTTAAGAGATGTTACAAAATATTGAATTGATGGATCTTAAGAAGCATTTAATAGTGCTTCTTTGATCATTGTTGTTATTAAGGAAAATTATGGATGTCTGTAGTTGTTTATGAATAATCATGACCGTAATATTCGGGATAATTTTTGTGTCTTCATATGTTATCAAGTCTGTTATGCTTATTTTGAAAGTTTGTTACTCCGAGTTCATTGAATTTCATTACTGTTTTCCTGCTTTTTTTCCCCCTTCCAAAATTTCATCATTTATTAGCTTCTTAGGTTGTTAGATGTTACAAATGATTGAATTGATGGATCTCAAGAAGCATTAAATAGTGCCTCTTTGATGGTAGTATTTAATAAGAGAAATTATGGATGTTAGCGGGTGTTTATGAATAATCATGACCGCAATATTCGGGATAAATTTTGCATCTTCATTCCTTCTTTGCTAGAGATGTTTACTTATATGCATTTATTGTTTTGGTATATTAGGGCTTGAATAGTTAATGCAGCTTCTTAATTATGAGTGCGAGAATATCGGTTTACATATTTGGGTTTAATCTGGCTGCTTCTAGTTGAAATCCTCACTTAAACAGAAGAAACTACAAAAAGAATCAAAAGTGAAATGGAATGTAATAAAGATGAGGCCGCCCGAGCCAGAGAGCTTGCAGAAAAGAAGCTTGCAGAGAAGGATGTTGAAGGGGCAAAAAATATGGCATTGAAGGCCCAGAAGTTGTATCCTGAGCTTGATGGACTTCCCCAATTGTTGGTGATACTTGATGTGCATATTTCTGCTAGCAAACGAATTAATGGCATGGTTGATTGGTACAGAGTCCTTGGTGTGGAACCGTTGGCTGATGATGAGACAATCCAGATGCAATACAGGAAACTTGCTTTAAGTATTCATCCTGATAAAAGTACATCGGCAGGTGCAGAAGCTGCTTTCCAAATTTTAACAGAAGCCTGGAATTTATTGTCAGATAAAAGCAAGAGACTCGCTTATGACCAAAAGCGAAATGGTAGATATGGGAAAAGTCCAAATATGAAATTTTCACCAGTTAGTCCTACTACGGGTGAGAAAAGTATTCATTATTTCTCGAAGAGTGATAATTCAGATGCAAGGTATCAGAAGAATCCTACCTTTTCCAAATGTGCCCCTTCTCATTTTCGACCTAAACCAAGTACCTTTTGGACTACCTGCAATGCCTGTAAAATGCATTTTGAGTACCTCCGAACTTATCTCAACAATAATCTCATTTGCCCCCAATGCCGTCAACTCTTTTTGGCTGTTGAGACTGCACCCCCTCCTTTAAATGATAATGGTTCCTCCACCCAGTGGGCTGGCTGCATGCAACAGCAGAATTCTGGTCAGAATACCATGACGGGAAACACATACACTTCGGTGAGGAAACCAGCTCCAGCTATGAGTGTGAGATCAGATCCATTCTCAGATTCTGGCAGTGACCACCGTTCAGCAACACCATCTTCCTCAGCTGCTCAAGCTGCACTTACGGTTCAGCCATCCTGTGTGAAACTAAAGAGAGGTCGTGAGGAGGCAGCATCATCGTTTTTGAAAGAGGATGCCATTCAAATGAAAACTCTCAATCCTAGGAAAGGTGGTTATGGATTTTCTTCTGGGTCCTCTAGTGTAGGTGCCAGCTCTGTGACAAAAATAGATGGACTGAAGAAAAAAAGATGCAAGGATAAAAAAGCAGTGAATAGCAATGAAAGGGAGATGACAAATCGAATTTTCACCGGAAATGGAGGAGTTTGGATATCTGGATTTGAGAATGGTGGTCCTGAATCTGGGAGGGTCAAAATTGCTGGAAACCAAATACCTGGCTGTAGGAGGGAGCTGCCACTGCTACAAATTCGGAATATGTTGATGAATAAGGCTAAGAAAGAGATTTGCTGGAAGCTTGATGAATTCTGCCAGAATGCTGTTTCGAAGACACCCCATGAATCTTTTAGCGCAGAGATAAAAGATAAGAAGGAAGAAAGGCAAAAGGATTTTGTGAATGGTGAGAAAGGTGATGGAAACGAATGTTCGGAGTTTGTAAATACCAAGACTGGTGTTCAGATCGAAAAGTCTTCTCCGGCTTCTGATGTTGACACTGATAACAAGGATGCTGATCCCACATCAATGATTGTTCCGGATCCAGATTTTCACGATTTTGACCAGGATCGAACTGAAATGTCATTTAGCGAAAACCAGGTTTGGGCTGCTTATGATGACGATGATGGGATGCCGCGTTATTATGCTATGATTCAAAGTGTGATCTCATTGAAACCATTCAAAATGCGGATCAGTTGGCTCAATTCGAAAAGCAACAATGAACTTGCCCCACTAAATTGGGTTGGTTCTGGCTTTCCCAAGACTAGCGGTGATTTCTGGCGGGGCAAGTATGAAGTTTATGACTCTCTTAATTCTTTCTCACACAAGGTTAGGTGGGCCAAAGGCACAAGAGGGGCCATTCATATCTATCCTAGAAAGGGAGAAGTTTGGGCTCTTTATAGGAACTGGCGTGCTGATTGGAGTGAGTATACTCCTGATGAAGTTATACACAAATATGACATGGTAGAAGTCCTTGAAGATTACAATGAGAAGATAGGTATCAGTGTTGTGCCTCTCCTGAAAGTTCCTGGTTTCAAGACGGTGTTTCGCCAACATTTAGAGCAAAGTAAAAGGAGAACAATTCCAAGAGAAGAGATATTCCGATTCTCTCACCGAGTCCCTTCTTACTTGCTCACAGGTCAAGAAGGTCATAATTCACCTAAGGGTTGTTTGGAACTTGATCCTGCATCTACGCCTTTGGAACTTCTCCTAGTTCTAACAGAAGCTCAGCTGGAGAAAATGGAGACTGCAGAAAATACTAAAGAAGAATATCCGGTGGGTGGTGAGCAAAATACTGAGAAAGAGCTAGTGAAGAACGGCAAAATTATTGAGGAACAAGGCATCTCAGAGGATGTTCGTAAAAAGGTTGAGAAGGAAGCAATGGTGTGCCAGAGTAAGGAGGCAAGGGAAGAAAAGATGGTGGTGTATAAACGGAGAACAGTGAAGGAAACGGGAAAGGTACTGGTACTGGACACATAGGAAATACTGACTCAGAATTCTGGAGTATATTGGCTTGACCTGAGTAGAAGAAAACACTCATTGCATTTATTTTGTAACAGCCAGGATGCTGGGAGAAAATTTTACAATAAACATAGGTTTCTCTCTCCTCTTATCAAACACAGAAATAGCTTTATTTTGTAGATGAAACTTGAAACACAGTTTGGATAATGGAAATTTGAAACATAGTTTGGATAATGGAAATTCATAGCCACCCTTTTGGAACTTATACTTGAGCACCTTGCCACCTTGTTACATTTATCTGCCCAAAAGCTTCACATTCATTTTTATTTATTTTTTATTGTTTTTTGCTGTAAAGATTACATCTATAGTCCTTGCTTTCTTTGCTATAAAGATTACATCTATTGTCCTCGCTTTCTTTCTTGCTTTCTTTCTTGTAGCAAAGTGTCGCTTTAAACTCTTAGGCATGTTTGGGAGTTAGGATTAGGTATGAGATTATATTAACTTTAAAATTAAATATTTTATTTCATATTTGATTATTTTGCTTGGATTAGATTAGGGAGGACTAAATTTAAATTAAGTCCTCAAATCATGGGATTAACAATCCCAATTTATAAGTGGGTTTAGATGGGATTAAAATAAGAGAAAAAAATTTATTCACATTTCTTTCATAAATAACACTTTTTTATTTGTAACCTAAAATTTAATTACTTAATTAATTATTTTATTCATAATTTACTTGAATTTATTTTTTATTTTGTTTTTATAGCGTAATTAAATTGGTACTTTTGCTCCAATAAAATTAACTATTTAATAACTTGTTACAATAATTGATTGTATTAATTTTAATAATCACCAATGTAATATTAAAAATAATCATGAAAATTAATAATACAAGTAAATAATTGATTTTATATATACATTATTTGCTAACTTTTTGATAAATTAAAATATCTCTAAAATATTTGATAAAAATTAATTACATAATTAAATAGTTTTATTAATTTATATTTGTTCACTATAATTATGACTACGCAACAACTAATTTACTACATATTTAATGCTCTTGTTAATTATATTTAAATTAATTTTAATTATTACTCTTAAATATTCATAAATATTTTTTTATATTTAAATATGATTTAATATTATCCAATCCGATATTATACCAAACATAGTATAATATATAATATAATACAACTTAATTCAATCCAATTTAATCAAGTACAATCATAATTAATCCAATCCAATTTTACGTGCCAAACGAAATCTTATTTTTAAATAAACTTTCATTTTTCTTTCGTTTTCTCATATGTAGAAGTGCCCTCAAGGGCATCTTAAATAAAATTTTAATTATTAAAAAATAAAAATAAATAAATAAAAATGGAAATGATTTTAGAGGATTTTGGATTCGCCCTCCCAAGTTTGGATCCCCCTAAGTCAACAACTTAGGCTTTTGCCCCCAAGTTTTTTTTTTGGAAACTCTTTACCCCAAAGTTTTAGCTATTAATAGCTACGTTTTTAGAATTAAAAATTTGAGTATATTTAAAAAATATCAAAATTCATAAAATGTATAAAAGATTGATCTTAATGAGAACTTCCAGTCTTCCAGTTTCACAAGCATCACAACATCATTGTTGTTAGTCAAATAAAAATAAATAAAAGAAAAAAAATTACTTGAAAAATGTTATCGAAACTTTCAAAATTATCATCAAATTGATTCAATTCAAAATTCAAAAACTTATGGACAGACAATAGAAAACACCTGATAAAATAATAATAATAATAATGATAAAATAATTATATGAAATTCAAAATGTTTTTTTTTTAATTTTTATCCAAAGTCCAGAATCTTTAAATAAATAAAAGAGAGAGAGAGCACAGAAACTCAAGCATCGTCTCGGCCGTACCTTATCCCCATAAAAATTCTCCCACATAAAATCTCGACCATCCATCTAAATTCAAACCCTTAAAACAGCGAACATGTGCTCCCACATCTGATCAAATACAAACCCACATCTGTCCACAATTCACTCATCCCCCTTCATCAAAACAGTCGAACAATCTAAACAAGCCAATCCACAATCAGCAATCAGCAATCAGCAATCAGCAATCATCATCAATTCCCAATCATAATTCATAATAATCAAAAAAGATTAAACAAGCCAATCCACAATCAGCAATCAGCAATCAGCAATCAGCAATCAGCAATCAGCAATCATCATCAATTCCCAATCATAATTCATAATAATCAAAAAAGAAAAAAAAGGATCAAAATCCAATGGAGAACAACCAGCAAGGCCAATCCTCCTCATACCCACCCCAGCCTCCCTCCGCTGCTGCTGCTGCCGCCGCCGCCGCAACGGCGCCGTTTCATCACCTAATCCAACAGCAGCAGCAGCAGCTCCAAATGTTCTGGTCCTACCAGCGGCAAGAAATCGAACAAGCGAACGACTTCAAGAACCACCAGCTGCCGCTCGCCCGCATCAAGAAAATCATGAAGGCCGACGAGGACGTTCGCATGATCTCCGCCGAGGCCCCGATTCTGTTCGCCAAGGCCTGCGAGTTGTTCATCCTCGAGCTCACGATCCGCTCGTGGCTCCACGCCGAGGAGAACAAGCGCAGGACTCTACAGAAGAACGACATCGCGGCCGCCATCACCAGGACCGACATCTTCGACTTCTTGGTCGATATTGTGCCTAGGGATGAGATTAAGGACGAGGCTGCCGGCTTGGGCGGCATGGTGGGGGCCACTGCCAGTGGGGTTCCGTATTATTATCCCCCAATGGGGCAGCCCACTGGGACTGCTGGCCCCGGTGGGATGATGATTGGCCGGCCGGCTGTCGATCCTACTGGTGTTTACGTGCAGCCGCCTAGTCAGGCTTGGCAGTCCGTTTGGCAGACGCCCGCGGGGACTGGGGACGACGGCTCTTATGGCAGTGGTGGGAGCGGGGGACCTGCCAATCTTGATGGTCAAGGCTAGGGTACGTGTGCTTTTGTTTGTTTGTTTGTTTTACAGTTGTTTTGGATTTTTTGTGTAGTTTAAAGTTGTGACTTTTTTAAAAGGTGCTTGACTTTTCTGTTTAATTTGAATTTTCTGTTATTTTTGGACTTTTGTGGTCATTCCAGATTTGGGTTCTGGGATATTTTGAAATTTTGTCATGACTTGGTAGTGAAGTCAGGAAGTAATCAGTGCTTGCCTAATTGTATCGGTTATGTTTTGTTGTTGGTATGGCTGAAATACTTTGTATCCCCTTTGTGTTCTTCCTTTAAAATGAGTAGCCATTCCTGCATAAAGAAATGTAGTTATTTTGTTGTTATATGGAAACGGGAATTCTTATCTTAGGGGATGGATCGGAGAGTGTAAAGAGAATGGGGGTTTGGTAAACAGCTTGACGAGTTTCTATACAATGAAACAGATAAGCTTGTTGAAGTTCTGTTAGTGGTTATACTGTGAGAGCCCCTTTGGATGGGGGAGTTTTCATTAACATTATTGATTAACCAACCTCAAGTCAGCAGAATCCACAAAACACGTTTATGATTTTGACCATCACCGTAATTCCTCTCTGATAAATTGTAGCTGATAAATAGTCTATTTAGTTTCCTAATTTTCTTCGTTTAGTGATCCAATGCCGGTTGTAACATTCAGTCATTTGTCAGTGTGGTGTAGGCATCAACAAAATAGTAACAGATAATTATATCCCTTTTACTTTTTGCTGCCTTTCCATTGGTATATCTGATATATTGCTTCAGTTAGCTTTTTGATTTCGAACAATTAGAAACTGTAATTTTTGTAGTTACAAACCAACAAAAAATTGACACATGTCATTGTATACTTGTGTTGAGCATCCTAAAATTCTTGACCTTAACTGTCTCCCAGCCACATGAAGCTATTTCAAAACTGAACTTGGTTCCTGGCTGTAGTAGAGCTCAAGCTAAACCTGAGCAGTGATTTTAAAAGACCATGTCATGCATGAGCACTTTAGCCCGCTCGGATGGCTTCGTTCCCTAACAAAGTACAATATCTGCTTTTGATAAGCCTTACAAAGTACTGTATCATCTGCTTGGAAACAGAGTTTCCTTCGAAATGAATTCTTCTTTCTCCTCTGGCACTCAATTATCTTCCTCATGTTTCAAAGAATAATTTTCCTTTGATATCATGTAGATGGTTTAGACTTTCACAACATTGCTAATTAAGCGGGCAATAATAACTTCATGCCTTTAAAGTGGTCTGAATTTATGGGAATAAGCAATAGATTGACATTTCACGACCGTTGAGGTGTATTCAGTTGGTAGCAGGAGCTGTTTACTACTAAATATAGATTGTGTAGTTTTGGCTTGACTTGAATTTGACCTGAGCTCAAACACCGATTTGATGTGACTGAGGCAAGCCCGAGTTATTTAATGATTGATTCAGCTCCTTCCGCTAGAAAGAGGCATTTTAGTTGATTGAATATGGGATTCTCTGGAATGGTATTGTCTTTCTTGAGCTTGTCTTGATACACTGTTGAATGTATAAAAGAATTTAATATTGTTTGCATTCTTAGTGAATAAAATTTTATTTTGAAATGGGATTTTTCAGTCTTGCATTTAAAATCTCTTCTTATGCCAGCACTCTTGTTGTGATTATAATCTGTGAATTTCTTTTCCAGCATAGTTTCAATGAAGTGTGGTATGAGTAATTTGATCTTGAATTGCATGAGTTGAATAATGACTTATTACTGATCCAGACTATTTATCTTCTTTCCAACTTTTGAGATGTAAGGTGCATTGTATAGGGGAACAGCATGCAATTTTTTCACCATATAGCCTCAAGTTGGGTTAAGTGAGACTTCCTTTTAACTCAATTTCGAGTTTGGAATTTATACAATGAACTTAAGGAAGAAGCATACAATTGTTCATTTAATATACAGTTGTAGTCAATTCATAAATTCTTGCTGTATGTGGCATACTTGTCATTGCAGTGTCACATGTTTGTTGTGTCTTCTCCAACTTCTGGAACAATGAGGTGTTCTCTTCCTCTTTACATGGAAGAAATAATATGCTGGGTTTTCAATCACAAGACATCTGTCTTTTCTGTTTGTATACTTGTATATGCAGTTTCCCAGTTTTCATTGCTCCTGTGGATTTATGCTGTTGAATACTCCCTGAATTTCAGCCATGGTTAAGCATCTGTGTTCTTCCTTTTTTGTGCCTATTGAATAAGGTTCAAAGCATAGGAAGGTTTTATTAATTGATTCTCTTGTCCTAGGGAACTTTCAAATTGGATTGGGATTGTAACCTTAAGACCTATGATAAAATGCCTAAATATTATTAGTATGTACTGAAGTGGAACAAGTTTTTTCCCAAATCCACGGGTGTCATAAACAGGAAGTGACGATTCATACTCCGAACACCTCGATGGCCCTGCACTTGCACATACCTATTCATGCAATATGTGCTGCGTAAGCGTGCATATTGTGAGCAAAATTGCTGGTAAATCTGTCTGTGAAATGAAAGAGAATGTGTATGTTCTTGTCATTCAATGTTATTTCATGTTATAATTGTTTATCCCCACTCATTATGAACTTCCCTTCCTCTATTTTGCAGTTAAACAAAAACAACTAATATGCATATGTTATGCTGCCGTGTGATGCAGTAGAAAGGCATTGGAACCCCTGCCGATGCTACATGAAATTTTGCTTGCATCGGATTTATGAGAACACTTGTCTGTAATGTTTAGGAAAACCAGTTCTAAATGTGATGACTTTAATCGGAACTCGTTGGGACTTTTTAACTTGATTTCATGCAGCAAAAACTGTAGCTGCAGTGACTTGCCTAATTATATCTAATGTGCAGTTCTGGATTTGTGAATCATCTGTTTTTCTTTTTTCCCTCTAAATATTCTTGATTATTTATTTGTGTACGAATATGATGAGAGCAAATTGAAGCAGTGAATAATATGATAATCTGATAATCTTCACTAATAGCAGGTAAGAAATCTTATTCACTAAAATCTCTGTAAAATATAATAAATCATCTTCCATAATCAATAGCAATCTAGTTACTTGTGGCATTCTGGGTAGCGTGAGCTCGACTTGGAAGAGCAGTAGTCATACACCAAATGCATCTTCCTGACATTTCTGTATTCTCTTTCTTGATCTGGGTTTAACTTCCGGTACTTCTCAGCGTTCCACCAAAATTTCGGGGAATAACATTCTCGAATATTGTGATCTTGTACCACACATCCATCGACATGAAAGTCTTGGTAGTGTGCATGGAATGGTGCTTGATGCCAGTCAGTTTTCCTCCCATCAGATGCCCATCCTTCAGCATGCCATATACTTGCAAAAATATGCATTGGCTGTGATGGGAAGCCTACTTTTTTCCTGATGTTGTTTCTATACACTCTAATTGGAACATTGTCCACAAAGAACCTGCAAATTTAATGTTATGTCAGTCGAAGCATAATTAATTGTAGTTATGTAATAAAGCTGCCTGTTAAAGAAGAAATGCTTACACAATTTGATGTTCATTCCAAAGAATTTTGTAGGAATGGAAATCCTTTGTGGGATCAAACCAAAGAAGAATTTGTTGCTCTCTGCCACCTTGACCATTTATGTACAAATTGGTGTGCAATTTATAAGGTGGCCCATTGTTTCCCAAGAACTCTAAATCAATCTCATCATGATGGCTCGAACGTGAAGCTAACTGCAAAACGAAAATAAAATTAATCAAATATTCTGTGCATTCATGTCACATTCACATACACACATACAAACCAAAAATATCTCACATAGAAGCTCGTAAGAACTCCTGTAGAATTCTTGTCTGGTATCTTCATTCTGATATGAAATAACCCGGACCCGTACCTCATCTTCGACTCGAACCCAGCTCCTGAATTGAAGTACATAAAAAGTTATTAGACCTCAATTTTCATGGTCAATTATAGAGAGCAATGAAACATATATATCAACCAGATTTTTGGTCCAAGGTAAGCTGAATTTCCCTATCTTGGTTCAGAAGCAAGGCATGATCATGTCCCCATGTAACATGGTAGTTGTCATTGAAGCTAGTTGTACCAGCTCTGCAGCTTATACGCAATGAAGTGACAAGAAGAACAATAAAGGCAAAGGAACGTGAAAGACAAGAATGATCCATTGACAATAGCAATGGCAGAAAAAAAAAATAATAAATCAATTGATTTAAGTTCATTTTGCTGTCTCTATATTTATAAGGTGGGACACTTGAGATGTGACTAGTGTTTTAATTTTTATTTATGATGTTTAAAGGAATATCAGTGTTATGAAGTTATGCTCAATTAATAACCTAATGTCTGTTTCTAAAACAAAGAATTATTTATGTTAAAGAAATGAGAAACTGAATGACGCGTTTGATAAAGATGGTAATTAATGAATCTCGTTTCTCTTCTCATGTTCACAAATGGTAAAATTTCTTTTCATCTTTGTTCTATACTTCTATCTAATAAAACCTCAAAACAGGCGTCATGCATGCTAATCTAGTCATGTTTTGCTTTTTGCCGTTCGTTAATACGAAATAATAGGTTTTTGATTTTGACACACATTCACTTTACAAGAAATAATTAAAGAAGAAGAAGCAAAAAAAAAAAAAAAAGTCTTGGATGAGTGAATATAGTAGATACCTTGCGAAAGCCAAATTTCACCCTATTGTAAATATTTCAGGTTATTTTCTATTATAACCGAGCAAAACTTGTGTAGCTCAGAGGGCCAACCATTGATGCTTTTTCATTTAGTAGAGCAATAGATCCGTGGTTAGATTACAAGTCGGATTGAGATCTAGAATTTAAGTTTTTTTTTCCTTAATTTTTCATAATTTCTTACTACATGTTCATGTATAATATTATGTTACTGAAATTTACTAAGGTAACATTTGTCTTTTTTACCTGCAATCTAAATAAACACGAATTAGTCTGAATTCTTAATATAGTTAATGTTTGAATTCGAATGATATGTTTGTTCTTTTTATCTGAATTGCTAAAAATATGAAGTTGTTTTTTCCAACTTAAAAAATTTAAAAACTAATTTTTTACATTTGTAAGGGATCCTTACAAATTATAACTACAAATTATAAATGTGAAACAAATAATAAACACTCTAAAGATTATAAATAAGATAATATATTATCATAATCTAAATCATGTTTAATTAAATAAAATCCTTTAATATTTTGAATTAGTATATATTAATCAATTTCATTGTACTTTATGATGCTTTAATATGGAAAATATTTTATAAAAATTATGAAGATAAATAATGATAATTTAAAAAAAATAAAAAAGATAAAATAATAATAGTCTATCATTATATTATCGTAAGTTATAGAGCTGTGTAATAATACTAATTATTAAATTTTATTTAGATAAGGATAAAAATTAATTAATTAGATAAGAATATTTTGGAGAACATCTTTTAATAATATCATTTAAACTTTTAGATTAAGCAAAAAGCTAAAAAAATTAGTTTAGTAACTTAATGACTTAATATAACTGAGCTTTCATTAAGTTAAAAAAACAAATAAATTTAATGACTTACCTGATTGAAATAAGTCAATTAAATTATTAAGTTAAAAAAAAACAACTCTTTAGTCTTATATTTCCTTTAATCTTATATTCTTATCTAATAATTATTAATTATATATTTTTTAAAAAAGAACAATAATATTCACAACACTGAATGTAAGTCCCTCGTCTTAGGACCTACCAAAATTTTATACTAAAAATAAGACAATTATCCACCTACCATTAATTTTTTTCTATTTTTTTTAAAATACACGTATTTTTTTTTTCTAATTTCCCTCGAAATTATATTTTCTTACACCTGCTCAATTCCGTTTGTAGGTTGTTATAACTTTGCTACCATTATGAGAATAAAATCGTCATTTTACGTGCACAGCAAAAACCAATGTCATTTAAACGCGGTTGAAAGAGAAATAAAAAGGCAAAAATGGTGCAGAGCACCACAATCAACAAAAATGGCCGCAGTTTATTCCAAGCACAAGATCTTCAACCTTTCTTTCACCCTTCAGCAAATACCCAAAAAATTGAAGAAGTTGCAGCAGGCTGCGGCTGGATCTAAGAAAAATCTGTGGCGGACGGTCGATCTTTGAGGCTCGAGCTGCTGGTGGCATGGTAGTCGATTGACATCGAGCTACTAATGGCAGTGAAAGTGAAGGAGATTGGTGAGAGGTTGGGGTAAATAGTGGAGAAATGAAAGGGAGATGTTATGGGATTGCTGAAGCTGGGGAAAATGGGGTTACTTGTTGAAGTTTTAATGAATATTGCTCTAGAAATGTTTGTGGTGGTGGATAACAATAGTTGTTGTGGCACGTTGCTGGAGTTTGAGGAGGCTGATTGAGAGCGGTTGCAAATGGGGCTTGGGGATATCGTTTTTTCTTGGTATAATAATAGTGATGCGCTGTCATGTGAAGAAAATAGTAAATTAGATTTTTATGTAATTTAATGAGAAGAAAATGGTAGATTAATTTCGGTTATTTTGTTTCATTGTAATTTTGATGATTTTTTTTAATTTATTATTTAATATCTAAACTATAAAAAAAACCGGAATAATCTAATTTTTTTCACTTAACTAAGGAGAAATAATAATTTTACATTAAGGAGATAAAATAATTATTTCATTAATATTTTGTTAATTTTTCTTACAAAATTTAGACGATAATAAAAAAATAATATATTTTATAATTTCAGGTAAAAATTAATAAAAAAATTAAAAATATAAAAATAGGTGCTCAATAGTAATCGCCCTTAAAAATAACATGTCCTGCATCAATATTCAATACTCTGCCGGGCAGAGTATATCAATGGTTGGCACCACACTAAGTCTCTCATACATTACAGTGAGACCCGGCTCCTGACGAGGCTTTGATAATTAAGGATGTGATATTTTAGTCATTGGGCTTGAAGTGGGCTTATAATGGACTACTAGCAACCCTACATTATTCTTTCAAAACCCCACTTTAAGTAAAATTACAATTAAAGGTTTTATTTCAGCCAATAGTCCAACTCTCTCAATAATAATATTGCTCAATATTACTGAAGGGATCAGGGGCCCCTGTTTCACGTGTTAGTTGTAATAGATGCTCGGACAAACCTGTGGAAACGGTTAAGAAAAGTAGGACCCTTTTATATAGAACTTTGAAGTTGTGGCTTGTGTCAAAGCCACGTTAGTCATAAAGAAGCCGGTTCTGCCTCCAACGAGCATAAGCGCTGTCATATGCACACACGTCACGAGACAAGAATTTGCAATGCTTTATAAACGGAACCAACGGCCCAAGTTATTAGAATAAAAAATTGACCCGCAAAACAAACGAACAGGATCAAGATGGCTGCGAACTCCGAACCGATAGTAAAGCTCAGCTCCGCCTCCGGTCACCGGAAGATGCCGTTGATCGGGCTGGGCTCGGCGGTGGACAACATAGATGAAAGTGCCATGAAATCAGCAGTACTGGAATCGATCAAGCTCGGTTACAGACACTTCGACACAGCTTCGCTGTACGGAACAGAGAGTGCCCTGGGAGAAGCAATAGCTGAAGCACTTAATCTTGGGCTTGTCGCATCTCGCGAAGAGCTCTTCATTACTACTAAGCTCTGGTGCAGCGACGCTCATCGTGATCTCGTTGTACCGGCTCTGAAGAAGTCTCTTAAGTAATGATAATTAAGCTCGCTCACATCACATTCACACATGCATTTCATTGTTTCACTTATCTATTCTTGCATGCAAAAGCACAAAAGATTCCTCTTCATTAGCCTCTTTGTTGTTAATTGAATTTGAGCTGACTTGAGCTTATTGACGTTTGTGCGTGTGTTTACGTGCAGGACGCTTCAGATTGAATATGTTGACCTGTACCTCATTCATTGGCCAATGAGTGCTAAGCCAAGTGAGAAATTACGAAACGATATACCCGAAGAAGATCTTGTAGCACTGGACTACAATGGTGTGTGGGAAGCCATGGAAGAGTGCCAGAGGCATGGCCTCACTAAGTCCATTGGTGTCAGCAACTTCTCTCCTAAGAAGATTGAGACCATACTGGCCTTCGCTACCATCCCTCCTACTGTCAATCAGGTGAGACTTATCACTATAATTATTGATTTTAATTTATGAATTAGGCATTGGATAAATACGATGACGTATTAGGAGTTGATGATTATGTTGGGAAAATATGCTCTTTAAAACATATGTGTTTATTTAATTGTAATAAACTATTTTTCTGATTAATAAAATAAATGAGGTATTTTATTCAAATATCTTCATTGCATTAATGTTTGTATTAAAGTCCATTTAATCATATTATATGTATTTATGTGATCACCATGTGGATTCACAGAAGACATAAATACAAGTTATCTTATGATTAAATAAATTTAGTTCGCAGTTGATAAATAAAGTTGGGCACTTTATTTAGGTATAGACTGTAATAAATTCATTGAATGATTTGTCTTAATCATGTATGAATTTATTGATGTAGTACGACTACATTGAACAGGATCACATATGAGATTTAATTAACTTTGTAATAACTGTCAGACTTATTAAATCTCATAGGCGTTGATTTTACTGTAATCTTAATCTTGAGTTAATTATGATTTCATGATTGTAATTGTTATTCCATTTGAGTTATACAGTTCGTGATCTAACAAGCGTGGTGGTGACGGATCGTGATCTAACAGGAGTGGTGGTGGCGGATCGTGATCCAGGAGCCTAAATCACTTCAGCGGAAAAAGCCAACTCGGATTTTCAAGGTACGATTTCTAGAATACGAATTCTTATATATTATATGAGAGCGATCTTCAAAAGGTTTTATAAAAATTTTAAAAACCTGATTTTTCTCCAACAGATTATTGTTGTTAGGTGGAGATGAACCCTGCCTGGCAACAGAGAAAGCTCGTAGAATTTTGCAAGTCCAAAAGTATTATTGTTACCGCATTCTCTCCTTTGGGAGCCGTCGGGTCCAGCTGGGGCACGAATCAAGTTATGAACAATGAAGCACTGAAGCAGATTGCCGCCGCTCATGGCAAAACTGTGGCTCAGGTTCCTTTACGTAGTTTTTTTCCCTTTTCTTTAAACACTCTATGAGCCTAACACAATCCAAAAGGTAGTATATCTTGGTCACATGTAGAAAATCTATGAGCCTAATTCCATCCAAAAGTTAGCTTATTCCATCACGTGTAATAGAAGTTTATGGTACTAACTTAATTCAAAAGTCAAGTTGAAAAGATAGCTCAAGAATTGAGGGTCTTTTAACATCCCCATTAAAAGATCCCATCACATAACAAGCCGATCTTATTTACTGGTCGTCATCAGGTGGTAAGGTAGCGTGGGCTCTAATATTAAAACTTACGAGCGTAACTTAATCATAAACCTACGTCAAAGATTGAAGATTGTTCAAATTTTATGTACTAAGTTTAATATCAAGGATATTTTCCTTAACCGTGTTTACGTTGGCAGGTTTGTCTTCGATGGATAATTGAGCAGGGGGCAACTGCGGCTGTTAAGAGCTTCAACAAGGAGAGACTGAAAGACAACTTGGAGATCTTTGACTGGGCACTAACTGATGACGATCATGACAAGATCCGTCAAATCCCGCAGCGCAGAATGATGCCTAGAGATGATTTCATTATCCCTCATGGACCATTCAAGACACCTGAAGACTTGTGGGATGAGTAGATAGATCTCTCGCTTTTAATATCAAATTCGTGTTGTATTGGTTTGTACTGCGATTAGCTCTAAGTATGTGTGCAAAAAAAAAAAAAAAGCATTTTATTTCTCCCTCTTACTCTCTATCTTCTCATCAATTAATGAATAAATAAAATACTATATAATTATGCACGTGCATAGCATCTTCATATGTTAAAAGAATAATAAAGTGATGAATCTAAATGGGGAAGAGAAATTCTACTGTATATTGAAGGTTTCACATCACATTTTGATGTGAAATTAACGACTAATAATAATTTGATATATGGTAATACATGTTGAAAGATTTTAAATTCTCTCTTTTTATTATCCCTCCAAAGTATGGAACTTCAAAAAATAAGAGATAATAAATGTTACTCTTTCACTCTGTGATCTCATTCTAACTATTTTTTTCCTCTTCATTTTTCATCTCAATCCAGTTATTGCCATTTTTAAATTATTTGAAGCACAAAAGAATTGAAGACATCCGCATCTCTCACAGCCAAATTCAGCGACATACACCTATTAGGTGCAAAGCAAAGCATCTGATTCTATTTTTCTCAATGTTCCCCAACTCGTCCAGAGTCTGAACCACAATCGACACCAACACAGCCACCAACCCTGTCCCCAAGTGAATGCCTAGCCATGGTCAAATTATAATCCAGGTTCCTCTCAACCAACCCCCTCCAAAACTCACACTCCGCATCAAGAAACCTCCTTGCTGCATTCAGTAACCCATTGTGAACATACCCACTATCAAACTTTGTCTGCCCATGTTTGTTATCAAGCAAACTGCATAATCACCATTTCTGTTTCTACAATGGTTTAAATAAACCCATTTTTTTTATTATTAAAGAAATGTATTCAAGGTTTGAAGATAAACAACATAGATAAAAAAGTATTCATTTTTGTTCTAAACTGGTTTAAATAACCCCATTTTTTTATTATTATTTAAAAAAAAACCAATGGCAGTCACTCATGCTTCAAAAATCACCTTCTTCGTCATCATGAAATATTTTCTTCTTCTTCACTGCAGTCACAACAATGATTTGGCTTTGGATAAAAAAGACTGCAAAAATTTCATCACCAAAAACCTTCTTCTTCAGTAGGTTTAAAAAATGGCAGCAGCTAGATTAGAGATGAAGATTGGAGTGCGGGAGAAACAAATAATAAGAATGAGCTAATAAAGAGTGAGAGCAAAATTTATTTTCTGTAGTTTTTTGAAATTGTAAATTTTGGATGAATAATGAAAAAAGGGAATTTAAAAATTTCTCCAACACGTATGTCACGTGTCTATTATTATTAGTTGGTGGTTCCGCGACAAATTATAATGTGGAAATTCTAATATATTATAGAATTTCTCATGAATGGGAGTGTTATTAATAAATGATGGTTTAATTTTATTGTCTATGACAAATATCTCACATTAGAAACTTTTACTTTGACTTTTTTTTTCCAAAAAATAAAATTTTTGTGTGATAATAGAGCTGGCAAAATGGATCATTGGGTCTTGCTCGTGCCGCGTCAACTCGTACTTTATTAAATTTAGTTTGACCCAAACACAATTTATCTAATAATTATGTCAAAATATTAACCCATCACGAAAAATAAATAGGTTATTCAATAATCTGATTAATACATACATGAGTTGAACTATTGGCATCCCTCCAAAATCTTTTTAAAACCCCTATTCTGTTACAATTATATTTAAGAACAAACACTCTAATATATTTCATATTTATTTGATCTCACTTCAAACTTGTGTTTTCTTTCTTAAAAAAAAAAAATCTTGTATTTTCTCTGCTATCAAACTCACACATGTAATTTTTTTCCTCAAATTCTCGATAAATTTTTCTTCAATTACTAAGACAATCTATTGATAATAAACAAAACACATTCTGACAAAATTATCTGTCTTTTTTAAGACTTATAATAAAACTTTTTACATCATAGTCTTACAAATATGTTATTTAATTAATTGATTTTTGTAAAGAAGTTTATCATCCATAAAAGTTTGCATGTGAGGAGCAAGAAAATAATGTAAATTAAAAGATTTACAAATTAAATGTGTTTATTTAGAAATAAGGGTATTTTTGGCATTAAGCTTAACATTATTGAAAAAGGGGTTTCAAAAGAATTTTAGAGAGGTACGAATAGTCCAACTCTACCTACATATTTAACAAAATTTACATTAAACATTTACACTCCATGTCTATCAAAATATTACACATTGTTGAAATTCTAATAATATATATGGGCTAATTTCAGCTTACCCTCTCGTGAATTGAGAATTTTTAAATTGCCTCCCTTACTTTTGAAAACATCAAGTGATCGCCCATAAATCGTTATCTTTATGTTATTTTTAATGGTTAAAACAATAAAATAATAGTTGTACATTTTTCTAATAGTCAATTAATAGAAAAAGGTCAAACCTCCATTTAGGCTAATTTTCATGATCCCAAATCTTTTTAAATTTTCCAAGACACATATACACATTTCAAATATTTATATTGTACACCCAAATACTTTAAAAACTTTTCATTTTACACCCATGTATACCATCATGTCAAATCAAACACATAGCCGCGCCATCCAAGGCAACCAAACTTTTGGTCACATCCATGGCCGGCGCTCAGCCAAGGCAACCAAACCCATGGCCGCAAGCAGCCAAGGCAACCAAATCCACGGCGCTCGCAACTAAGGCACGAAACCTTTGGTCGCGCGTGGCCAAGGCAACCAAACTCTTAACCGTGGCGACCATGGAAACCAAACTGTTGGCCGCTTGCGGCCAACACAAACAATCCTATGGGCTTGTGCGGTCCTGTCAACCAAACCCTTAACCGTGTGCGGCTATTACAACCAAACACATATTAAATCCATGGCCATGAGCGGCCAAGGCAAATTTTTTTAGTTTTAAAACTGTCATTTTCATTTTATTATTTTATTAATTCAAATAATTTTTTGTTAGGGTTACAATCGTTGGTTAACGAAATTGTTATAAAAAAAATATTCTCTTAATTTAACAAGTCATCGACAATCAATCATTAAAGTTAATTGTTTTTAAGGGATAATTTGATGTTTTTAAAAGTAAAAGAGGTGATTTAAAGATAGTTAATTCATGAAAACAGCAGGCAGAAACTAATCCTACACACACACATAAAATATATATGTTTACCAATATTTTATACATTTACACTATTAAAACTCTAAATTTATATAGAATTTTATAAATGAAACAACATGTATATGTTCATCTTTAGAATAAGAAAAGAAGAAGAAGAAGAAAAAATCATGTCCAGTATTTGAATTTTAATGAAAGAACCTACAAATGATTTAGAATAAAAAATATAATCATCTCATTAATCAGATAAATAGATCTAGAACTTTAACTCTAGTCAAACATCGAAAAATTGTGTAGATTTAAACTCGACTCATTTAATAATTATATCAAATTTAATAACTTACATATATTTATTCATGTTGTATTTATGTCAAATAATTAAATTGTATCAAATTTTAGAGGCAGATTTGGTTAACATATACCCAAAAAATGAAAAACAATATTATTGAGTATTTTAGTGGTTAAAATATTAATAAAAACGATTACTAAAATCAACTGAGTAAATGAGACGTGAACAAATATCAGATGTAAGCTCCTCTTCTTCTCTTCTGCAAAGCTCATAGAAAGAGAGCAATAGACGCTTTGGACAACGTCGTCGACCCTCTCGAAGACTTCACCAAGGAAAGCATCCGTCTCCTCAAGTGCTGCCACAAGCCCAGATCGCAAAGGTTTTTTTTTTTTTTTTCCTTTTATACACACACACACATACACACATACGTACATATACATGCATTTGTTTACCTGGGTTTTGTTTATTACGGGATTTCGAAATTAGGGTTTTGTGTTTTTATTTATTTTTTTTCCTGCGTGTAGAATTCACGAAGGTAGCTTTCCGTAGAGCGATAGGATTCGTGGTGATGGGTTTCGTTGGATTTTTCCTTAACTTGACCTTCATTCCCATCAATAACATCATAGTTGGCTCTTCTTAGGTACTTTCATTTCGTTTATTATTTTATTTGATTGTTTTGAATTAAATTAAGACGTACTTGTAAGATGTTTGCATGCATTGGTTTGTGATTTTTTTTTTCAATTTTAAGATTCATTTACATTTGCGGCTATAATTTTCAATTTTGGTCGGTAGTATTGTTGTTGATGTGCACTGTTTGGAAAATGAAAGGTAACTTGCCGGTATGTGTGTTTATAAAGACGCTTAGTTTATTCTTTGATTATCATCGTTGTAGCTGATTGGATTAGAATTCATTTTCAACTGGTTGGATGCCTGTAGCTGATTATTTTGGGTGTTTGCTGGGTCTATGTGGTTTTCTACTTTGGTATCGTGGTCGTTGAACCCACTGTTTTAATCTGTCATAAGCGATAGTGATCACGTGATTTTCCTCATAGGTGGATCCTATCTCTGTCGGCGTCCATGATACTTTTGAGAGTTCTGCTATGAGTTCTGCTATTTGAACTCTGGGATGACAAAGAGACGACAAAAATATGGGTTTCTTTGTCTGTTGCTTCAACTGCACTCACCATCTCTCTTTATTTATTATTTTTTTAATTTAAAAATAAAATAATCAAAAGAAAGAAACAAAAGTAATGAAAAGAGATATTATTTTCCTTAAGTAAATGAGAGGTGAGAGATAGAGAGAGAGGGGACAACAAGAAAAATTAATTGTAAAAAAATCATCTTTTTTCGTTACTTTTGTTTCTTTCTTTTGATTATTTTATTTTTTAAACGAAAAAAGTAATAGACAAAGAGAGATGGTGAGTGTAGTTAAAGCAACAAACAAAGGGACCCACGTTTCAGTCATCCCTTTGTCGTCGCAGAGTTCAAATAGCAGAAGAAAAATGATAAACGAACTCAAAGAAGACAAAAAGACGACAGAAACGCAGCGTTCAATTGTCGTTTCACGCGTTGAGTTTTGCTTCTTTTAGTTTTGCGTGGACCCACAAGAAAAATTAAAATAAAGAAAAAAGGAATGGAAAGCTGGTCATTTCTCCCCCTCCCCAACCACTCATTTTCCTTTCCTTAGTTTACTCCCCCTTCACTCATTTTACTCCCCCTCCATTTGCTTCGTTACCGGACTCTCCCTGGACGACAGCCGCTTCTTGTTCTCACCGAGCCCCTTCTTTTTTTCTTTTTTCTCGCCCAGCCCCATTTGCTTCGTTACCGTACGACGTTCGCTTCTTGTTACCGGATGACGACCGCTTCTTGTTGTCGCCCAGCCCAGATCTACAACGGACACGATTGACTCTTCTTCATCTATGGCGTCACTGCTTTGGAGACTTCTAGCTGTTGCTTGTTGCTGCAGTTGTAGTGACCCATCCGTAAGCATTTCTTTTTATTTTTATTTTTTTATCTTGTGGATGATGAAATTTTGAGACTTCTAGCTGAAGAGTCCATTTATGCTCTCTTTGATGGTCATAAATTACCTTTAATTAATTATACCATCAAAATATTGTGGTCCTTGCAACTTGAGATAATTTGCATGTTCAATTCAAGTTTATTTCAATTCTCAGTGCTACCGATTGACAGTTTGAGATTATTACAAATCCTGATAAATTTAGGGTAGTTCAGAAATAATAATGAGCTGACCAGACCAAGGTAGTTGAAATTCATTTGAAAAGAAAATGAACAACATAAGGGATTTAAGTTTGGAGTTTAGGCAGTGGTACATATATTTTCTAATAGTACTTTCTGTCCAGTAGAGTTGCGGGTTGGTATATAGAAGATGGATTTGCTCGCACGCAGATACAGAAGCAGTGGAGGCCATATTTGATTAATTATATAATTAATCAGTCAAATTGGATTGTAGTTGTTTGAAATCATTAATTAGATATGTTCGAACCACCGGCAAATAACTAAATGTGGTATGGTGAATCTAACATATAGAACATGATTTATTTTGATTGATTGTTTGAAGCCATTGTTAGATAAAAATTTGGTTATAATAGAGATGGCCGACTGAAAGTCCATAAGATCAATGTAAGTGCAGGGCAGGGAAATCAACAAAGTCCATAAAAATTTCAGAGTCTTACTTTCCTGTATTGCATATCAATATATATTATCATTACGAGTTTCTTAGCATAAATGTCTAGAATATTTATTTATGATAATATTTGATCTAAATTTTTCCAATGTAGAATTCAAATGCCTACTCAAAGCTGTTATGTTGTTTTCAAATGACGAAAGCCCGGCATATACAATTCTTGGCCTGAATGCTAGATGCAAGTAAATTGATTCAAAGGGAATTCTTATCAATCTTATAAATCTTTGTTGGATGCCAAAATAGCCTACAATGATTACAAAAAAAAAAGGCATGAAAAATTGCCAGAGACACTAAAAAAGGGGGTGCAAACTGAAGTGCCTACATGCGACAAAGCTGTGCAAACTGATAAAGGCAGAAATGATTGTATTATTCTGCCTATATTGTCTATTGTATGTTGTATTTTAGGGATAATCGGTTCTATATGTATTTTGCATAAATGAAATTGTACCCCGTGTTATGTATAAATTTAAATAATTTAAATAAAATGATTGTTGTGTATGAATTGTTTTCCTTTAGACCCTATGCATATGAGATATGAATTCTTTAAAATAGTTTTTTCGTGTTAAAGCTAATAACATAAGAAAAGTAACTTTGTAAAATTATGTCCTTGCACACATTTGTGCAACATGGCTCTTTAAGTGACTTTTAATTCTTTGCACAGGGCCTCTGTTATCTACTAGTGAAAACAAAGCCTCCAATTTATATTAATATTGTATCACACATTAGCTTTGCATTTTCAAGAGGATACAAGAATCTAAAACAGTGATAAATTGAAGATGATTAGATTTGATAACTTAAACAGAATTGGGAACCTGAAGAAAGGCATGGACATAAGTATAAAAGCAGAAAGAACAGTTCAATTAAAGACGTGGACATGAGTATGAAAACAAAATTTAAGAGGAAGAATTATTACCTTTCACATAGCTGGAAATATTTGCACTGACTGCAAAACCATCAGTGCCTATACAATATCACTTCATGACAATGTGAGCAAACAAATTGCAAGGGGACAACGATGAAGTCCTCCTTAACAGGGAAGATTATTTGTCCCAACTATAGAAATCTAACATAATTTTAAAATTTTAAAGTTCAATTTAACACAACATTATTCCATCACTACAATTTCAAACATTTAAAGTCAAATCTAACATAATTTTAAAAATTTAAAGTTCAATTTAACACAACATTATTTCATCATTACAATTTAAAGCCAAAATACAAGTCAAGTATCATCATTGTTATCTTTATTACGCTGCTGCTGCTATAGTAACTGTTGGAAATTCTCACTTTGAGACCCTTGATAAGTCATCGAAGGAGAATAATAATGCAACTGCGAAGTATACAATGGGACTGGTTGCTATAATACATAAAACTAAACATCATATTACATTACAAAAATATTAAAATATATGTATTCATTATTAACGACTTGTAAACAACAACTTACTGTGTGCCAATTATAAGGAAATGACTGATAAATGTTGCTTCGACTGAATTGGGATTGGTACATAGGTACCTAATCGAATAATTAAATATATGTAAAATTCATATAAAAATCTTAAAACTAAAATTTAAACAATTTAATTCTTACATTATAATAGCCCATAGTGCCGCATTGGTTGAGATTTCTGTAAATAGTACTTCCTTCTTGTAGTGTCTGCATATGCGCAATCTTATACTTAATTACATATCCTCGAAATAAAAAAATTTTAAAAGAAAAAATTCACAAAATTTACCGTGGCTATGTTGCTCCATTGTGTGGAGATTTCATTAGGCACATGATAAAATGATGGAGCATTTGCTTCTAAATCCTACAAGATTATTAAAGACAATTAAACTAATACAAAATTAATTAGAAAATAGATCTTTGTTTTTAATCATACCTTATTTTTTTGTGCGGGCTTGTTCTTTTGAACAGATTTCTTATGAATCAAAGATTCTTTCCTTAGGCAAAGTGGACGACCTTTACGACGTGTCACTATTGGATCATTCAGTGCAAGTTGAACATTGTTGTCGCTACAACTTACTTTCCCAATAACTGTTCTTTCCACATTCTCACTGTTAATTTGTTTGTTGCTGCTACAACTTGCTCTACCAGTATTAGTGTTTCCCACACTTTCACAGCGAATTTGCTTGGGCAGATCCTTTATTGCTTTCTCAATCTAATCCAATACCGTTTTATAGTTATTTTCATTATCAGAGGCTATGTCTGCAACCTCACTGAAAGCGTTACGCATTTTTTCATATCTTTCTTGCTGGATGGTCAAATTCTGCACACCATAACAAACTTTCAGCTTACTATAACATCTCCTTACATCTTTCCTCCACCTTGATAAAATGTATCTTTCTGGAAGTAATTTAACTGAGTTATGTATTAGCACTGCAAGGGCATGCCTGCAAAGAATCCCCCTAAACTGGAATTTTGAACATATACAATTAACTTCACACTCAGCTTCTTAAAAAATAACCTCAAAGAAGCCTCTCCGACCTTACCTAAATGATTCAATTATTTGATATATTGATCCCATAGAATTCGAGATATCACAATACATCAGAGCAGTCAATTCTTCTTGAAATTCTTTAAACTTGGAAATGGTGTACACTTCTTTAACTTGCCTCTTCATCTCATATCTTGATACATATGATGTCCTTTTACTGAAACACTTGGCATCTGCTTGCCATTCTAATTCAACTTTCCTCCTCAATGTATTTTCATATTGCTTTACAAATTGTTTCAGATTTGTTTTTGAGTTAACAAATCCATAAAAAAATGCATTCATACTTTCACTTCGTTGAGTTGTTTACATTCCTACCCAAAATAGCATTTTAAATAGCATGGGACCCAACGATGCCTATCCTCGTACAAACCATTTAACCAATTATTATCCTATAAATCATATTCTGTAATCATGCAATGCCAAGCTTCCTCAAACGCATCAGAACTCAGTGAATCATAAACAGCAGAAAGCAGGGAAGATATAATACCTTCATGTTCTTTAAAAGCCCCTAATTTCTCAGGCACCTTCTTCATTATGTGCCATAAACACCATCGATACCTAGTAGTAGGAAAAACGTTTTCAATTGGCTTTTGCATTGTCCTGTCTTGATTTGTAATGATACCAAGGGGAGGAGAATCAGACGTGCATGACAGCCACGCCACAAATAACCACGTAAATGTCTCCGTATCCTCGCGTGAAATCAATCCGCATCCCAACAAAATAGATTGTCCATGGTGATTAACTCCGAAAAAGGGCGCGAATGGCATGTCATACTTGTTGGTAATATATGTAGTGTCAAATGTGATGACATCTCCAAAATATTTATAAGCTGCCCTACTTCGCGAATCTGCCCAAAACACATTCTTGAATCGATCCTCTTCATCCAAATCAATGCTAAAAAAAATCTATTACATTCTGCTTACTTTTTCTAGAAGTACTTTAAAAGCGCCATAGCATCTCATTCCTCAAGCTGTAATCGCCTTGTTTTGTCAACAAAATTTCTACAATTTTTTTTCTAAGAATGGCACATTTTCATACCCACCAGCTCCAACAACAATAGAATTGAAATTTTGGGCAATTCTAATTTCTGCACAATTATTCATTTCAATTCGCTTTTTAGCGCTTACACTAATTCTGCGATTGCATGTGAAATACCTAGCTTTGTCTGGACTCAATCCATGGTTGTGTTGAAGATTTAAAGTTCGAAAAACTCATTTTCCATCTTCATTTAGACAACCTACAATTTTTGCATCACAACCATTTTTCACATTTGGTTTCGGCTTCAATGCATTAGCAGATTTACTTTCTAACTTGCCGCTACGCTTACATACAAATGTCGCATGTTTTACAATTCCATCGGTCCCCTTCTTAGTACTTTGAACCTTCACAAGAAACCCCTCTTGTTTACCATAAGCTTTGTAAAATGCAAACATTTCTTCATGATTATTAAATAACATTCCAAGAGCGCTCACATTTGTTCGGTTCTACAATTTCATTTACATTGTTAGCTCTTGTTTCTTGCAACTCTTCAAATGCATGCTCATTTTCTAAATACTCCATTTCTACAAAATAATTAACATTTGTATTACAAGATAGTTGACTGACCACTCCCTAAACTGATCCTTTTTCATCGAAGAAGAAATTTTGTAGAAAACATCTTTATCCTCAAACCCCATTGTGGTGAACAATGAATCATTTTCGTCCTTAGGACCACTATAAAGTTTAAGTCTATAACTTATTAAGAAATCATACAAGGAGAGGAAATGGGATCCCTTAAGAGCGAAATTGGTGGTGGCAAAGGCTCTTAATAATATTAGAACACATGGGTTAATCATTGAGGGCGAAACTCCACAACAAGCAAAAAATTTCATAACCAGGGGAGAAATAGGGATTGATAATACTTTGATTTACTGGCGGTAAAGTAAAATCGACTCCCTGTCAATTCCAAGGTCCATAATATCAACATTATCCGCAAGTTCTCTCAACTGGACATTAGGCCAAGATCCACATATTCCACAAATCGGTCAAATGAGAGCCTCTTTACTCTAGGGGGCAACCATGTTCCTGTAAAAAAAATCAAATCAAAAATCAAATTGAGAAAAATTCAAAATCGAATTAAAAAAAAAAAGAGAGAGCAGAAACATGGAGCATAAACAAAAATCTGATGCAATATACTGAAACGATAAGAATCAACATATTGAAGCAATATGTCTGATGCTTTTTGGGATTATAAGCTATAATCAATTATGAAACTAAAATTCAAAACCAAATGAAAAAGAGAGAGAGCAGAAAAAAAACAATAAAAACAAAAGCAAAAAGGCAAAAGGCCATGAGGAGAAGGAACACACACACGAAAAAAGAGCAAAAGAAGGGACAAAAAGAAAGAGAAGAGGAAACAAAAAAAAGGGCAAAAGGCCACCAGAGAGGAAACCAACCAAAAAAAGAAAAAAAAAGCACGAGGAGGTGAGAAAGAAGAACAAAAAATAAAATAATAATAAATAATGAATAAATGATAATGAAAAATGAGGAACGAAGCATGTTCTAAAACTTACTGGAAAGCCTTCAACAAAAGAAAGTAATGAAGAAAAGGCATTGACTAAAAGAAAGTGACGAAGAAAGAGCTTTGAGGGAAAAAAAAAGAAAGTGATAAAAAAAATAAATAAAGGCATTGGAGGTTGGAGTCATGAAAAAGTTGAAGGGGAAGAATTTTTGAAAAGTGTGAAAAAAGAGATGAAGAAAAGTAGTGATCTAGAAAAGAGTTAAACTAATCATTTAAATAAATTCAAAAGGGCCAAAAGCCCTAGTAACCCATTACCAGCAAAGTTAAGAAAGACATTTTTGTTAACCAACTCAGTAGTTAAATATTCACGTATAATGTAAAAAAAAAATAAAAAAAAATAAAAAAAATGAAAAAAATAGAGGGGTACGATGAATCCTATTACTTCTAGAAAGTATTTTGAGAAAAATAACATATATTATAAAACCGCCACTTTTTGAATAAGATATTTTTAAATAAAAATATACTTGTGGGAGGAGTGATGTATGTACCATAACTTAGAGGTACAAAATTACGCCAAGTGTCCAAATAAAAAAGAAAGAAAGAAACTATCTCAGAAAATCAAATAAGTACATAGATTATTTTCAATTTATTTTAGAGAAAGTAACGCTGGAACAAAATTTCCCTGAGACTTATGATAATAACTAAGAGTAAAAAATCATTCTAATTCCGGGATTTCAGGGTCTGAGGGAACCACGCCAAAGATCATAGAAGTAGGGAAGCACATGGGCACAGAATAAATGATGTAGGTCTGAAATAAATATATTTATTTCCCTACGAATAAGTTCATGTCCACATGTGGAATAATAGTTGGTGGCACGTGTCATCAAGAAGAGAGACCAAGGCAAAACCCTAGACTCATGTCATTTATCAACTATAAATAGAGACCATCTTACCAAGAAAAAAAGGGGATCCCTCCTAAAGCAAAAAAAAAAAAAAACCCTTATCTTGTTTATTGTTCTTGCTTCCATTAGACCTTAAAATCAAACACTGAATTGGGCGTCGAAGTGTCTTTTTCATATACCCACCATGTCGGATTCAAGTTTAACACGTCTCATAAGTTCTCCACAAATCAAATGTATGTGTGAAGGTAAATTATTGCTCTTTTAAAAATAACATAGTCAATACCATGAAAAAACTTGCTGACAGTGAATGTGGAGGTGAATCAAGTTGCAGCGGTTGTGGAAACCGGTGAAGCCAACGATAGCAAGCGGCAACGGTCGAGGTGCAGCAGATTGTGTTGGCGCGTCGTGGTTGCAGCGATGGCTTGTCTTCACATGGTTGCGTCAGTGACTACTGGCTGGTGGTTCGCGCGATTGCATCTCCAATCTGCTAGCTACTGGTTCATGCGGTTGCATCTCTGATCTATTGGCTGTTGCTTCGTTGTTTGGCGTCTCGACATCTCCGATCTCCGAGGCTCAAGCTCTATTTGTGTGTGACTGTGTATGTTGTGAGTGTGTCGTGTGAGTGCATATGTGTCTTTACAGATTTTTTCATTTAGATCTAAGATTTGTTTTACGTGTGGTGTGAATCTGATCTAAAACTTTTATTGTTTGTTTTAATTGCCACTTGTTTCATTAATTTTTGTTAAAATTTTTGAAGGAAAACCAATCGGGTTGGCAAAGTTACACCCGATCGAATTTTGTTAATAATATGATCCAATCTGAACCCGATATTTTTTTGATCAGATCAGGTCACATTGGGTATTTTTCCTAGCTAGGGCTGGTACTTCACGTTCTATGGGAATGCAATGCAACCTCATGTTTGGGGCACCATGTTGCTGTATAAAGGTGCATTATTAGCTTTTTTTTTAAACTTTGTAATATAATAAATAAATATAATTTTTTAATTTAATATAATATTTTAATTTTTATTATATTAAAAATATAACTAAATAATGTATTATTTATTATCTTATAATAATTTATATATAAAATTGATTAATCTTTAATAAGTAGATGTGTATAAGAGACAGTTATTAGCTTTTTTTTTAAACTTTGTAATATAATAAATAAATATAATTTTTTAATTTAATATAATATTTTAATTTTTATTATATTAAAAATATAACTAAATAATGTATTATTTATTATCTTATAATAATTTATATATAAAATTGATTAATCTTTAATAAGTTAATATAACTAATAATAAATACTTAAATAACACAATATAATATTGCATTTTTTTAATTATATCACAATAGTTAAATTAGTTATTTTTAAATAATTTAACATGACTAATAATACATATTTAAATATGAATAAAATTTGAATAACATTAATTGAAAATCAATAATACAAATAATTACTAGACTATTTAGCTCAATTCATTTTGTTAGTAAAGTATGTTACAATAACTGTATCACTTTGCATTTGAGAAAATGATACATTGACGATTGACCATTAACAAACTCAATAATTAAATGCATGTGGTTATAAAGACTTAAAAGACACAGAGACAAGTCTCCTTCTAAGGTTCTCTCTCAGAGGAAACCTCTGAATGGCAGCAAACAGGATTGTCATAACCCTTATATTGTCACTCACAAGTTGGGTGGACTGGGTGTTGGGTGATATGCTTTTCTAGGTGGGGAAACAATAAGCATGGGTGTGTAAACATGGGTGAGATTTTGAGTTTTAAAAGATAGCAATTGACTAAGCTAAAGGAGTAAGTGTGTTTAATACGAAAGGTGCTGCATTTATTAAGGCTTGAAAAAGATGTAAAACAGTGGCAATTTGTTGCTTGTGGTCAAATGGATACGGAGGAGTTAATTAAAAAGTGCAGCTCTATCACGTTGGAAGAGGAAGAAGAAGACAAAGTACTTTTCGAGGGGAGAATAAAGGAAAAAGAAGAAATGCTTGTAGCTCACTGTTTGATTAGAAAAATCCTTCTGAATCGAGGAATACATATAGAAGGGCTGAGAATAATGGTGAGACAAGTATGAAGGACTCTTAAAAAGGTGAAAATAGAGAGCTTGGGGGAGAATTTTTTCGTGTTTAAATTTGGCTCAGAGGAAGAAAAGAAAAAAAGGTATTCACTAGCGGCCCTTGGCACTTTGATAATGCCTTAATAGTCTTTACAGAACCGACGGGAATGAGGGATATAAAAAAGCAATCTTTCTTAAACACTTCATTATGGGTACAACTACACAATGTGCTCCTTATATGTATGGAAAAATATGTGATAGAGAAGCTAGGGTCCCTGATAGAGAAGGTGGAAGAGGTGCATACTGACGAAATGAGGGAATGCCTATGACCTATTGTACGAGTAAGAATTTTTGTGGACATTACCAAACCACTGACAAAAATTCTATTTTGTCAACAAAACGATGGAGTTAAAACCCCAATAGGTGTTCAATATGAAAGACTCCCTAGATTTTTATTTTGTTGTAGGCTTGTTGGACACCAACACAGGGAGTGTCTCAAATACAAAGGGGCAATCAAAGGAGAAACTAGCTTATGGATCATGGCTCAAAGCTTCATCAATAGTGGTTGAATGGGCTAGAAAAAATAGAAGAAAAGAAAAATAGAGTAGAGAGCATAACTAGCAAAGTTCTAAAACGACAAACACAAAAACTCAAAACCATGATCAACAGGTCAGCCTGGTTGAAGACAATGGGTCGAGTCAAAGCCATAAGGGTGAATCTATTGTTCTAATGTAGGTGTATAATGAGACAAAGGTAACTGAGGAACATTCAATGCGAGCAGCTATATGAGCTACAAATCTCAGAGACAACGAGCAACAAGATGTATGGAATAAAAAACTTATCAATGCAGTTGTCAAATTTTCTCCTAAACAAGGGGATATTAAGGCGGAAAACTGTAGAAAGCGGGAGAGTGGAAGCTTAAATGAAACAAAAAATAAGGTTGCTCAAAATCCACAAGAAATAAACAGTCAACACATCTCGGAGGTTGATGAGCCAGTAAATGGGCCAGCTAAACAGTACAATTAGTGGGCAAAGTCCACAATCAAAACAGGCAAAATTAAACAGCCCAAGCAAAGCTCTCAACAACAAGCTCCAAATCAATGCCCCTGCAATGAAGATTCAACTAGCCTGGGAACAACACAACGCCATGGCTTTAGAGGACTTAGAAACAATTCTCGAAGATATAACAATAGAGGTTGTTAAACAGCCCCACTGACAACTATTAAACTCATTAGCTAGAACGTTCGGAGTTTGAGGAATCTCTGAATGCGCCTAGCCACGAAGAAAATTTTCCAAACCATAGATCTCAGCTTGTTTTTATTTGTAAAACGAAGTTGGAGTCTAGACAAGTTAATGAAGAATGCATAAGATTTAAATTAGGCAATTGTTTTACGGTAAGTAGAAAAGGTAAAAGTGGAGGCATAGCAATGATGTGGACCTAAGATATTAGCATAAACATTGTCTCCTACGGCAAGCATTACATTAACCCTGAAGTGTAGTATGGCAGTGGCAAGACTTAACAATGTATTGGAGTTTATGGGCACCCAGATACACAACAAAAGAAGCATACATGGACTTTGTTGCGAAGGCTAGTAGGTCTGTCCTCAAAACCATGGCTGTGTTCTGGTGATTTTAGTGAAATTCTGAACTTGAATGAGAAACCAGATGGGAATGATAGAAATGTACGGATGATATATGAGTTTAGAGAAGTTATTTAAGCTAGCAATCTTGTTGATTTAGGTTATAAGGTGTATCTATTCACTTGGAACAATGGTAGGTTTGGGCCACACTATGTAGAAGAGAGATTAGACAAGTTTTTTATGATAAAAAATGGGGGAATCACTTTCAGAAGCAAGCTGCCACAAATCTAGTTAGTTTGGGTTCTGATCATTCCATAATAATAATGGAGGTAAAAGAGAAAGGTAGCGGGCTATAGTATGTAAAAAGAACCTTTTCTAGGGTGCATTATAAAGACACGTGGAGCTCATATGATGTTTGTAAAAGCATAATTAAAACTGAATAGGAAATGTGGATCCACTGGGGAAGAAGATCTTGTTCTTCAATTTAAAACAGTGGCAAAATCTTTATTGGCTCAACTAAAATGGTGGAGTGATGAGGAGTTTGGAGGATGGGAGAAGAAGTTAAAGAAGCCGGTGAAAGAGCTTCAAAGTGCGAAGCAGAACAATGTACAATATGAAGAGGGCAATAAAATTAGGAAAATTGAAAACTAAATTCACAACATGTTGCTTGATGAGGAGATTTACTAGAAGCACAGAGCTAGAGCTAATTGGCTAAAAGTCGGAGATGAAAAAACATAAGCACTATGTTTTTTCACTCAAAAGCTACAGTTAAGAAGAGAAAAAATAAAATTTAGGGAGTGGAGGAAAGATAAGACAACTGGACAGAAGATGGGGAAGCCGTGGAAAGAGAGTTTTGTGAATACTTTCAACAACTTTTCACATCCTCAGACCTAAGCCAAGCTTAAATGAATATTGCTTTAATGGGCTTAACACCAAAGGTGACGGATTCCATGAATGATCAGTTGAATGCCCCCATTTACAGTAAAGAAGGTTTCAGAAGCCCTTTTCTAAATGTGCCCCCATAAAAGCACCTAGCCTTGATGGTCTACATGTTGTCTTCTTTTAAAAACATTGGCAGTATGTAGGCAAATGAGTGACATAAACTTGCTTGCACATTTTGAATGAACAAGGTAACATCATCCCTTTAAATCATACATTCATTGCTTTAATTCCTAAAGTTGCCAAGCCTAAAAAGGTCACTAAGTATAGACCCATTAACCTATGTAATGTTTATCGAATTGCTGTAAAAGTTATTGCAAATAGGCTTAAACAATTTCTTCACCATATTATTTCTTTATCCTAAAGTGCTTTCATACATAATAGGCTTATCACTCACAATATCATTATCGGGTATGAATGTCTTCATAAAATTAGACATAGTAAAGGAAGAAAAAATGGTTTAATAGCTCTAAAGCTTGAAATTAGCAAAGCCTATGACATAATTGAGTGGGGTTTCCTTGAACATATCATGGGTATATTAGGATTCACTGAGAAATGGGTGTAGCTAATTATGAATTGTATAATGACATCTTCTTTTTCGGTGATCATCAATGGGGCTGTAAAAGCATTGATCCAACCTTAAAAGGGATTGAGGCAGGGGTGTCCACTCTCACATTACTTGTTCATTATGTGTGTAGAAGCATTCTCTAACCTTCTAATACACGCAGAAAGGCATATATTTTTTTTTAATAGAGAAAGGCAGAAAATTATTCATAGACTAAAGTTTGATAAGCAAGTGACAATCTCACACTTGCTATTTGCGAATGATAGTCTCATCTTCATTGGCGCATCTGTTAAAGATTGTAGAAACCTGATAACTCTAGGAAATGAGAGTTATTACATCAATTCTATACTTGAATCAACGTCATTTAAAGATCACATAAGGTGTTTTTATTACATTTTGATTACCTTTTACATAAACATTCATTTTAGTTGGGTTTTAATAAGATTTGTTTAAACCAAGTAATATGTGCTAAAAACAGGTGCATAATTGTAGGTTTTAAATTTATAAGGGGATGCTGAGACATTAGATGAGCAAGATGAGGAAAGAAGATGGCCACAAAAGAAGACAAGCATAATCGGGAATAATGCAGTGCTGTTGTGGATGTTAGGGCAACCAGTGCTGCAGCAATCAGAGAGCAATGCGGAAAAAGCTTCAAGCGTGGGTCAGCTATAAAATCGCGATCTGCATGCTTTCTAATTTAAACACACGCACACGCATGGACTTTGGATCTTTTACCCTAATTTGCAATATAAAAGGAGGCGTGCACCATATAGAAAGGCGGTAAGGAATTATCATAAAAAATAATTATAAAGGCAAGAAGAAGGAGATCAAGATTGATGAGTGATATTCGGAAACAAAGAAAAGAACTGTGCATAATTATTTGTCTTTCATCTTGCTCAACTTATATTTTCTCTTATTCCTTGAATTGTTTGGATGTATTCTGAGATCAATATATTTATGTTTATTTTTCTCATCCAGATTATGAACTAAATTTACTTGTGGTTAAATGACAAATAATCCAATGGGTTCTTAACTATTCTTTTATGTTGTTATGGTAATGCTGTAGCATTATACTTTAGTAGTTTTTATGAATACAACTATTATTTCGGTTGACTATCCATTTAATAGTTTCAATTAAGATAAAGCAGTAAAAGGGCATGTCTTAGCGGATGTTATTATAGAGTATTACTTTTTCTGAAGTCAAGTTTCTTAGATTAGGTTACCTTAAATCCTATAACGGCAATACTTGATGTTAAGATTTGTGACACTCTAGACATAGGCGTTCACCTTGTAGGGTGGAGAGATTAAATGTTATAATACCGCACCATAAATCTATGAGCAACTGGTCATTGTTAGTAGATTTAGAGGTATGAGATTTTCAACATGCGATAGCTGCGGAAGCAGATTCATTCTACCCATTGCTGCAGCACTTATTATAACAATTGGTGCTAATTTGGTAAACAACAGTCACCCCATTAGGAGAGTTTGATCATTCAACTACTATATTCTCAATTGAATCTTAGGCATATTTAACTTAGTTTATTTCATTACAGTATTGTTTTATTTCCATTTCTCATAATTATTAGTTACGAGAGAATTATTTGACAATTGTTTATTTCGGTCTCTAGTTGATTTGCTCAATTGTGATTGCTTTAGCATTTTGGAGTAACATCAATCCTTGTGGAGACGATCTTGAATACTCATCACTTTATTACTTGTTGTGTATACTTGCACATTGGCATTGATAGTAATTGATCATAGAAATCAACTAATAAGTTTTTGGCGCCGTTGCCGGGGTTGATTGTTTATTTTTGAAGTGTGAAGTAAATCTTGATAGCGCCAAATTTAATTTGATTCATTCTATTTAGTGGTAGATCGGTACATGCATGCGCAAAGACAGATCTGTGGCATTCCAATTCGATCTTGAAATTGAAAGGACTGTCAGGAGACTACGAAGAGAACAAAGGAATTCAGAAATTACTTCAATCATGAATAATTTATAGGATGCGCAAAACTTGAATCCTCACAGGCCCCTACAACCAGTCAACATTCAAGAAGAGCATAATGAACATGCTAATGGGAGACAGCCAGGCAATAACAACAATATTTACATGGCTGATGACAAAGACAAAGGTATAAGAGATTACACTGTACTAACCCCGCAAGTTGTACACCTTGGGATCATCAGACTTGAGGTATAAGCAGTAAATTTTGAGTTGAAACCGGTGATGTTTCAAATGTTACAAATAGTGGGACAATTTAATGGATTGCCTAATGAAGATCCTCATCTTCATCTGAAATTGTTCTTGGAAGTAAGTGATGCTTTCAAGATTGCTGGTGCAACACAAGATGCCTTAAGGCTGAGGCTCTTCCCTTATTCCTTAAGAGATCGAGTAAGAGCATGGTTAAATTCGTTACCATCTGATTCCATGACTACATGGAATGAACTAGCTGATAAATTCCTAATGAAATATTTCCCACCAACAAAAAATGCAAAGTTGCGGAATGAAATTACTTCTTTCCATCAATTAGAAGATGAAAGTTTGTACGAGGCTTGGGAAAGATTCAAAGAATTGCTCAGAAGGTGTCCTCATCATGGTATTCCTTGTTGCATTCAATTGGAAACTTTCTACATTGGGTTGAATCCAAGTACAAGGTTAATGGTGGATGCTTCAGTAAATGGAACCCTGTTATCCAAATCTTACATTGAAGCTTATGAAATTCTGGAAAGAATTGCCAACAATAATTACCAGGGGCCCTCAGCCAGGCAACCAGCAGTAAGAGGATCAGCAGGGTACATAACATTGATGTAATTACAGCCTTATTAGCACAAGTAACCTCATTGACTAACATGGTAAAAGCCATGACAGCTGCTCCAGCAACAGTAAAGCAAGTTACTGAACTTTCTTGTGTCTATTGTGCTGAAGAACATGATTTTGATAATTGTCTTGGAAATTCAGCTTCAATAAACTATGTGGGTAACTTCAATCGACAACCTTAGAACAACCCATATTCAAATACTTACAACCCAGGTTGGAAACAACACCCAAATTTCTTATGGAGCATCAGAATCGAAATGCTCCAGCATTGAATGGACTGAGTAGAAACACACAACCACCTGGTTTTCATCAACAAAGTCAAGGGCAAAAGCATATTAGTCAGGATCCAATCATTTCACTGGAAGCACTGATCAATGAGTATATTGCAAAGAATGAAGCAATTGTGCAGAGTCAAGCTGTGTCCTTGAGAAACATTGAGTACTAAATGGGACAATTAGCCACAACAATGAGCAGCAGAACTCAAGGAAGCCTACCTAGCAACATAGAAGACCCTAGGAAAGAGAGCAAAGAACACTGCAAGGTAATTAATTTGAGATCTGGAGAGAATGTTGATATCCTAGTTGAGGTGACAAAAAATGGGATAAAATACAATTCAGCACAAAAACCAACTAAAAAAGAAAACCTGTTACAACAAACTCCTCTTTAAGACACTGGTTACATGGGTCAAGCTACAGCAACTGTAGAGGAAATTCAACCAGAACATGTTAAAAAAGAAGTCACAATACCAGTAGTTACAACTTGCACCAAATCAAACAAACAAAGTTTGATATCTCCTAAAGCTACCTAGCAGTTTAGACATCCACCACCTTTCCCACAAAGGTTCCAGAAGCAAAAACAAGATAAGCAGTTCAGCAAATTCCTGGAAGTGTTGAAACAACTGCATATAAATATACCTTTTGTGGAAGCCTTGGAGCAAATGGCAAATTATGTGAAATTTCTAAAATATATCTTGGCACGAAAAAGAAGGCTGGGAGAGTTTGAAACTGTTGCTTTAACACAGAAAAGCAGTCATATGCTCCAGAGCAAAATTCCCACAAAATTGAAAGATCCAGGGAGTTTTACAATACCCTGTTCTATAGGGACTAGGTATGCTGGCAGAGCACTTTGTGACTTGGGAGTTAATATTAATTTGATGCCATTATCTGTATTTAAGCAGCAGGGAGTAGAGGAGTCTAGACCAACAACAGTCACTCTACAATTAGCTGATAGATCTCATGCATACCCTGAAGGAAAGATAGAGTATGTATTGGTGAAGGTTGACAAATTCATATTTCTAGTAGATTTCATTGTTCTGGATTTTGAAGTTGACAAAGAGGTACCTATTATACTTGGAAGACATTTTCTAGCAACTGGAAAAACTTTGATAGATGTGCAGAAAATAGAGCTCACTATGAGAGTGAATGATCAACAAGTCACATTTAATGTACTAGAGGCTATGAGGAACCCTGATAAAGTAGAATATTGTAATTTCCTAAGTGTAGTGGATCTTGTTGTAGCAGACAGAATAGACAGATGCTGCAGTAATGTACTTGACAAAGTCACCACCTTTGAGGATGTTGAAGAGGAAGATGTTGCAGTAATCCAAACAGATTGGATGGACAAACAACAATCTGATAGGCACAATAGGTTTATTGAACACCTGAATGTTTTAGACAGGGAAGTAAAATCAACTTTACTATCTATTGAATCACCTCTTAGTTTTGAATTAAAATTGTTACCTTCACATTTAAAGTATGCTTATCTTGGTCAAAACAACACACTTCCTGTAATTATTTCTTCTACTTTGGATGCAGGTCAAGAATAAAGTCTAGTAGATTTACTGGGAAAATACAGAAGAGCAATTTGATGGACCATTGTAGATATAAAAGGGATAAGCCCATCCATATGTATGCATAAAATCCTGTTAGAGAATTATTCCAGCAATTCGGTAGAGCACCAGAGAATGCTGAATTCTATTATGAAAGAAATAGTGAAGAAGGAAACCATCAAATGGTTAGATGCTGGAGTCATATACCCAATATCAGACAGTTCACTAGTAAGCCCAGTTTAATGTGTTCCAAAGAAATGAGGGATAACAATAATGGCTAATGAGAAGAATGAACTTATTCCTATAAGGACAGTGGTTGGATGGAGAGTGTGTATAGATTACAGGAAGCTCAACAAAGCCACAAGGAAAGACAATTTCCCACTTCCATTCATAGATCAGATGTTAGACAGACTTGCTGGAAAACAATACTACTGCTTCTTAGATCGGTATTCAGGCTACAACCAGATTGCTATAGCTCCAGAGGATCAAGAGAAGACTACATTTACTTGTCCCTATGGAATATTTGCCTCCAGAAGAATGCCATTTGGGTTATGCAATGCTCCAACAACTTTTCAGAGATGCATGATGTCTATATTTTCTGATATGGTAGAGCAGACTTTGAAAGTTTTCATGGATGACTTTTTAGTTTTTGGGGAAACGTACAATGATTGTTTACATAACTTGGAAGAAGTTCTTAAAAGATGTGAGATGACCAACTTAGTACTTAATTGGGAAAAGTATCATTTCATGGTGCAAGAAGGAATAGTGCTGGGTCACAAGATATCCAAAGATGATATTGAGGTAGACAAAGCCAAGATAGAGGTAATAGATAAGCTGCCATCTCCAACTTCAGTAAAGGGTATTAGGAGTTTTTTGGGTCGTGCTGGATTTTGTAGAAGATTCATTAAGGATTTTTCCAAAGTAGCTAAGCCTCTGTGTTCATTGCTGGAGCATGACAAACCATTTCACTTTGACAAAGAATGACTTTAAGCATTTGAAGAATTAAAGAAAGCTCTGACCATTGCTCCAGTAGTTATATCTCCAGATTAGACTTTACTATTTGAATTGATGTGTGATGCTAGTGATCATTCTGTGGGAGCAGTATTAGGGCAAAGAAAGGATAAAGTTTTTCATTCCATATACTATGCAAGCAAAACATTCACTCCAAGTCAGTAGATTAATTACATCACTACAGAGAAAGAGTTGCTAGCAGTATTTTTTGCTTTTGACAAATTCAGAGCTTACCTGGTGGGTACTAAAGTAACTGTTTACACAGACCATGCAACCATCAAATATTTAATTTCAAAGAAGGATGTCAAACCAAGATTAATCAGATGGATCTTACTGCTTCAAGAATTTGATCTGGAAATTAAAGATAGAAAAGGGACTGAAAATCAAGTGGCAGACCACTTGTCACGGCTGGAAGCAGACACTAGTACATTGACAAGGAAGGGCATCACCGAAACTTTTCATGATGAACAGCTGTTGGTAGTACAACAAGCACAGATGCTGCAGCAGTCAGAATCTCCATACTATGCAGACTTTGCTAACTACTTAGTAAGTGGGTTGCTACCACCTGAGCCGAAATTTCAAGAGAAAAAGAAATTTCAAGAGAAAAAATTTTCTTCATGATGTTAGAAGTTATCAGTGGGATGACCCACATTTATATAAGCTATGCTCAGATCAAGTAATAAGAAGATGTGTTGCAGCAGAATAAATACCTCATATACTGGAGTCATGTCATGCTGCAACATATGGAGGACATTTTGGTGGTCACAGAACAGCTGCCAAAGTTATGCAATCAAATTATTATTGGCCCACTATTTTTAAAAATGCTTATGAATTTGTTAAATGCTGTGACAGGTATCAAAGTACAGGGAACATAATTAGCAGACATGAGATGCCATTAACTAACATATTGGAAGTTGAAGTTTTTTATGTTTGGGGAATAGATTTCATGAGACCATTTCCCCAATCCTTTGGAAACTTATATATCCTTGTTGTTGTAGATTATGTCTCCAAATGGGTAGAAGTTGCAGTATTACCTACCAATGATGCTAAAACAGTGGTGAATTTTCTTCAGAAAAATATTTTTTTTTTCAGGTTTGGCACTCCTAAAGCAATTATTAGTGATGAGGGCACACATTTTTGCTACAAAATTTTTGTTGCAGCAATGATGAAATATGAAGTCAGGCACAAGATGACAACAGCATATCACCCACAATCCAATGATCAGGCTGAAGTGTCTAACAGAGAAATTAAAAAGATCTTAGAAAACGTGGTGAACCCAACGAGGAGGGATTGGTCTTTACACTTGCATGGCTCTCTATGGGTCTACAGAATAACATACAAAACTCCACTTGGCATGTCTCCTTACCGAATTATTTATGGCAAAGCTTGTCATTTGCCACTAGAGCTCGAGCACAAAGCACATTGAGCACTGAAGAAGTTAAATTGGGATATGCATGTTGCAGCAGAGCAAAGGAAACTTTAACTTTGTGAGCTTGATGAATTACAACTACTTTCATATGAAAATACAAGAATCTATAAAGAGAGAACAAAACACTGGCACGACAAGCATATTCAACACAGGAAATTCACTCATGGTCAATTAGTGTTGCTCCACAATACAAGACTAAAATTATTTTCGGGAAAGCTTAAGTCACGATGGTCTAGCCCATTTAAGCTGTCAAAATATTACCCTCATTTGTGAGCTTGATGAATTACAACTACTTTCATATGAAAATACAAGAATCTATAAAGAGAGAACAAAACACTAGCACGACAAGCATATTCAACACAGGAAATTCACTCATGGTCAATTAGTGTTACTCCACAATACAAGACTAAAATTATTTTCGGGAAAGCTTAAGTCACGATGGTCTAGCCCATTTAAGCTGTCAAAATATTACCCTCAGAGCTGTTGATCTTCTAGATGAACAAACAGGCCACGAGTTCAAGGTTAATGGACACAGGGTGAAGCATTGCATACATCCAGCATCAGAATGTTCAAAGGAGGTTTTACTCCTTAAAGAACCCAACTATTGAACAAAAAAAGAAGGTCAGGCTGAAGGACCTTAAATCAAGCGCTTCATGGGAGGCAACCCATTGATGAGATAGCCACTTCAAACCAATTTTAATATCCTTTGGTTTTGTAGACAGCTCTTCTTCTTTTACATTTTATTTAATCATTTTTTCTTCATATTAACCATTTATTTTATCCTTTTCCATTATTGCATACTTTATTTTTACTTTAATTTGATATATCTATTTCTCTTAATAATTTTAGACTTAATTTTAGTAAGTGTGACAGTTGAATTCCATATTGACACGTGAGAGTATATGGTGGCAGAATTTAGAGGTGAACCACGCGTCAAAAGCTTTCGTGGGGAGTATGTATCTGTTGTTACAATAAGTGAATGGATGCTGCAGCAGCTAATTTTAGCGTTACAATAAATTAAAGCTAGAGCCTTTCACTTACCGTTGGAGATAAAATCATGACAGATGGACGCATGATATGGATAGAAATTGCGGAAATAAATCTCTGAAATTAAAGCTTTAAATTCACTGAGCGATGATTTTGAGATATGCACATTTAATTCAAAATATTTTATTCTCTCAATTATTTCACGTTACCGTATTTATCTCCAATTAAAAGTTCACTATAAAAAGGAGTCACTGTGCTTAGTACTCTACGCCACTATTCCCCATCTCCTTCGAAAATCCAACTCTCCTAATTCTTAACTTCTTTTTCTCTTTTTACTCTCAGGAACAGTAGCCTCAATTTGTTACTGCTACAGGAATGCCAAGATATGAGAAAACAGCAAGCCGCCTCAAAAATCCATCACGATTCCAGAGTTACCACGCTGAAGAAAAATTATGAAGAATTCATAGAGCCGTGTCGGATTTTGGAAGAAAAAGGATTTCAATTTTCAGACCAACTCACGGGAATTGTGCAAACAATTCATAATACTGCAACAAAGCGAAGATGACTAGAGTTTTGCAACCACCCTTGAGACCCTGCGTTGCCTGTAGTCAAAGAGTTTTACGCTAATTTTTACCAACTCACGGGAATTGTGCAAACAATTCATAATACTGCAACAAAGCGAGGATGACTAGAGTTTTGCAACCACCCTTGAGACCCTGCGTTGCCTGTAGTCAAAGAGTTTTACGCTAATTTGGTAAGCTCTGATCAGCACAACATTTGGGTAAGAAATACACTTGTCCGATTAGACTCCCGTGTTATCAATGCTTTTTATAACTTACCTGCTGAAATTACTTGTGAGTATGCTAAGTTGCGTGATAAATTAAACCCGAAAAAGTGGAACACCATTTTCACAACTCTTACAATCGAAGGGGCATCATGGGCTAACGAAGAAGGGCATGGAGTTAATAGGATAGATTTGAAACATATTGCTAAGGTGTGGGTGAAATTTCTGAAATCTAGGCTTATGCCCACTGCTCACACCACTCCAGTTTCGCAAGAGAGGTTGGTCTTATTATATGTCATTGTTCAAGGGCTTCTTATAGATGTGGGTAGCATCATCACTAAAGAAATCCAAGATTGTGCAACCAAAACTCACCGAACTGCTGCCTTGCTATTTCCCTCACTCGTTACCAGTATTTGTATAGTTTCAGGTGTTCGTCTCGAAGCCAGAGATGAACATGTAAAAAATGATAGTGCCTTTACGGCACGTACCGTTGAGCGAGTTACTGGTGAGAGTGCTGGAACAACTACTGAACCAGCTATTGTCATAGGAGAAAGACGAGTTATTGGCTTGGAACAGACTATCCAGGCACTCAGCAACAGTATAACTCAATGTGTGGAAGCTCAGCAGAGGGAAAATGGTCGATTTTGGAGTTATCTACAGCAACTGGACAACCAACTACACCAATTTGCTCTGTACATGAAATACACTCACCGGAACTTCCCTAATGCACTGCTCCAGTAGTTTAATTTTGACAACCACACTACAAATGCTCCAGCGGAGGCTAGTGCAAAAGCCACTACCACAGAAGAAGAATTAGAAGATGCTGAACCATCTGACCAGTCTGAGGAAAAAAAGTGACAAGTCTGAGACTGATAGCTCACCCACAGAAGCAGAGGACAATTCGGAGGTCATTGCAGCCATCACAGCTGAGGGCCAGGCAGCTGATTCATTAACTATAAAGCCTCCACAGCAAACTCCTAGCCAGCCTATTTGCACCAGTCCAAGACAATCCAGTAAATGAAATGGCAGTACATCTACAGGTACTGTTACAACAACTCCAACTCCTCTTGCTAGCCCAGTAGCGAAAAAGACAAAGCCATTGCGAGCTGTTTCTCCAAAAGCTTCACCAAAGGATAAGCTGCGCAGTGCATCCAAGAAGCGCTGATAGCATTCCATCATGTGCTGCCGTCTCACCACAGAAGAGTACTCTTTCCTTTTTAGTTTATTCTTCTAAAAAAAATGTGTGGTATTTTGTTTGTCAATTTATGTGGTATTTTATAAGGTCTTCCATATCCTTGTCAAGTTATGTGCTTTTATTCTGTATGCTTGTGAGGACACAACATCTCTTAAGTTTGGGGGGGTTGTTTCCGAATGCATGTGTTTATGTATGTGTTTATATTTGTGCTGTATGAAGTTCTTTATCTAATTTTTGTGTATGGATTTAAAAACCTAATGAAGATAAATTGAGTGTTGGTCAATATTTATTAGAATTCCAAGTAGAGACAGTTATAGATAGAAGTGAAATTTTGTACCAACACTTAGACTTTGGTTGAATTGTATGAGATTGCTAGAGCAAAGCCAAAAGAATAGAAAAGATCTTAAGTTTGGGGGGAGAAGCAAGTTGATTGATTGTGATATCTATGAAATAAATTCTGTTCAAATGGCTCTAGTTACTGAGTAACCAGATCTGAGTATGTACCCCATATATAGAATTGTATCAAAGGAAGCGAGGGTTATGAGCAATGTTGTAGCACTGTTAAAAAAAATATAGAGATAAAAAGAATTAATCTGTTTAGGGCATTGGGTAGCCAGGTCTGTTCATGAGCCCCATGTTCAGCCTTGAGTAAAAGATACCTCTAGATAAAATTATACCACAGATATTGCTGTAGCAACTCTGATCTAGGCATGGTTTGAGTAATTGGGCGTCATCATTACAAGTGATTGCCATCACATGAAAGATAAATGTTACAGTGAGGAGGTTGAGTACTTTTCGGTTTATTCAATGTTAAAACAATCACAGTTTGAGTATATGAAATTTATGTTACCCCATTTATAAATGAAGTATATCATTGTGGAAATTTATGCAGTCTTTTGGTAATGTTACAACATATCTGTAATTTAATCAAAGGAAACACACACACACTATGGATAGAAAGAAGCTTAAATCTAAAACTGATTTACTATGGCATTTTGTATGATTGGGATTGTGATCTAAAGGTGGAAGAATCCTTGCATAGTTGATGAAAGAGCTAAAGTTTTGTGCATGTTATTTGCGGAAAATGTTAGTATGTGTCATTACTTGAGGACAAGTAATCGTTTAAGTTTGGGGGTGTGATAACTCTAGGAAATGAGAGTTATTACATCAATTTTAAACTTGAATCAAGGTCATTTGGAGATCAAATAATGTGTTTTTATTACATTTTGATTACCTTTTGCATAAACATTCATTTTAGTTGGGTTTTAATAAGTTTTGTTTAAATCAAATAATTTGTGCTAAAAACAGGTGCATAATTGTAGGTTTTAAATTCATAAGGGGATGCTGAGGCATTAGATGAGTAAGAGGAGGAAAGAAGATGGCTACAAAAGAAGACAAGCACAATCAGGAATAATGTAGTGCTGTTGTGGATGCTAGGGCAACCAGTACTGCAGTAATTAGAGAGCAATGTGGGAGAAAGCTTAAAGCGTGGGTCAGCTATAAAATTGCGATCTGCGTGCTTCCTAATTTAAACACATGCACGCGCATGGACTTTGGGTCTTTTACCCTAATTTGCAATATAAAAGGAGGCGTGCACCACATAGAAATGTGGCAAGGAATTATCATAAAAATAATTACAAAGGCAAGAAGAAGGAGATCAAGATTGAGGAGTGATATTCGGAAACAAAGAAAAGAATCGTGCAGAATTATTTGTCTTTTATCGTGCTCAACTTATATTTTCTCTTATTCCTTGAATTGTTTGGATGTATTCCGAGATCAATATATTTATGTTTATTTTTCTCATCCAGATTATGAATTAAATTTACATGCGGTTGAATGACAAATAATCCAATGGGTTCTTAACTGTTCTTTTATGTTGTTATGGTAATGCTGTAGTATTATACTCTAGTAGTTTTTATGAATATGACTGTTATTTCAGTTGACCACCTATTTAATAGTTTCAGTTAAGATAGAGCAGCAAAAGGGCATGTCTTAGCGGATATTATTAGAGTATTGATTGTTCTTAAGTCGAGTTTCCTGGATTAGGTTACCTTAAATCCCATAAGGGCAATACTTGAAGTTAAGATTTGTGACACTCTAGATATAGGTGTTTACCTTGTATGGTGGAGAGATTAAATGTTATAATGTCGTACTATAAATATATGAGCAACTGGTCATTGTTAGTAAATTTAGAAGTATGAGATTTCTAACATGCGATTTCTGCGGAAGCAGATTCATTCTACCCATTACTGCAACACTTATTATAGCAACTGGTGCTAATTTAGTAAACAACAGTCACCCCATTAGGAGAGTTTGATCATTCAACTACTATATTCTCAATTGAATCTTCACCACATTTAACTTAGTTTATTCATTACAATATTGTTTTATTTCCATTTCTCATAATTATTAGTTACGAGAGAATTATTTGACAATTGTTTGTTTCGGTCTTTAGTTGATTTGCTCTATTGTGATTGCTTTAGCATTTTGGAGTAACATCAATCCCTGTGGAGACGATCTTGAATACTCATCACTTTATTACTTGTTGTGTATACTTGCACATTGGCATTGATAGTAATTGATTATAGAAATCAACCAACAAAACCTAAAGGCAATATTTGACTGCTATGTAGCTGCCTCAGGACAGATCTTCAACTATGAAAAGTCTTCCATTGACTGCTATGTAGCTGCCTCAGGACAGATCTTCAACTATGAAAAGTCTTCTAAGTTTTTCAGTGGAAAGCTTCAAGTTGAGCAAATCACAGCCATAAAAAATATCTTCCAGCTGAATATGGTATCTAAATACGAAAAATATTTAGGACTACCATCAATGATTGAGAGAAAAAAGATGAGCTTTTTTTTTAAGCAAAATCTCAAACTAGCAACATAAGCTATTCTTAAGTGGCCGAAAAAAAAGTCTTGATAAAGGCTATGGCTCAAGCTGTTCCTGCATATGCAATGAGTGTTTTTAAAGTTCCATTGACACTGTGTAAGCACATTAAAAAAGCAATTGCCAAGTTTTGGTAGGGCACTAAAAAAGATAAGTACAATATTCATTGGACAAGATGGGAAAGAATGAGTTATGCCAAGCATAGAAGAGGTTTGGGCTTCAAAGACACATACAACTTTAATCAAGCTTTGGTAGTTAAACAAAGTTGGAGAATTATTCAAAATCCAGGTTCTTTAATGGTAAAAGTCCTCAAGGCAAATATTTCAAACACGCTGACTTTGTCGACACCAAGATATGAGCAAACCCATAAATCATTCAAAAAGGGACAAGGTGGAGAATTGGCTTGGGGCAAAATGTGCAAGTATATACAAGCAATTGGTTGTGACGGCCAACTATTTTCAAACCAATATCACCAAAAACTCTAGCTGCTAATGGTAAAGTAGCAAATCTAATAAACTGTGAAAGGATGTAGAAGACAGATATAATTCAACTGCATTTTATCTAAGAGGATGATGTTATTTTGAAGATTCCTTTACCAAGAAAATCATTGGCGGATGAGTTTTGTTGGCATTATGATAAGCTTAGGAAGTACTCTATTGAAAGTGGTTACCAGATAGCTTTGAAAGAAAAATTCCCAAATGCTCCAAGTAGTTCAAGCCCAGATCCTAGTTAAGGGAATGCCATTTGGAAATTGGACTTGCCTTAGAAAATAAAGATATTCATATGGAGTGCTACTAAGAACTTGTTGGCAACTACAGAAAACTTGTGGAAAAGGTAGGTGATGCTTACTCCAACCTGTCAAATAAGTAAGTATAGAGTGGAAACAATTACTCATGCATTGATCGAGTGTAAAGTTGCTCGAAAGATTTAGCAGCATTCTCCCTTAGCTGCTTTGGAGATTCCAGTAACCCCATGCTAGAATATGTTAGATGTGATACTTAAAACAACAAGGTAATGGAGTAAGAGTGAAACTTAACTTCAAATTGCTTATTAGTGGGCAATGCGGTATGTAAGAAATCATTTTTTGTTCAAAGCCAAAAAGTTGGACTCTTTAATTCCAACAGCCAAAGCTAAAGCTGTAGTAAAAGCCTTTAAAAGATTTAAGAGAATGGAGCAACAAGAAGTGAAGAGAACAAAAATGGGGAAGCCGAAGCAATGGAATTCTCCTCCCAAAAATTGGTGCAAAGAAAATGTGGATGCAGCCATTGACAAGAAGAATTGTAAAGTTGGGTTAGAGTACTAATAAGAAATGCTAAGGGAGATATTGTAGCTGTAGCCATCAAATCTTCAAATCTTCAAATTTCAATGGAGAAGTTTCCTTTGTAGAAGCAGAAGTAATTGAATAGGGAATGCAAGTGGCAACAAGTGTAGGTTTATCAATTGTCATTTTTGAATTAGATTGCCAAATGGCTATTGACTTGGTAAACAACATGAAAGGTAGCAAAAATGAGATCTGTTGGGTGATATCAGAGATTAAAGAACGAAGAAAAGACTTACATGCAGTCAAATTTCAGCAAATTCATAGGTCTTGTAATGCTAATGCCCATACCTTGGCTAAGGTAGCCTTAAAAGGTCTAGAATCTGTTGTATGGCTGGATAGTTTACCAACTCAAATCACGTGTTTGGTCTCAATTTCATAATGAAGGTTTTATTCGCTTATCTAAAAAAAATTGTGTCACTTTATTATTTTATAATTATCTTGTGCTATGGGTAAACTTTTATTTTATCAATCCTATGATGATTTTTGAACTAATCTTGTAGATTTTTACTATCTATTTATGTTGTTATATTATTTAGAGATTATTTGCTTCAATCTTCATGAAGAATTATGATAAGTGTTAATGCAATACAGAATAATACAATACATCTACATTAAAATAATATTGTTAGACCAAATTATGAAAAGCCCAAAACCCATAAAATATATAAGCCTAATAAACTTATTTTACATAAAATAACCCAAGCCTATTCTCTATAAGAACGACCAAAGTATTTATAATTTTAACTAAAGTATTAAAATACAAATGTAAGATATGACAAAAAACCAAAAGCGTGATTCATTAAAGAAAGACTTGGTCTTAAAGAATGATTTAGGCCAATTCCTTACAAAGAATGACTTAGGAACTTAGAAAATATTTTTAAGTAAAATGCTCAAAGGGCAATTTTTTGACAAAGTGCCAAAGACATGATTCAACAAAGAACGACTTAGATCCATTCTTCACAAAGAACGACCTAGGCACTTAGAAAATATTTCTTAATAATACGCCTAAAGAGCAAGTTTTTGACAAAGTGCCAAAGGCATGATTCAATAAAGAATGACCTAGGTCCATTGTTTACAAAGAACGACATAGGTCCATTCTTTACAAAGAACGACGTAGGTCCATTCCTTACAAAAAACCACCTAGGTCCATTCATCGTAAAGAATGACATAGAACTTTGAAAATATTTTTAAGTAAGAGCATACGAGCTACTCAGAATGCGCCTATGGGCAAATATATGTTCTACGAAATGAGCCTACTCGCAAATATATATTCTACGGAATGGGTATACGGATAAATACAAATTCTATGGAATGGACATACGGGTAAATACACGTTCTACGAAATGTGACTCCAGGTAAATACACATTCTATGGAATGCGCTTATGGGCAAATACAAATTTTATAAAATGCGCCTACGAACAAATATATATTCTATGAAATGCGCTTACAGGAAAATATATGCATTTTATGGAATGTACCAACGGGCCAATAAATATTCCACAGATCAAGCCTCTTGGCTAACAAACATTTTGTAGAATGCGCTTACAAGCAAAATGTTATAAAATCAATCCTCTTTGTAAGGAACCAATTAACGGGCCAATAAATATTCCACAGATCAAGCCTCTTGGCTAACAAACATTCTGTAGAATGCGCTTACAAGCAAAATGTTATAAAATCAATCCTCTTTGTAAGGAACCAATATAAGTGCCAAATTTAAGCTAAAATACATTAAAGGTTAATGGCCCAAAAACATGACAAATGTCCAAAGATTATTTGTCATGAGCAAATATTGACACATATGAATATGTGTCTCCATGCATGGACTTTGGCTAACACTTGTCACAAGAAAAAAGCCGCATAACCTCTTCAAATGACTCTAAGTTGCTATATAAAGGTCAAGACCCCCCATTTGATGGTAAGAGAAATAAGAGCATAAAATGAGTAAAAAAAAACTCTGTCCATCTCATTCTAGATTTTCTCTCAATAAAAATTGAGTAAAAATAACTAACTTGAGCATCGGAGGATTATCGCCGGCATGTCGGCTCCCTCTAATAATTGTTTCTTTTTGTAGAACAATTAACTACAAGAAGACATGTGATTTGAAACACTCACCTCAAGGAAAAAGTCATAGAACTCGATTTAGAAGAAAGTTTGAAATACAAATCAATCATTGTACATTGAGAAAAATTTGCATCAATAAATATAATACAACATAATATAATACAATGTGCCAAATATACCTTAAAATCATCTTATGAAATGCATAAGTCTTAGTTATGTTTGATAAATTTTTTACAACTTTGTTCACACCCATCAGAAATTATATATTTATTTAACCCTATGAATGAATGAACGAGTGAAGGTCATATTCCCCTCACCCAAAAAAAAAAAAGAAAGAAAAAGGTCTCCCATCGTATTGGTTGAAGCACGATTTACTGTTGTATGATGTGTGAAATGAAAATATTCATTTCATCAAGAAGCATGCCAGATTAATTGAATGCATCCCATGTACTAGTCATTGTTTACAATACGGTTCAAAGGTTCCTGTACAAGCACCTAGATCGTTTTATTATAAAATAATTTTGATAGTAGAACCAAAACACAAGGCCTATGTATCATTATTTTGATGCATTTTTTTTCCACTAGTTACTCATTCAAATATCAATTCGGCTTGTTACTTTTAGTGATTGTATTCTTACGTTTATATTTCGTTTTCAAGATGTAATGTAATTGTTGCATTTTTCACATGCAAACTTGTGGGATAGCGTGATATGTCTTGAATTGCGGCCAATTGTACAAGTTATAATAATGTTAGGAGAAATGTGGTAGTTCCTTATTAGTGGATCAGTTATTTTTTTTTTTAAATAAAGGATTCTTTGCATTCAACTAACGAGACAAAAAATCATATATGATTGCTGGAATGGGGTCCCACCATAAGTCAGTTACACTGTTCATTACAGTATATCTAGCTAAGTTGTGAGCTTGGACATTGCATATCCTTTACACGTGCTGAGCTTTGACATTTTGAAACCACTTGCACTGATTTTGGATTTCGGAGATTACCCGGAATATCTCGGTTCTGTTCTCTTTTTTTTTTTGTTAACTAAGTCAACAACTTCTTGGCAATCCGTTTCCATAATCAGGTGAGACATAACTACTTCATTTGCCACCTCAAACCCCCATTCCATGGCTTCAGCCTCAGCATAAGCCACATCCTTCCACTGCTTTGAAATTTTGACAGCTGCAGCCATTATCTTACCGTTGGAATCTCTTATGACCAGTTTCAGCCCTGCTCGCTGATTTTGCTCATCAATTTCTGCATCCACATTTACATTTATCTTGCTAACATTACTGGGCGGGGGATGTCATTTCTCCTTGGCTCCAGTATCCTTTTTGTCAATATGCGTTTGCCTTGAAAGCCTTACTCTTTGATAAGCTTCTATGACTGCTTCAGCTTTTGCAAAGGAGAGCAGAGAATCTAGCTTCGTTCCTTCAAAGACAAAGCGATTTCTTGCATGCCAGGCTGCCCAGCAATATGCAACCATCTGCTCAAATTCCTTTTTACTTAAATCTCTTGCCATCTCCTGAATTATAGAAGGCATGTCAAGATTTATGGCTTGTGGGAATTTAATAGCAAAGTAAACTAATCTCCAAATCTTCTGAGCCGCTTTATAATTTAACAAGGCATGAACTAATGTTTATGCTTTCTTTTTACACACTTGACAAGTTGGATTTTGCACAATTTTATTTTTCCAAAGGTTATCAGCAGTTGGAAGGAGGTTCTTACTAGCTCTCCACATGAAGTGCTTGATTTTAGTTGGGAGATCCATGGATCACTAGATGTTCCAGTAACAAGGATTATCCTTGGAGCATCCTGGAGTATCGGGATATTTGATCTTCATTGCTAATTGATAGCCGCTTTTCACAGAATAGGCACCCTTTTTATCAAAATGCCATAGGATTGAGTCTTTATATGGAGTTTTTGGTAGTGGAATGTTTAAAATTAGGTCGGTATCCTCCTCCATGAGGTGTTGCTTCACCAATTCAGCATTCCATCTGTTATCTCTGTGAATTAAATTGGAAACTGTGGCATCATTATCCAATGTTGGAGTAGATAGTGGTTTAAACGTTGTTGGCCTTGGGATCCAACTTTCTTTGTGAACTATAATCTTTTCCCTATCACCCACTCTTCATCTGATTCCTTTTTGTATGACCTGATTGCTCCAGACAATACTCCTCCAAATAAATGAGGGCTTATGGCCAGTTTAGCCCTTAAAAAATCAGAGGCTTTATAATATCTAGTGTTAGACAACCAAGGAGATCAACTAGAGTTTCAAAGCCCAACAGCAAGCTTGTGGACTTTGTTTGACCATGCAAACCATGCCCATGCAAACCATGCAATCGTTCTTTCATGCGAGTTAGTTGGAACAAGAGCACGGGAGGAATTGATATTGGAGTAAAAGTCTACGTCAAAATTGTTGCCGAAAATTTAATTTCTTTTTCTGTTTTGTTTTTATCTAGTTGTTAATAAGGATTTGATGTGGCTGGAACTAAGATTTTAGGCTACAAGTTAGTAGTATCCTTTATGTTTTTCTATATAATTAAGCAGCAACCAAGACGAATAAAGGGAGAGAAAAATTAGTTAAACAAATATTGGTTGTTCATACCATAAATTGAACAAATATCAGGCATTACTTTTCTCTATTTGATTGGGACCTATCATTCGTATCAGAGCAGGAGTTTTGCAATGTCTACCAACAAAGAGAGAATTGAACGTGTCGAAACCGAACTTGGCGGAATGCAGAATGAGATACAACGATTAGGTCAGGGAATGAATGACAAATTTCACCACCTGGAGGCCATGATCAGCAAACTAGCGGAGACATTTAGCCAATCCCAAAGAACCCCAAGCCGACACGATTAAACGGGCACTTTACGAACGAGTCAAGGAGAGAGAGCAGGGGAACAACAGCCGATTCCTCCATGAGTTGCCAAACTTGATTTTCCCAAATATTTAGGAGATGACCCTACAGAGTGGGTCAACCGTGTCACGCGATTTTTTAATTATCAAGAAACTAGTGAGGACCAGCGAGTTGTGCTAGCATCTTACCACCTTGAAGGAGAAGCCAACCAGTGGTGGCAATGGTTGCGCCACGCCTACCAAGAAGATGGACAAGCAGTAACATGGAACACATTTGTCGAGGAGATGTGGGCGCGTTTCGGACCAACGGAATGTGAAGATTTTGACGAAGCCTTATCCCGTGTGCAACAAACTGGAACATTGCGAGATTATCAAAAGGAGTTTGAGAGGCTGGGCAACAAGGCTCACGGATGGACTCAGCGGGCGTTAGTAGGCACCTTCATGGGAGGACTCAAACCCGAGATTTCGGGGGAGATTCGCTTGTTTCGACCAAAAACTCTTAAGGAGGCCATCAGCCTAGCACGGATGAAAGATGAACAGATCGCGCGGCAGCGAAAATTAATCCGGCCAACATTTTCCAATCGGACAGCAACAACATCACCAATTGTCAATAAGAACTCACCGACAACACCAATCAAGATGCTTACTTAGGAGGAGATGCAACGTCGCCGAGCACAGGGTTTGTGCTTCAACTGCAATGAGAAATTCATGGCAGGTCATCGGTGTGCTAAAGCTCAACTTCTAATCTTAGAAGCTGAGGAAGAATATGAGGAAACTCTCGAAGTGGCGCCAACTGAGGAAGCATCCCACGATCCCAAGATCACCTTCTATGCCTTAACCGGCTGGACGACACCACAGATGATGCGCTTTAAGGCAAAATTGGGCCATATAAAATTATCGTGTTGATTGACAGTGGATCAAGACATAATTTTATTAGCACCCGCCTAGCAAACTTGCTGAAACTCCCTATTATACCAACATCTGCGTTTCTTGTCAAAGTTGCAAATGGTGAAAAATTGGCGTGTCAAGGGAAGTTTGAGAAGATACAAATTCTAATCCAAGATATTCCGTTTTTTCTAACGGTCTACGCACTGCCCATATCAGAATTAGATTTGGTATTGGGAATACAGTGGCTCGAAGAATTGGGAACAGTAGAATGCAACTGGAAATCTCTCATTATGAATTTCAATTGGAACAATAGGCCACAACATCTACAAGGGCTCAATCCTCAGTCTCTACAAACGGTGACAATAGCGGAGGTTAATAAGGAGATTAAACAGGGACACGAGGCATTTGCAATTTGCTTCCAATTACAATTAGAAAAGGTCACGGCACCAGCGGCAATGCAGGGGCTTTTACAAAATTACAAGGAGCTATTTCAAGAACCAACTCAACTTCCTCCTAAACGCGAAATTGACCATTGTATCACACTTAAAGAGGGAACAGAGCCTATCAACGTCAGACCTTATCGTTATGCACACTTCCAAAAAGAAGAAATAGAAAAATAGGTGCAGGAGATGATTAATTCTGGATTAATAAAGCCCAACACCAGTCCTTTCTCGTCGCCGGTATTACTTGTCAAAAAAAAAAGATGGAAGTTGGAGGTTTTGCACAGATTACCGCGTCCTCAACAACGCCACCATCAAGGACCGGTTTCCAATTCCAACAGTCGATAATATGATCGACGAGCTCTACGGAGCCGCCTATTTTACGAAGCTAGACCTCCGTGCTGGTTACCACCAAGTTCGAGTCAATCCACCGGATATTCATAAGACCGCGTTTCGTACCCACAATGGCCACTACGAATATCCATCCATGCCATTCCTCCAATTGATGAGGAGGGTGTGCTAATGCTTGAACCTGCTAAAATTTTAGACACCCGATGGTTCAAACATGGCGGGAAATTCATTGAACAGAGTTTAGTACTTTGGAACAAATTGCCGGCAGAGGAGGCTACGTGGGAAGATTCAACCGTAATCCAGCAGCAGTTTCCATCTATGACCCTTGAGGGCAAGGGTCCTCTTCCGGGCGAGGGCATTGTTAGACAACCAAGGAGATCAACTAGAGTTTCAAAGCCTAGCAGCAAGCTTGTGGACTTTGTTTGACCATGCAAACCATGCCCATGCAAACCATGCAATCGTTCTTTCATGCGAGTTAGTTGGAACAAGAGCACGGGAGGAATTGATATTGGAGTAAAAGTCTATGTCAAAGTTGTTGCCAAAAATTTAATTTCTTTTTCTGTTTTGTTTTTATCTAGTTGTTAATAAGGATTTGATGTGGCTGGAACCAAGATTTTAGGCTACAAGTTAGTAGCATCCTTTTATGTTTTTCTGTATAAGCAGCAACCAAGACGAATAAAGGGAGAGAAAAATTAGTTAAACATATATTGGTTGTTCATACCATAAATTAAACAAATATCAGGCATTGCTTTTCAGTATTTGATCGGGACCTATCATCTAGCCTGTAAAACTCTAGCTACCAGCAACTCAGGATATTGCAGCGATCTCCAGCTTTGCTTTGCCACCAGTGAATGATTAAAACTGGAAAAGTCTCTGAATCCCAAGCCACCTCTACTTTTAGCATGGCTTAGACTTTCCCATCTAGCCCCATGTATTTCGTTTTTGTCTTCTTTAGCTCCCCACTAGAATTTTGCTATAGCTCTCTAAATGTCATCACATAAGCTCTTCGGAAGTTTAAAAACACTCATTGCATAAGCTAGAATGGCATGTGCCATTGCCTTGATGAGAGCTCTTTACCTCCACCGGAGAAAAACTTGTGCTGCCAATTTGAGATTTTACTTAATACCCTCAGCTTTATATCATTGAAGAAGCTCTTTCTTTTCCTTTCAATCATAGATGGCAATGCTAAATATTTCACATATCTGGACACCACATTGAGTTGGAATAAGTTCTTGATTGCCTAAACTTGCCCCTATGAGATTTTGCCGCTGAAAAACATTGAGGACTTTTCATAGTTGAATATATGGCCTGAAGCCAAGGCATAGCATTCAAATATAGCTTTTAGGTTCTTGCAATTCTCAGCAGAAGCTCTTGTGAAAATGAGGCTATCATCAGTGAAGAGAAGGTGTGAAATTGTAAGGTTTCTCCCAAATTTCAATCCTCGGATTAGTTGCTGTCTCTCAGCCTGCATCAACAACCTTGAAAACACTTCTACACACATGATAAATAAATAAGGGGATAGAGGGCAGCCTTGTCTAAGGCCTTGCTGAGGATGAATTAATCCCTTAAGGGTACTATTAATAATCACATAAAAAAATGGGGTGGTTACATAGTTCATAATCAAAGCTACCCATATACTGGAAAAGTCAAGCTTCAACATTGTTTGCTTTAGAAAAGCCCATTCAATTCTATCGTAAACCTTGTTGATGTCTAATTTTAAAGCTAATTGCCTATTTTTGCTTTTACAATGTCTAATCTTGTGGAGGCATTCATAACCAATAATTATGTTATCTGTAATACGCCTATTGGGTATGAATGCACTATTAGTTGGAGAAATTATCTGAACAAGGATAGGCTTCAGTCTGTTTAAAATCACTTTGGTTATAATTCTATAGACAACATTGCACATGCTAATTGGTCTGAATTCATTTACTTTCCTAGGCTTAAGTACTTTGGGAATTAAAGCTACGAAGGTGAGATTGAGAGGTTCTATTGTACCTTGATCATTTAAGATGTGGAGACATGTCGTAAGAACTCCTTTGCTCACCACCTGCCAATGCTTTTGGAAGAAAGCTGCTGGAAGTCCATCAAGTCCTAGGGTCTTTGTTAGACACATATACTTCAGAGCCATCTTTATCTCCTCTACTGTGAAAGGCTCATCTAACTGGCTTCTCATCTCATCATTCATATTTGGTTCGAGGCTTAAAAGGGCTGCTGTAATATGATCTTGGCTTGGACATGATGTTGTGAAAAGGTTATGGTAAAAGTCACAGAATTCCCTTTCCACTTCCTGTGTATCCTCTGTCCATTTGCCATCTTTGTCCTCAACTCCCCATATCTTGTTCTTCCTTTTTCTTGCCGAAGCCTTATGGTGAAAGTATTTAGTGTTTTTGTCCCCCTCCCTCAGCCAATCAGCCCTGCTTCATTGCTTCCAATAAATTTCCTCGTCAATAAGGAAATTATTGATCTGTCTCTCAATCTTCCTGATTTCGTTGCCATTCTCCCACTTTAAATTTTTTTTCTTTGCTTCTTTTAATTTATTTATCAAGCCATCCACCTTTCTCTTCTTTCCATCGAATTCCTCTTTGCTCCACAGCTGTAGATGAGCCATAAAATTCTATGCAACTTCCTTAAATTATTGAACTAGATTTATACAACTATTTCTTCCAAATCTGCTCCATTCCTCTTCAACAATCTTTTTGCACGCATCATAAGAGCTCCACACGTCTTCATAGTGCAGTCTAGAAAAGTTCCTTCGTACGTACCCCAAACTTTGGTTCTTTCATTTACCTCTATTACAATTGGATTATGGCTTGACCCCCACGACACTAGATTAGTGGCTATTAACTCATAAAAAAATTTCCCTCAGTTCTTACTGCACAGTACTCTATCCAATCTTTCCTCGATAAGATGTGGTACATATCTCTTGTTTGACCACGTAAATGGATACCCCTTACATCCCATATCCATAACATTACAATCTTTGACAGCATTTCTAAAGTCTAAAATCTTGTTTATGTTTCTGTCACTTCCCCACTCTTTTCATGCAAATGAAGAATCTTGTTAAAATGACCAACACAAAACTAAGGATGAGCTGACAAACCTGCCAATCTTCTTAGTAATGTCCATGTGTGTTGTTTCTGATGAGTTTTAGGATGTCCATACACCCCTGTAAATCTCCAGAGCTTACCACCTCCATTTTGGATAATTGCATCAATGTGGTGATAGTCACATTAGCATCCGAGCTCCACATCAATGCCAACCCTCCGCTTTTTCCACTTCTATTAACCCCGAACAACAATAATAATTTAGTTTCCTACACTCTACTAGTACTTGCTTAGCCATTAATTTTATCTCACAAAAAAACATGTTCGTCTGAATGCGTTCAGGGTTCCCCAAACCCCGAACGTTTCAACTTAACAGCTTCATGGTTCTCGGCAGGGCTGGTTCCCAGCCTCCGCCGTTAAGTCCATCACTATTGTCATTGCCTTTCTTGAAAATTCCATCTCTTCCTGCTCTGTAAACTCCAAGCTAAGCTTAAGTTTTGAATGGGGGGATTTTACCTGGGTGTGGTTGGTTAAGAATTTGACCAGGCTTCCTCTTGCTTTCTGGACTGGATAACTTGACTTCATTGCCAGCCCTTTTTACCCCAATTTGGCTCTTAGTGGTTTCTTCTATGGCGCTTGAATTTCTAGCTCGTAGTTTCTATTTCCTCTGTTTAGGTTTTAGGGTAGACATGCATGGCCCGTTTATCACTCTTACTTCATCCGAGACATTTATGCCCATTGTTTGCTCATTGTTTTGTAGGCCTATTTGAGCCATTTCTCATCACTGCTCCTTTCCCGCTCATTTGATTTTCCCTCAATTTGACTATTGGTTCTGAGAGAGCCCTGATTGCTTTTTATAATTTTGCTACGAGTCTTTCTGTCATCCTCTGTCTGGTAGATCATCATTGACTCTTCATTTTGGTATTTGTTACAAACAGATGTTCATTTTTTCTTCAGTGGGTTTTTTGTCTCCCTTCTATTTTCAATCAACTGCACCGTTGTCAACTAGCCCTATTTGCTTCGTACAACTATTATCTAGCACTCTCGGATCATTTCAGATATGGGTCGACCCGTCTTTGTTGCCCAGGTTTTCTGGATTTTGTTGTTTGCGCAGAGATGCCTCAGGTTTGGAGTCTGCCTCTGCTAGTGTTGGACCCTTTGTATGCATTTGACTTGCTTCTGAGTTCCATCTTTCTCTCCTTTTGCTTTGTCTTGACTTTTCTGCTTCTGCAATTGCTTTACCCCATGACCTGTAGGCTAGTTCATCTTTTGATTGAGACTTGTAATGGATGCATTCTCTAGACTGGTGCCTAATTCGTCCGCAACAAAAATAAAAGTCTGGCAACTTTTCATACACCACCAGCATGGAGAAGTCTTCTTTGTCTTCCTCATCGTCATTCACTCCCCCATAATCCACATCATCTTGTGTCAGCACCACAACCTTCTTCAATGGCTTTGTTATGTCAACCGAAATCCTCAACGTGACAAATTTCCCAGTACACTCTCCTGATGAATCAGTTTCAACTTCTTTAACTCTACCAATTGACTCCCCCAAAGCTATTACCGTCTCCTTATTCATGCACATTATGGGTACTTTATGGATTTGAACCCAAAATTCTACCTGGCTAAAATCTTGTTTCCTGGCATCTCCCATTCCTGATGGCTCAATGAGGATAATAAGAGCTTTATTAAAGTGTCAGGGATCACCAGCCACCACCCTTCTTTTATCTACGTCGTTCTCGAACATGAACATGAAGATGTTATCACCCAAACTTTCAATCTTGACTTCTCTAGTTGTTCTCCACGCTACCTTCATTGCTATCCTCAAACCTTCTACATGAACTTCCCTGTTATGAATTATCTTCCCCATCAAACATTCAGCCACAATCTTTGCTCCCTTCTCTTTCATTCTGCTTTTAAAGTAGACCCTCCTTTCCTCGTCTTCACTTAGCCGTATGGCTCTGCACCTTTTAATCAACTCTTCCGTATCCATTTTAACCAAACTTGGAAGCCAACAAACAAAGAAAGTAAACAAAAAAAACATCCGCCTAGGAGTGACTCATGGAGTCATGACGACTCTAGGTTAGCTCTCATCTTTTTTGTTTTTAGAGAAAACTCAAAAGAGAGAGAGTCTTGGCCGATCCTTTTTAGCGGATCAGTTATTCTGGAAGCTTGAGTCGAATAATTATTTAATTTGAAAACTCTGTCAAGTGTACATTTTGAGTTCCCTTGCAGATTAATAGGAAGTTTTTGACAGAAAGCTTTCTGATTTTTTCTTTTTTTGTCTTTCTTGAGGCTAATTTTACACTACCTAAGGTTGTTTCATACTCCTTGTTGATGGTGCAGGATAGACCAAAATTGATTCTTATTTAGAAAACACAAATGCATCGTAGGAATGGAATAAATCCAGTCTGCCCAGTTACAACATGTTTTCAAAGAGCTTTAGCATACAACAATCTTTGCGAACTTTATTTATTTATTTATTTTTTATTTTTATTATTATTATTATTATTATTATTATTATTATGGATGTGATATTTTTTAGTAGACTTGTAAATTGTGGAATCTAAACAAAGTAATTTTCGAATTTCAAGTTGAGCTTTCTGTCTAGATGGTTTGTTCATTTCCCCCCTAGTTTTCTGAAGGTGCCATTTTGGCGTCTGAATAAGGGATGCCCTTGTTTCATATTTAGGGTCCGTTTGACTTAGCAACAGCTTGAGCCAACCGGGCTTTCTTGCCCAACAAATCTTTTTAATAAATTTAATATTTTATTTTAAAATACAAATAATAAAAATACATATAATTTATTTAATTAATCTTCAGAATTGATTGTAATAAATATTAATATAAAATTTAATTAAATAATTATGTTTACAAATATTAGCAACTTTTACTTGATTTACTTACATTTAGATTTACTAAACACTTAACATGTGCTATATTTATTTTTAATAGTTACAATATTTCAACACTAAACGAATTTTTTAAAGCAGCCATAAGAACCATGAGAAGTACCGAAAATTACATATGTTTCCTATAATAAACCATTGCGAAAAAGATGCATTAATGATAATGTTAGTAATCCTAACATTTAAATGATCGAAACATTTAAATTTGATTTGCTATCCTTTTCATAATAATGCTAATTATTCTAATATTTAAATATGATTTGATGTAATTAAGAGCCACTCCTTCACAAATATGAGGGAAGTGATTCGAGCCTCTGCAGATGTATTGTAGGAATTTAATTTAAATATCCTTTTCTTAGAGTTTAAGAGTTTGAGTGAAAATAATTTTTCTCTCAAGTTGAAAGTTGACGTCCCTCACGTATTTAAGAGGATTATAAATCTGAACGGTGCCATATCAATAATAATATCAATAAATTTTAGTATATATATATATATATATATATAATTATACATATTAATTATATTCTCATATAATGTAAATTATAATTTAAACAATAGTCTCATGTCAAAAAAAAAATCTGATTTGATATGAACACGCGAGAGACACATTAATCTGATCCGAAAATAAGTAACAAAAATGCAAAATAATCAGGATCAATTCCTACTTTACCCAGGAAAAGACAAGCAAGGATCGGGGGCATTAAGGCAAATTCATCGGTGAGAATCACGTTTAAAGGATTCCACAAACTCCCTCTATTTGCCACACATCCCAGCAGCTGCCTCTCTCATACACAAATAATGGCGGCCGCTTCGATGCACTCCACCACCTTTACAAATCCCCCCTCATCCTCCTTCATCTCCACCACCAGTCAAAAATCAGCATTATTTCCAATTTCCAAATTCACCCCTCCTTTTTCTCATAAGTTCGGAAAACCCAGTCTCCGCATCATCACAAGCTCCCTCCCCAAACCCTCCGCCGCCTCCTTGTCCACTATCGCCCAAACTGTAATAACATCTCCAGAAACAAACTTTTCTTCCCGATTTGCCCCTGACGAGCCGCGCAAAGGCGCCGACATCCTCGTCGAAGCCCTCGAGCGCCAGGGCGTCACCGACGTCTTCGCCTACCCGGGCGGCGCGTCGATGGAGATTCACCAGGCCCTCACGCGCTCCAACATCATCCGCAACGTCCTCCCCCGCCACGAACAAGGCGGCATCTTCGCCGCCGAGGGATACGCTCGCTCCTCCGGCAAACCCGGCATCTGTATCGCCACGTCGGGGCCCGGCGCCACCAACCTGGTCAGCGGGCTCGCCGACGCGCTCCTCGACAGCGTCCCTCTCGTGGCGATCACCGGCCAGGTCCCGCGGAGGATGATCGGCACGGACGCGTTTCAAGAGACTCCTATTGTGGAGGTAACGCGCTCCATTACAAAACATAATTATCTTGTACTTGATGTTGACGACATTCCTAGGATTGTTAGAGAAGCTTTCCTTTTAGCAACATCTGGGCGGCCAGGCCCTGTGTTGATCGATGTACCGAAAGACATACAGCAGCAGCTGGCGGTTCCCAATTGGAACCAGCCGATTAAATTGCCCGGTTACATGTCTAGGTTGCCTAAAGAACCCAGTGAGGTTCATTTGGAACAAATTGTTAGGTTAATATCAGAATCAAAGAAACCGGTGTTGTATGTTGGTGGCGGGTGTTTGAATTCTAGTGAGGAGTTAAGGAAGTTTGTTGAGCTTACGGGGATACCGGTAGCAAGTACTTTGATGGGTTTGGGGTCGTTTCCTGGTACGGATGAGTTATCGTTGCAAATGCTAGGAATGCATGGGACTGTGTATGCAAATTATGCAGTCGATAAGAGTGATTTGTTGCTTGCTTTTGGGGTTAGGTTTGATGATCGTGTGACTGGGAAGCTTGAGGCTTTTGCTAGCCGAGCTAAGATTGTTCATATTGATATTGATTCTGCGGAGATTGGGAAGAATAAGCAGCCTCATGTGTCGGTCTGTGCAGATGTGAAGTTGGCTTTGAAGGGAATTAATAGAATATTGGGGGGTAAAGATGCTAAGGGTAGGTTTGATTTTTCAGCTTGGAGGGAAGAGCTTGATGAGCAAAAAGTGAAATACCCTTTGAGTTTTAAGACATTTGAAGAAGCGATTCCGCCGCAGTATGCAATTCAGGTTCTTGACGAATTGACCAGTGGGGAAGCAATCATTAGCACTGGTGTTGGACAACATCAGATGTGGGCTGCTCAGTTTTACAAGTACAGGAGACCTCGCCAGTGGCTAACATCCGGAGGACTAGGGGCTATGGGTTTTGGATTGCCTGCTGCAATCGGAGCTGCTGTTGCAAATCCTGATGCCATCATTGTAGATATTGATGGTGATGGGAGTTTCATCATGAACGTCCAGGAGTTGGCGACTATTAAGGTAGAGAAACTCCCCATCAAGATATTGCTGTTGAATAATCAGCACTTGGGCATGGTGATGCAATGGGAGGATCGGTTTTACAAGGCAAATAGGGCTCACACGTATTTGGGAGATCCATCAAGAGAGTCTGAAATATTTCCGAATATGTTGAAGTTTGCAGAAGCCTGTGGAATACCTGGAGCACAAGTAACAAGGAAGGCAGATCTGAGAGCCGCAATTCAGACTATGTTGGACACTCCTGGACCATACCTTCTGGACGTCATCGTTCCTCATCAAGAGCATGTCCTGCCTATGATCCCCAGTGGTGGAGCTTTTAAAGATGTGATCACTGAAGGTGATGGAAGAACGCAGTATTAACAAAAAGCTGAAGCAGCATAGATGCCCTCTTGGCTATGTATTTATGTTCCTTTTGAGTTGCAGGCTTAACTTACCTATGAGTGTGTGGCAGTGTTTTTAGTTCAGGTGTCAGTTTTAATGGAACTAGTGTTTGTTTAACAAACAAACTCTATGAGTTACAATGTTATTATAATTTGTTTGTGTATTGAGTAGTTTGATTTTTTTTCCCCCATTTTCCCTTCCATTTGAAGCAGTATTATTTTTTCTGGTAGATGCATGATGCTCTGGGTGATTAAGATTATATTTGTCCCAGTAGAGTAGATGCTTATGTCCATGTATTTTTGAAAATTCAATAATCAAAACTCCAAATTGAAGTATTACTCGAACTCCAAGTGATTGCAGCCAATTGAGGTATGCCTAGGGGCACTCATCAGTGAAGCATCCCTTTAATATTATCTAAAGCATTATACGGTTAACACTCTAAAAATTAATTATGTTTATGATCAAATGCGTTTTGAATTCTTATGGTGAAATCTATCATTTTAAACGAATTTCAAGCAACTAGTAACACCGGCGTATGTGGGCCTGAAATGGAGCCGACGGCTCCACTTCATGAGTATTACTAAAAGCCTAAGGCTCCGTTTGGTACAATTTATTAAATAAAATTTATAATAGTAGAGCTTATAGCACTAGAGCTTATATCAATAGAGCTTTTGGACAAAAAGTCATTGGGTGTTTGGTTGTCAGTAAAAAAACACTTTTGAATCATTAAACTGTGTGATATTTTTTTTATTATATATTTTTAGAAAAGCTCTATAATCTCTATTCCCAAAAGTTCAAATTTAGGACTTTTGCTAGTAGAGGTAAATTAGCTTATTTAAGCTAAAAAAACTCTACTAAAAAAATAACCAAACACCATAAAAAATTTTAAAAAGTACTTATACGATTAAATAAGCACTTATAGCTCTTAAATAAACTATACCAAACAAACACTAAGTTGGTTACCTGAACATAACATAATAAGTGGTAATAATTGAAGTGGTAATAATTGACCCTTCAATTTATATTCTTGCTTCTATATTTCAATTAATATTATTTATTTTAAAATTATCCTTCATAAAAAATAAAAAGTAAAAAAAATCTCTCTCAATCCCTTAATAAATTAACTTCTTATCTCACTCATTTTTTTAATTGATTCAAAATATGAATCAAATTCTAACTTTGAATCAAATATCAAATTGAAATCTAAAAAAATCTTAGTTTAAAACATTAAGTAAAACTAATATCGTCAAATAACAAAAAAAAAATATTAAAACGTACCACACGTTGGTGGAGGTGATAAATTAACGGTGAAGAAGTTAGGTGGTGGCGTCGATGAAGATGGGTTGTGGGGGGTGATGGTTATGTAACTTACGAAGACACAAGCTACTACACTAATAAAATAAAGTCATTATTGCATATTGATTTTAATTTAGGCAACTGCTGCGTTAACTTGACCAAAAATTAGTCTTTTATAACTTTTTTATTATTTGACAACTAGTAATAAATTCATACAAAAAAAAATTACTCTTAAATTGATATAAGTTACATCATATGTAACTTATCTAGATCCTCTAATTTAATCTATATACTCTAATATCCATTAAGAAAATTAATTTTCAAGTACGGTTAGCTAGCAAGATGCTATGAATTGATGTGTTAAAATGCTATATGTTACTAATGTATTAGATGATGAATTTTATAGCTTATATAATTACTCAATTACCATCTAATACATGAATATTATATTAGTTGGCATTTAAATTGAAACTTAGATTTTGGGATGCCTAACATTGCTCATAATTTACTCTTCAATAGGGATTAAATTAATTAAAATGATTTTTCTGTAAACAACATTCCTTAATTACCAACGAGAAGAATCTGAATAGGATTAACGAGTAACACGTTAGAAACTCTGCATAAGAAAAATTGAGTTTTAAGTCTATCGTATAAACAGATATGGATCCCCCTAAGTTACAATTTTCGTGACTTACAGCCTGCGATTTGACTAACTAGCCAATAAAAATCTGCCACATGGATAAAAAAGGAAGAAAGCATAACTGGTTGAAACGGTTACAGACCGGGTTGACTGAAAAAGTCAAGCCAAATGATTGATTGTTGCAGCCGGTTGCAATCGATTAAACGACTTCGTTTCACAATTGAATCCCTCACCTCTTAAAAAAAAAAACATTGACGAAGAGAAGCTGAAGCTGCATCTCCTCCAACCAGCATCCTACTGAAAGTCCACCACCAAGAGAAGCCGAAGCTGCATCTCCTCCAACGACCATCCCACTCAAAATCCACCATCGAATTTTCTATAAATTACGCTTCAATTAATGCAAATGGACTTGCAAATCAAAGTGGCACAAGCTGTTCACTTTTTGAATGACAAGACCGAATCATGTAACCGGGTGGCAGCAAATTAGTGGCTCATTTAGTTTCGACAAACCAACGTTGCTTGGGAGGTCGCAACTTCTATCCTCTCCTCCAATCTCCAGTTGTTGCTAGCCAATTTCAAAGTCGAGTTCTTGGCTACTCAAATTCTTAAGAGAAAGATAAATTTCTAGGGTTTTAATTCTAGTGTTTGGGGGAAATACTTCAACAAGACCAGCCGTGACGAGCAGATACCTGGTAGCAAAGTGTACTTCGGCGAAGACCAGCTGTGATGAGCAGCCATCTGGTAGCAGGGTCTCACGAGCAAATATATACTGTAAGGATCTGGCAGCAGGGGAGCATGAGCAAGAATATTCTGCTCGTCCACGAATGCACTATCCGTGAGGCCAATTCTCTGTTAGAAGTATAAAGTCATTCCAGCTAAGGCTTAAGTCGAGGAGACCCGGTCAACGACAGTTGGCGAGACGTGCTCTCCAACCCGAGAATCAAGGCATGAATGTCATACAACCACCCACGATTACAGAGGTGGAGCATCCACTCTCGAGAGGTGGGAGGATAAGGGGCGCGAATAAAGGGAAGGTCTAAGTTCAGGAAAGGCCTGTAAAAAGATAGCCAACGAAGGTAAAAGGGTTAGATTTTTTGACATTAGAACAGAGAGAAAGAAAGCTCTAAAGAATGGAAACTAAAGAAAAAAAAGTCATAAGATTTGTGGCTAGGATTCCCAGAACCTTCATTTCTGACTTGAGCGTCGGAGGGTTTACGCCGGGGAAACAACCGGCGTACTCTGACCTGCTTCTGTGTACGCAGGAACTTCTGGAGAAGAAGCCTTACGAGGAGAGATCCTGATCGAGGTGGAGTTGATCGAGTAGAGATCCTGGTCGTAGAAGAAGGACAACTAGAATCTTGCATCAATATTTTGGCGTCGTCTGTGGGGAGTTTGAACAAAAAGCTTCTGTTGACAACAAGAAGAGGAGTAAAGCAAGTGGAAAAATAATGAAGGCAGGAGGAAGTAGTGCACAAGGGGGTAACATGAGGCTTAACGATTCCATGACGTTGAAGGAGATAGCCAGTGAAGCACAGGAAAAAGTCATGTTTGACCGGATGGAACGAATGGAAAAGCAGATGGAGACCCTGACAACCATCCTACATGAGTTGCGGAGTGAACGAACGGGAACCCAGGAGGAAAGGGTGAGAGGTGGTGGAGTGGCATTAGGTCACGATAGTACGAGGAAAAGTCAAACCACTAGGGGATTTGGTGGGGAGAGAGGTAACTTATCTCTGCGGGGAGAAATTCATAGAGAGGAAGAGCAATCCCCAGCAAGACAGATTTTTGATGAGGACGACAGGGTGGCGAATGCAGAAGAAACAGAGCTCAGGCAGCACTTACATAATGTAGAGCAAGAGCGGGATCAAGTTGCAGCACGTGACCCTGGTCGTGCAGTGCAATTGGAGGAGGAAGTGCGCAGGCTAGCGCAGGTAATTGATGACATGCAAGGAAGGAGCAGAGCTCCTGGTTGGAGGATAATGCTGGACAGAGAATCACCGCTCGCGGCAGAGATCATGAGGGCACTCATTCCAAGAGATTTTCGCCTTCCATACCTCATATATTCGGGACAAACCGATTCGTTGGTGCACATAGAGCGCTTCAATGACATAACCGGGGTGCAAGGATTATCTCAAGCCTAAAGGTGCAGGGTGTTCCCACTATCTCTAGAGGGACGTGCACGCGAGTGGTACAGGAAACTTCCTCGGGGAAGCATTAAAACTTTCGAACAAATGTGCTAGGAATTTACAGAGCAGTTTCGTTGGGCAATGGCACTAAAAGATGACATGATGGAGTTGAAAAGCATGAAGTAGGAGGAGCAAGAAACCCTTCGGGACTTTGTCAAGAGGTTTCATCGTGCTGTCTTCGATTTGGGAGCCTTTAACAATCCTCAGGCATTAAGGCGATTGAAAGAAGGGGTGAAGATAGAAAGGCTATGGTACAACTTGAGAAGTCCGATTATTCAGACGTACGTAGCCGCATACGAGCATGCTAAGAGGGACATAGAGATTGAGGAAGAAAATGCAGCACGGATTAAAACAGACCAGCTAGAAGGGTTGGGAAAGAAAGAGAAGAGAGCATTACCAAGGAATGGGCTGATCAGGAGGAGGGACCACCAGGCCTCAGATAGTGGTGCAAGAGGTCGGGTAACCGCTTACTAGCCTCATCAGAGGCTACCACAGTATCAACGCAGTAGGGCGTAACCTCATCGCTCACCAGTTAGGGAGTCTTGGAGAAGGCATGACTCGGCATATGGTAGTCTTCATCCACACTCCCACGGTAGTAGAAAGAGCAGACCAGAAACACTGCCACCGCCTCCAACTTAGAGCGGCGCAAATAGAGAAAGGGCAGTGCACATGATCGACCAGAACCAGGACTATGAGCGGTATACTTCCTTGAAGATACCCTTAGACGAGGTGTACGAGGCCATAAAGGACCGGGGACTACTGTACGCCCCTGCCTCAATAACAAAGCAACCCAACATGATGGATATGGGACGCTATTGTAAGTTCCATGGCATCCATGGCCGTATCACTATAGAATGCAGAGATCTCAAGACTCAGGTTGAAGATTTGGTGAGAAATCGGTACCTGGACGAGTTTATAGATGAGACTTTTCCGATGGTGGCCTCGACATGTGAAGGGGAGCAGAGTGACATAAACTTGAGGCCCGAGCAGCCTATAGTAATGGTGATAGGTGGGGCCCAACACTAGCCGGAGATTCCAACAGATCGAGGAAGAATTATGCTAGATACGCCATGACTAGTAAAGAAGTATTCTTCAACACCCCAACAGCCAAACGAGTAAGAGTCAGGCAAGTACCAATCATGTGGACAGATGAGGATGAAGAAGGGATTCTATACCCCCACAAGGATGCTTTAGTTATTAAGGTCACTGTTGCTAGCAAAAAGTTTGACCAGATACTGGTTGACACAGGGAGCTTAGTTGTGTGTTGTTTAAGTCAACTCTAGAGGAGATGAGAATAGCAAACCTAAAGTTGGAGTACACCAATACCTTATTGAATGGGTTTGGAGGAGGAAAGCTGGTCCCTCTGGGCGTGGTCGAGCTGCTTATCACAGTTGGGAGCTCCCCGACAGAAAGGACTATGATACTAGACTTTGTGGTGGTAGATGAAGAATGTCCTTATCAGATGATCCTAGATCGGCCGTTTCTAAGGATGAGCAAAATGGTACTGTCCAACCATTATCTAGCTCTCAAGTACTGGGTGAATGGGGTAGTTGGAGTGGTACGAGGAGACTAGAGAATCGCACGAAGCTGTTACTCCTCGGCAGCAAGGGAAGCAATGCAGATAACATCTCTTGATATTCGAGTGGAAAACAAGAATGACAGACAAGAACCTGTAGAGGAGCTGGAGACAGTAAGCCTAGGACCGGAGAATCCAGGAAAAACAATCAGAATCGGGCTGAGACTTAAAGAAGAGCATAATCAGGAGTTAGTGCAATGCTTGTGGGCTCATGCAGATGTGTTTGCTTGGACACATGAAAGACATGCCAATGATTGATCCTGAGGTCGCATGTCATAAGCTGGCAATAAAGAAAGGTGCTCGGGCAGTAAGGCAGAAAATGAGGTGCTTCAACCAGAAGAGATATGGGGCTATAAATGGCGAGGTAGAGAAGCTCTTAAAAGCAGGGTTCATTCGGGAAGTCAATTATCCTGAGTGGATATCAAATGTGGTGTTAGTAAAAAAGGCTAATGGCAAGTGGAGGATGTGTGTGGATTTCACGGACCTCAACAAGGCATGCCCGAAAGACAGCTTTCCCTTACCAAAGATTGACCAGCTTGTAGACTCGACAACTGGACATGGCCTGCTCAGCTTCATGGTCGCATTCTCCGGATACAACCAAATCCCCATGTTCGAGTAGGATGAGGAGAGTATGACATTTATTACTAACCAGGGTCTGTTCTGTTACAGGGTAATGTCGTTCGGTCTAAAAAATGCGGGGGCCACGTATCAAAGGCTGGTGAACAAAATCTTTAAGTCGTTGATTGGGAGAACAATAGAGGTGTACGTGGACGATATGATAACTAAGTCAAAAATCCTGAAGGAACATGTCAAGCACCTTGAGGAGACATTCGCACTTTTGAAGAAGTACAAGATGAAGCTCAATATGGAAAAGTGTGCTTTTGGGGTCGAGTCAGGGAAATTCCTCGGATTCATGGTGAGTCATAGGGGGATAGAGGCAAATCCCAAGAAAATCCAAGCAATCGTTCAGATAAAGTCTCCTCGTAACCTGAAGGAGATGCAAAGCCTTACGGGGAGGTTGGTGGCATTGAGCCGATTCATATCCAAGGCTACAGATAAGTGTCAGCCATTCTTTCAAGTGATAAGGAGAAAGAAGAAAACAAAATGGACCCCCGAATGCGAAAAGGCCTTTCAGAGCTTAAAGCAATACTTGCAGTAAGCACCCCTACTGTCCACACCAAGAGATGGGGACAAGTTATCTTTGTATTTGGCGGTATCAGACCGTGCCACAAGTTCTGTACTGGTGAGAGAGGAAGAAGGGGTTCAGTATCCGATATACTACACCAGCAAGACCCTGCTCGACGCTGAGACTCGGTACCCACTGTTGGAGAAATGGGCACTCGCTCTTGTGGTCGCTGCTCGAAAGCTGAGACCGTACTTTCAAGCATTCCCCGTCTCAGTAATAATAAACCAGTCGGTGCGTCAAACCTTACACAAACCAAATGCCTCTGGTCGGCTCGTGAAGTGGGCTATAAAGGTGAGCGAGTTCGACATTGATTACAAACCGCGAGCAGCAATAAAGGCGCAAGCAATGGCCGATTTGGTAGCCGAGTTTGCAGAGCCTGAAATATGTTTGGACCAGATGGATATTGCTACTGAGAGCAGCGAAGCCCGAGTATGGCAGATGTCTGTAGATGGGTCATCAGGGGAGTAGGGATTAGGAGTAGGAATTGTCTTGGAAGGCCCAGAGGGGGAGGAGATCTTTTATACTGTAAAATTTGAATTCGCAGCCACAAATAACTAGACCGAGTATGAAGCCTTGATAGTAGGTTTGGAATTGGCTAAGGTCGTGAAAACAGATAGAGTGAAGGTCAGAACTGATTCCTAGCTGGTTGCGAATCATGTAAGTGAAAGATTTCAACCGATAGAGGAGAAGATGGAGCAATACCTGAAGATAGTCAGGCCGATGATAGGGAAATTTGAAGCAGTAGAGGTGATACAAATCCCTAAGGAGCAAAATAGTCGAGCATATATTTTGGTCCGGATGGCAGCGGTTGTAGACCCAAAAATGCCAAAGTCGATCCCTCTGGAGGTGAAGTGCAGCCCGAGCATCGAGCAGAATCTGGAGGTGCTGCGAATAGAACAAGAATGCTCATGGATGGATCCGATAATTTCATACCTTAGAGATGGGGTATTACCACCAGATAAGCTGTGAGCTCGGAAGATCAGAGTCCAGGCCTCGAGATACACGATGACTGATGGAGTACTATATCGGCGAGGGTATACGTTACCTTTCCTTCAGTATTTGGATGAGGACGACGCGGACTACGTACTGAGAGAAGTACATGAAAGAATTTACGGGAACCATTCTGGTGGGAGGTCCCTGGTCCACAAGGTTCTAAGGCATGGATATTTTTAGCCGACAATGCACCAGGATGCACGGGAGAAGACCATGAGCTGTGTAAGCTACCAAAGTTTTGCAAGTTTCTCCAACCAACCACTAGAGAAGCTCACCTCTATGGCCTCCCTTTGGCCATTTGCTCAATGGGGAATTGATCTAATCGGCTCATTGCCAAAGGGACGAGGAGCAGCAACACATGCAATAGTTGCGATAGACTACTTCACGAAGTGGATAGAGGTAGAAGCCCTTAGCAGAATCACAGAGAAGAAGACAACAGACTTCGTGTGGAGAAACCTAGTCTGTCGGTACGGGATCCCTTATGCCTTGGTAACGGATAATGGCAGGTAGTTCGATAATCACAATTTCAGGGACTTCTGCCAGAACCTCGGGATAGAGTTGAAATATTGCTCGCCTGCTCACCCACAGTCTAATGGGCAAGTAGAAGCAACCAAGAAGACGATCAAGAGGCTTTTAAAAACCAGGCTGGGAGCAAAAAAAGGTGCTTGGGTTGATGAGCAATCAGGTGTATTATGGGCATACAGGACAACCCATAAGACAGCAACTGGGGAAACTCCATTCGCCTTGGCCTTCGGACACGAAGCGGTTGTACCAGCCGAGATAGGAACAACCACGTACCGGACAGATCATTTCAATGAACAAGAGAACAATGACCAAATGTGCTTGAATCTAGATCTGCTAACCAAGAAAAGAGAACAAGCATCGAGGCGATCAGCCATTTACCAGCAGATGGTTGCTCGGTACTACAACTAGAAGGTGAATGTACGGAAGTTTAAGGTCAGAGATTGGGTGTTGAGGAGAGTGAATCAGAACACGAAAGACTCGGCCCAGGGAGTGCTTGGACCAAATTGGGAGGGGCCATATATGGTCAAGCAGCTAGTTGGACCCGGAGGTTACAAGCTGGTTCGCACGGACGGCCACGAGGTGAAACGCCCATGGAACGCGACACACCTCAGGAAATATTTTTAGTAAGACTTATTCATGTTTTAAAGTTATTTCTGTTCGTGCTCGTTGTTTTTTATTTTTTATTTTTTATTTCAAAGCAATCTCATGTAAGCTGAATTCAACAATAAAGGGATCAATCAGGAATTTCAGTCAACTGTATTGTTATCGAAAAATTTTCTAAGGCATGCAAAGGCTCACTAAGTCTCAAAACCTGTCTTATGGCGAGACCAGAAGCCAAGCGTGCCAGGATCTGCTTAACCAAGCGAAGGCAAGCAGACTCCCAAGCATCGAAAAATTTTTTAAGGCATGCAAAGGCTCACCAAGTCTCAAAGCCTGTCTTATGGCGAGACCAGAAGTCAAGCGTGCCAGGATCTGCTCGACCAAGCGAAGGCAAGTAGACTCCCAAGCATCGAAAAATTTTCTAAGGCATGCGAAGGCTCACCAAGTCTCAAAGCCTGTCTTATGGCGAGACCAAAAGCCAAGCATGCCAAGATCTGCTCGACCAATCGAAGGCGAGCAGACTCCCAAGCATTGAAAAGTTGCTAAGGCACGCAAGGGTTAAGTCTCGAAGCGTGCTCTAGGATGAGACCAGAAGCCAAATAAATAAATAAACCAAAACTCCAATACGAGAAGACAAAGAAGAACAATTTTATTAAGCTTCAAATAGTCCGTAAACTTGCTACATACAATGTTCAAAAAGCAATTACAGCACAAGACAAGTTTAGGAAGACGGCGGGTCAGTAAGCCGAGCAGCCTCAGTTGGCTGTTCCACCTCAGGTGCAGGGGTGGTATCACCAGTTGCGTCCGTGGGAGTACCCGCCTCACCAACATCAACAGGGACAGCACGAGGAGGAGAGCTGTCCTCCTCAACCGCAATTGGTTCCACCTCTTCGACATCCTCTTTTGCTGCCTCCTCGTCCATGTGTTGAGCAACACCAGCTGCAAGGTCATCCATCTTCAGATCAGGGTACTGCTTCCCAAGAACGGCCATGATGCAACGATATGAATGTCGAAGTCCCTGGGCGTATCGGTTGTCAGCTTCCTGCTCTAAATTCTCGACCTGAGCCTGGTGAGAATCGCGGAGAGATTCGAGCTGAGCCCCATACATAGCCTTCTGCCTTTGCAGATCTTCCTTGACCTTAGTCAGCTCTTCCTCGAGAGTAATGGCCTTTGCTTGTGCAAGAGATTCTCACTTTATCAGCTTCAGATTCTCGAGATTCAAGTCTCCTGCTTTCTTCTCAGTAGCGTCGGCTCTGGTCATCGCCGCTTGAATGTCCTCCTTCATTTTTTGGTCGTAACGACCAACCTTGGCCTTGTAATAAGTGGTCATACAGCTGAGGTGGAAGGCGCTATACTGCATGGCCCTCACCAGTTCACCTAGGGTGCAGCCGTCAAAATCCTCCAAGTCCTTCTTGCTCACGAGTTTAGAAAGCTCGTTTAGATAGGGGACCAAATGCTTGGCCCGATTATCAGATAAACGGGGTCTTGGCCCAACTGGAGGGGAAGAGGAAGCAGGATCAGTGGCTGCTCCACTAGTCTCTCCGGTTTTGGCAAGAAGATGTGGTAGAGTCTTCTAGGGGAGAACCTGCTGCCCAACGTTCACCCGCTTCGCAGTGGGAGCATCTTTATTCTGGTCCCGCTTGGCCGCTTGAGGTCGAGGATGTTTTCGAGTCAGAGCCCCGATCACAGCGTCCTCCATCCCAGAGTCAGTTGTGACCAAACGAGACTCGAGCAGGTTATATGTGCTTAGCAGCTCTCGGCTTGAGCAAGAATTAGCTAGTACAGCTTTGACCCGTTTGAGCTGGTCGGGTTTGAGTGGGAAGTGAACACTCCAAGAACCTGCAATATGAACAGATATTTGGTTAGAAACAAACCAGTAAAGTAAGAACAACTATGGAGACAAGACATCTAAAGCGAGCATGCAACCTGGGACCACGAAACGGGGTGGGACGCGACAATCCTTCCCGTCAATCTGTGCAACTTAACCCCAAGGACCCCCAGCAAAAAGAATTTTTTCTTCTAATTCCCACCACCAGTTGGAAGACGGATTATGAGTTTCCTGGTTTTGGTAGTTGATTGGAAGTAATACCTACCAGCATCTTTGGGGCTGCTTTTCAGCTGGTACATGTGCTTCACCTCATCATTTGTGGGCTCGCTTTGGCAACATCTGTCCCACAGGCTGAACAGACCAGAGAGTACTCTCCACCCGTTGGGGTTCAGCTGACCAGGAACTAAATTTAGCCCGTTGAGTATTCGAGCAAAGTAGGGTTGTAGGGGACACCTAAACCCATACTTAAAACTCTCCAGAAATAGGGTATCCTTCTTTCCTGGGACCCTAAGAGGTATTTCATCAGGAATGTCATACCTAACCCGGAGGTTATGGAGCTCGTCAAATGTGGTCATGCACGTGATGAAATCAATGGTGTAATCCTGTGAATGGGCTCTACCTCCTACGGTACTCCTCACTTCTGGTCGCGATGTTTCTGGTGAGGGCATCTCACCAGAGTCACCTCCCTGATCCTCATTCAGGGTGTCTTCCGAGCCAGATGATCCCTCGCCACCGCTATTTCGGCTCGAGGAGGTTGTTTGGGGGGACATTCTCTTAGCACTAGTCCCAACACTAGATCTAATGGGTTCTAAGGGGATCACGGGGTCAAAGGCAGCATCAGCGAGCAGACTAGGTAGGAAGTCTAACTCGTCGTCATTAACCTCAATGATTTTCTCTTTACCTTTCGACATTCCCTAAGTTATAACCCAAGCACCACCACCAACTATTACCCAAGCAAAACAGAGAGAAAAGAGATATCAACAACTATCTAAGACCGAGGAAATATGAGTAATACCTGAAGTAGTGGCTCAGTCGGAGGGAGACAGGGATGGATGCTTTTATGCCGAAACTCGTTCGCCGGAGAAACAGACGTGAAGTGAATGACGAGTTTCTCGTTTGGGGGTTTTGAGTGTTCCTAATGAGGAGCAACCCCTCGGGCTACCGGCATTTAACGGCACCAAATCCCAAGGGTTTCGTAACCCTTGGTTTGAAATTCAAACGGAGTGATAGATTTCTGCCACATAACCTCATCCGTAATTAAATGCGACACAACTCTTAGCAGCATTTTCCTGCCCTACACAAGCCAGAACCGTTGAGTTTCTACTGTTGGCTCATTATGTTATCCAACACCAGAAACTGGGGGACCGGTGTTTGGGGGAAATACTTCGACAAGACCAGCCGTGACGAGTAGATACCTTGTAGCAGAGTGTACTTCGGTGAAGACCAGCTGTGATGAGCAGCCAACTGGTAGCAGGGGATCGCGAGCAAATATATACTGTAAGGATCTGGCAGCAAGGGAGCAGGAGCAGGAATATTTTGCTCGTCCACGAATGCACCATCCGCGAGGCCGATCCTCTGTTAGAAGCATAAAGCCATTCCAGCTAAGGCTTGAGTCGAGGAGACCCGGTCAACGACAGTTGGCGAGACGTGCTCTCCAACCCGAGAATCAAGGCACGAAGGCCATACAACCACCCACGATTACAGAGGTGGAGCATCCACTCTCGAGAGGTGAGAGGATAATGGGCACGAATGAAGGAAAGGTCTGAGTTCAGGAGAGGCCTATAAAAAGGTAGCCAACGAAGGTAAAATGGTTAGATTTTTTGACATTAGAACATAGAGAAAGAAAGCTCTAAAGAACGGAAACTAAAGAAAAAAAGTCATAAGATTTGTGGCTAGGATTCCCAGAACCTTCATTTTTGACTTGAGCGTCGGATGGTTTACGCCGGGAAAACAACCGGCGTACTCTGACCTGCTTCTGTGTACACAAGAACTTCTGGAGAAGAAGCCTTACGAGGAGAGATCTTGGTCGATGTGGAGTTGATCGAGCAAAGATCCTGGTCGTAGAAGGAAGACAACCAAAATCTTGCATCAACATCTAATTTTGTGATAAATTGCTTAGTATAATTTGATTTTCTTGCATTTGTTAATCAATCAATTACCGATACATGTAATTTACTGGAAATTTACAATTCTCTGCAGGCAGCTGATCAACAACAGTAATGGCCTCTTTAATTTCTATATTCATTCTTCCTTAATTTACTCATGGTTTGGAGATCTATAGAATTGGTTAATTAGATCAAATCCCATCTATTATTTCGTCAAACATTTACCAAATTTCTATTCTCCTCCACAATCCCTAAATCATTCCCTCTCCCTTTCTTAGTGATTTTTGCCTTCTCAAACGATGATGAAAGGTGAAACCTTTTGGTCCGATTGCCCATCAGTTATTCCTAACCAATTAAGCCGGTTTCCCTTTTGTTATTACTGCTGCATAAATTAAACGTCAACCGTTGGATTGAAATTGAAGATATTTAATGGTTGATATTAATCAGACTGTAAGATACATTAAACGCAACTTAGGGATTGCCAACAGATATTGATTGTCATCAACTGATTTTGACATGACATGACATGACACAAGCTACTATACGAATCAAATAAAGTCATTATTACATGTTAATTTTAAGGGAAATTATCATTACACTACTTTTATTTTGTTTTATGTTCATCCAACTACTACAAAATTCTAACATGTCCTCTACACCACCTTTCTTTTTAAATTTGTATCAATTAACCACTTTTTCTCTAACACCATTAAATAATTTAAATGAAATGATAAATTTACCTCTAAATGAATTAAAAATCATTTTATCTTATAAAAGTTGTGAAAAAATAAAAAATTATAATTATAAAAATACCGCTAAATTTAATAAAAAAATAGATTTTTCAAAAATTTAATAATTATTTTTATTAAAATTTTGTAATTATTTTTATAATTATTATTTTTCATTAAAATATTTTTTATTAAAAATTAAAAATACTAATTTTGGGATTTATTTTTTTATTAAATTTAGGGTTATTTTTATAATTATAATTTTTTTTATTTTTTAAAGTTTTTATAAATAAAATGTTCGTTTAATTTATTCAAGGGTAAAATTATCATTTGATTTAATTATTTAACGGTGTTAGTGCAAAAGTGACTAATTAATACAAATTTTTTTAAAAAAAAAATAAGGGGTGCAGAAAGCATGTTAGAATTTTGTGGTAGTTGAATGAATATAAGGCAAAACAAAGGTGATATAATGATAATGTCCCTAATTTTAATTTATGTAGCTTTTGACTAAATTTGACCTAAAATTAGTCTTTTATAATTTTTTAATTATTTGACAACTAATAGTTGAATTGTACAAAAAAAAATTAATTTTGAGTTGATATAAGTTACATCATATGTATCTTATCAAGGCCCTTTAATTTAATCTATATGCTCTAATCTCCATTAAGAAAACTAATTTTCAAGTAGGGTTAAGTACCAAAATGCTTTGAATTGATGGGTAAGTGGGTTACAATGCTTTGTGTTCATATGACAAATCTCGTAGCTTATGTAATTATTCAATCACCATCTAATAGATGAATATCCTATCAGTTGGTATTTAAAGTGAGACTTACATTTTTAGATACTTGGCATTGCTCATAATCTATTCTTCAATAGAGTTACATTAATTGAAATAATTTTTATGTAATCAATATTCCCTGATTACCATCAAGAAGAATTCAAGTAAATTTTTATTGGTGACATGTTCCTCGACAAGAAAAATTGAGTTTCAAGATCATATAAGCATATACTTATTAAAATTTATGTATTTAGTGGATAAAATATGACAAATAAACTAATTTTGACATGACAAGACACAACACAGACTACTAGAAAAATCAAATAAAATCTTTATTACACGTTAATTTTTATTTTGACGGCGCTAAGTTATCTTGACCTATAACTAGTCTTCTATAACTTTTTAATTATTTGACAACCAATAATTGAATCGTAAGGAAAAATTAATTTTGAGTTGATATAAGTTACATCATATGTATCTTATCTACACCTTTTAATTTAATCTATATACTCTAATCTCCATCAAGAAAACTGATTTTTAAGTAGAGTTAAGTAGCAAGTTGCTTTGAATTGATGGGTTACAATGTTCTGTGTTATTAATGTATCAGATAATGAAATTTATAGCTTATGTAATTACTTAATCACTATTTAAATTGAGATTTAGAAGAATATTATATCAATTGGCATTTTAATTGAGTTTTAGATTTTGAAATGTTAGTACTGCTCAAAATCTATTCTTCGATAGGGGTTAAATTAATTAAAATAATTTTTTATATAATCAATATTTGCTAATTACAATCAAGAAGAATGCAAGTAGGATTAAGTGGTAATTTGTTAGAAACTCTCTATGAGAATGTTTGTGTTCCATTATGCACTTATAAATTAAGGGCGCAGCTAGAGTACATGCATGTATCTCATACGTGCATAAAAAATAGCCATTCGATTAAATTAGAGTAGATCGAATTGCTGAGATTTTTTATTATTATTAAATATGAAAGAAATGGAAACCTGAAAAATGGTAAACATGAGACCAATAAACATGAAACACATACCATTAACTTGAAACTGAAACATTAAATTTGAAACCAAATTAACTTGAAACTAAGGGCAATGAACATGAAACTTAGGATCATTAACTTGCAACCCCGATTAATGGACCAATAAATATGAAACACCTACCATTAACTTGAAACTGTGATCATTAAACTTGAAACCAAAGGAACTCAAAACTCAGAGCAATGAACATGGAACTTGGGATCATTAACTTGCAACCCCAAAAATCATGCAATTAATGGACCAATAAACATGAAACATCTACTATTAACTTGAAACCGAGATCATTAAATTTGAAACCAATGAATTTGAAAATTGAGGGCAACGAACATGAAACTGAGGGTAATGAACATGAAACTGAGGGTAATGAACATGAAACTTAGGATCATTAACTTGCAATCCCGATTAATGGACCAATAAATATGAAACATCTACCATTAACTTGAAACTGAGATCATTAAACTTAAAACCAAAGGAACTTAAAACTCAGAGCAATGAACATGGAACTTGGGATCATTAACTTGCAACCCCGAAAATCATGCAATTAATGGACCAATAAACATAAAACATCTACCATTAACTTGAAACTGAGATTATTAAATTTGAAACCAAATGAATTTGAAAATTGAGGGCAACGAACATGAAACTGAGGGTAATGAACATGAAACTTAGGATCATTAACTTGCAACCCCAATCAATGGACCAATAAACATGAAACACCTACCATTAACTTGAAATTGGGACCATTAAATTTGAAACTAAATTAACTTGAAACTGAGGCAATGAACTTGAAATTGAAGGCAATAATCATGAAACTTAGGATCATTAACTTGCAACCCCAATTAATAGATCAATAAACATGAAACACTTACCATTAATTTGAAATTGGAACCATTAAAATTGAAATCAAATAAACTTGAAACTGAGGGCAATGAACATGAAACTTAATATCATTAACTTGCAACCTCGATTAATAGACCAATAAACATAAAACACTTACCATTAACTTGAAACTGGGACCAGTAAACTAGAAACCAAATGAATTTGAACTGAGGGCAATGAACATGAAATTTAGGATTATTAACTTGTAACCCCGATTAATGATCCAATAAATATGAAACACCTACCATTAACTTGAAACTGAGACCATTAAATTAAAAATCAAAAGAATTTGAAACTTAGAGCAACGAACATAGAACTTGGGATCATTAACTTGCAACCCCGAAAATCATGTAATTAATGGACCAATAAATATGGAACACTTACTATTAACTTGAAATTAAAACCATTAAACTTGAAACTAAAGAAACTTGAGACTTAGAGCAATGAACATGAAACTTAAGATCATTAACTTACAACTCCAAAAATCATGCAATTAATGAATCAATAAACATGAAACAACTATCATTAAACTTGAAATTAATTTTTAATTATTATAAAATTAATTTTTATTATTATGTTGTCTTTATTATTAAAATAATAATTATTTTATTTATTATATTATTTCATAATATAATATTAATTTAAGAGTAACCGTTGCTATTTATGACTTGCTCTGAGTTTTTTATTATGTTTAGCTGCCAAGTGGCAGCCAAACAATGGTTATTTTTTATAATTTTTTTATTAGCCCCATGTATGTGATACATGCGGGCAGCGTTGGCGGCTAATTAAAGATTCATGTATTTTGTAGATATGACAAATAAATTGACTTTACTATGACAAGACACGAGTTACCAAACAAATCAATTTGAATGGCTATATTAAATGATCCACTTGGATTTGTCAGGTTGCGGACTAACACGGTGGTGGAGTCTGTGTTGGCCCTTAGTATGAAATTGAAAAATAAAGGATATTTGATCATAAATCATTAATAAAAATTAAAGGGGAGTTTGAAAACAATAATAGAATACGCAACAAATTCATTTCGTATTTACTAGTATAACTTACAATGAAAAAAATAATATATACAATGAAAAAAAATCAAATAAAACTAATTCATGAATGAAATTAAATTACACTAAAGTATAAAAAATGTTATTGAATTTTAATTCCAATTTACATTTAAATGTAGCATTTTAAATTCAGCCGTTAAATTGTTAAAACAATATAGAAATTAACTTTAAAAAGTTTTTAAATGAAATATGGTGATGCAAATTTTATAAATTAAATATTACAAGCATTATTTTACGATGATACATAAATTAAAATAATTAAATAATTAGGTATTTCATAAAATGATAAAATCTATGTGGGCCGCCAAAAATGGCAAATGGACCGACAAGTCGTGCTTGGCATGCGTGATCCAGCTCCTTCCCATGAACCCATGCCAGGATAGGAACCCAAGCCCACACTTCCGTCCTCTTGGCCCATTACGGCAACAATTTGGCATTTGTCAGGTTTAAGGATGTAATAGTCACGACTCACGACACTGGTAAAACCTTTTATTCCCGTGCTGTGATTAGATTTACATGACACGATTAATAATTTTGTGGTGTTCGTATTCGAATACCTCAATTTGCGTTTATGACATAAATATATACATAATGTAACATTGTAACAATGTCTTATCAAAACGTTTACGACTTCTTTATCACTTTGTTGATCCAAAATCATGCTATAACTTGTTAATCCATTAGTTGTGATATACGTAGAATTTTGTTGTGTCGTGCATCCTGTTCATTAAGCAGGTCGTGTGCGTGTTCAAAATTTTAACAAAATTATCAAGTAGGTTTAGTCCGCGTTAATTTAAATTTGATACGGCATGATAATATAAATTTCCACCATTAGCTAACTTGTATTATTTGATACATCGTGGCTAGGGGTGGGCATTTTACCCGACCCGATCCGACCCGACCCGATAAATTTCGGGTTCGGGTCGGATCGGGTCGGGATCGAAACCCGATCGGTTTGAAATTTACAAACCCGATCGGGTTGTGATCGGTTCGGGTCAAACCCGACCCGATCCGAATACCCAATCGGGTTCTAAAAAAAAAAACGTAAGCTAAATTTACAAACCCGAACCCGATCGAATTGACTCGAATTGACCCGATTTCAACCAACCCGAACTGACCCGAACTGACCCGAATTGATCCGATTTCAACCTACCCGAACTGACCCGAACTGACCCGAACTAACTCGAATTGACCCGAACTCAATCCTACCCATTTTAAATCCAACCCGATCCAAACCCGAACATAACCCGAATTAATGACCCGACCCGAACCGACCCGAAAATAGTTTGGGTCGGTTCAGGTCGGATCATTAATTCGGGTTATGTTCGGATTGTTCTTTGTCTAACCCGAACAACCCGAACCCGACCCGAACCCGATTTTGCCCACCCCTAATCGTGGCTCGACTAGTTTGCCACCTCTTTTAATTCGTTTAATAATTAACTCTACAGATAATTAAAATCCATCTCTTTGTGGGATCGACACTCATCACCGTTGATCTATTCTATAATAGATTCGTGCATTTGCGAGTTCAATATAATTTGCACAGAACATGGCCCCCAACAATAGCATGTTGTCCTATATAAGCATATCCCCCAACAGAAGCATATCCCTCAATAGAGTCATTCAATTAAGTAATTAGCTCATTAGATAATATAACTTCTAAGTTAGTCAATATGGCCTGCACTAAGGGAGCCTCTTTAAACTGAAGGCAAAGCACTAGTACAATTTCAATTTCAAACGTATTAGCACCCAAAGACTAATGTAACAACCAAACAATTTAGCCCAAATTTTGAATCTAGCATAATTTTAAGCTTATTATTTGGGTTCGTAACGTTTAACAAAATCCATGAACTTGAGCCTAATCCATATGGACTCGTAATATTTAATGTAGCAATTTTTTTATTTTGGCAATAGTACAATCAGGTTCAAGCAAACCCAAATTTTGCATCTTGTCTCAAAATGATATCATTAAATCTAGTCATCATGAATGTGAAAAATGAAATTCTAGTAGTGCAATCCAAGAAGGGGGGGTGAATTGGAATTCTAAAAATTATTCAATTTATAAATAAAAAACTCAATGCAAATATGAAATAAATTCAAAGCAATCACAATTAAGTTAACCACAACAAAAAGGATAAGGGAAGAGAGAATCAAACACCGAGATTTTTACGTGATTCAGCCAACCTCGCCTACGTCCACGGCTCCAAGCTTTCCGAGCTTGAGGATTCCACTAAGCAAGCCTCCAAGACTTCAAATGCTTACACTTGACTTCCAAGGTGTCAATAACCTTTACAACAAGAGATTATCCCAATCTCTTTAACCCAAGTGTATCCCAACACTTACAATCACTCAAAATAAAAAGATTACAAATTTGTTTTGCCTCTCACAATATTTAAGATTACACAATGATGCACAATATGTGAATAGATGAAGCAAGAATGTGTTCAAAGTTCTATGAAGATCGTATTCTCGAGTATAAGCTCAATAGTCGTGTTGTGATCAATCTTCTTTGAATTTGAATGAGCTTAGTTATATTTGGAGCTGAAAAACTAGTCGTTACAAGTTGTCGGCCCGAAAACGGTTCGCCGTTAACCATTAACGGTTAACCGTTTAGGCTGGTCAAAAGTTACAATTGGGCTAAATTTCAAATAAACGGTTTGCCGTTTAGGATTACCTTTCGCCGTTAAATTCCAGAGACCTGCAAGATGAACATTAGTTATCCGTTTACATTAAACGGTTAAGGAGTTACATGAAGTGACCTCTCTGGTTATTATCGGTTGACCGTTTATAATAAACGGTTCGCCGTTTGTTTCCAGTAACCTGCAAACCAATTTAGCCTTATCCGGTTTTGTTAAACGGTGCCAAAAGAGTATAACCTTCAATTTTGAATTTTATTAGTTACCCGTTTAAATAAACGGTTCACCGTTAAATTCCAGTAGCCTTCCCAGCTTTTTGAGTTTTCTGTTTTTCTTAATTGGTTAGAGCTTAGGCAAAATGTTGCTCTCTGGTTTTAATCGGTTAACCGTTTGAAAGAAAACAGTTTACCGTTTATTTCCAAAATCACATTTTAAACCAGATTTTGCAGAGAATCATTTTCTAATTTAAAAGTCCATTTTTTAAGAGAATGATTGGAATGATTATAAGGCTTTCATTTATTAAGGGATAGCTCCAAAATTTTAATAAAAAACCATTTAAAGTTTGTTATCATAAAAATCAATATTATTAACATATTCATGTTAACAATGAAAAACAAATTAGTAGATTAAGTAATAGCGATTGAAACAAAATGCTTGCATTACAGTAAACATGCATTACGTTTCAAATGGAACAAAAAGACATTTCATTAATTTAGAGTTCATAAATTGCTCTGAAACAACTGAGAGTAGAAACAACACACACTAGTCCCACAACATTACACCCTTTTAACAAAAATTTGAAATTCACTCCATATGTCACTATAACACCAACCAAGTTGATGCATTTTTTAAATGTTCTGAAAAGTGCACTCACCTATGCGTATATGCACAAAAGCAAGATCAACAGGCCTAAAACTAGAATTAACATCTCAATAGCAATGATTAACATCTTAATAGTCCCAAAACAACTTATTGCTCATCAATTTTGGCCAAATCAAATTAATCTAAATTCTAGGGTTTCTAACAACAACAATTAACAACACTCAACAAAACATCAAGGCTTTAATAGCAAATAAATTCAACAAAACTTACTTGATTGTAGTTTAGCCTTGTAACAATTCATTAATTTTGCAAACACCTCTAAATCTTCGAATGAACAAAACCTTTGATGCTCAAGCTTATTTCGTTGATGAAAACGAACTGAGATTGGAAATAAATTGCCTCGATTTAAGCTTCACTAGTAAAACATGAAGGTGCTTGATGCAAATTGGAGTAAAATGCCATTTTGTTGCTTGTTGGAGTTGGATGTCGTGTTTGATTTTTTTTTTCAATTGAGCTAAACGACGTCAATTTTTCTTCTCTTTCCTTTTTTATACATTCAATCAGGTTATACAATGTCATTTTTCTCTCTCTCATTTTAAATCGCATTGTACGACATAGTTTTTAGTGTTCAAATTAAATTATTATTTTACCCCTACAATGTCAGCAATGTTATAAAGGCATTTGGAAAGAAGTGGATGAGTGCAATAAAATGCTAACTTTAGGTGGTGTGCTAGAAAAAAAATTTTTTTTTATGTATTTTTGAAAAGTCCAAACAAACAGGTGAATAAGGGATAATTGTCCATCTTTTAATAATGCGATTACTAATTTGGATTGGAATGGGCAAGAATCACGATGAGTTGGAGTAAATGAATTGAAATCAGAATGGGGAGTGAGAATAAAAATAAGGCGTTTACTTGAACTATGAAAATCGAAATCAAAATCAGAATCAACATGATTCCCAATGATATGTTTATCTTGTTTTGAAATCAGAATGAATTGTTACAAGTTACTAAAATATCTTTAGTTAAAGTTATGTATTTTTCACTACTAAATATATAAGTAAACATTTTAAAAGGAAATATACCCATGTTTATTATAATATTGTAATAAACATGTCTACATTTTTAGATTGGCAAATTAAGGGCTTGGACCTGGGCTTGAAAAGAAGTGCAAGGGCTGGGCTTGGGCTTTTACTTTTTTTTTTCAATTTTTTAAAATTGTTGTAAACTTGAAATGAGTTAAAAATAATTAAGTTGTTATAATCAACAATGAATTAAAGAAAATAAATATTTTAAAATAAAATAATAAATAAATAAAATAAAGTAAATAAAAGTTTAGAGATTTAATTTTTTAGTACTGGATTCTCTAATTCAAGCACTCACTTAACTAATTAACACTTAAAGAGAGTTTAATGTTATAATTTTAAATTTTTTGATTCATTATTGATATATAAATTAGGAATTTAAGCTTACTTTTTTATTTTTTCATTATTTTTAAATTTGAATTTATTATTCTAATTTATAAATTTATTTTTTTTTAAATAGAGGGCTTGGGCTTGGTCCGGGTTTTTTTTTCCTAAGTCCTTATCCAAGCTCTCATGTGCGAATCCTGGGCCAAAACCCGTTCGAGCTTTTTTGTCATCCCTACTACATTTCCTTTAATAATAATAATAAGAATAATAATAAAAACAATAATCATACTACAATTTTTTTTAATAAACTAATTGTTGTTGTTGTTGTTGTTGTTAGCAATAAAAATATGAGTTGATTATAATAGTTAATATTAATTATATTTATTAAACTAAAAATAATAGTATCAATAATATTTACTACTATTATTATGATTATTATGATAAAAGCAACAACAAAAAAATTAATAATAATTATAGTAATGATAGTAGTAATTATTTTATTAATATTATTAATATTATTTTTATTACTACTACTTCAAATATTATTAATATAATTGTAATTACTACAATTACAGTTGTTGTTGTTGTTATTATTATTGTTGTTGTTGTTGTTTGTATATGTAAATTATTATTATTATTATTGTTGTTGTTGTTTTTATAAGTAAATGGGGTAAAAATAAATTGTTTCTCATGACTAGCTATTACCGAAACTAGAGCCAAGATCATCACTATACAACATCAATGATAAAAGAAACGGTAGTAAAAACTATTAGGAGCCCATGATAAAATTCATAACATAAAATTCAGATTCCGTAATATAAACTTACATAAATGCTCAATATCTAATAAACTTACATGAACTTAAATAACAAATCTCGTTCGCGGAAAGAAGAAAAGCAAGTGGAAAAGAGAAAGAAATTAAAGGGTTCCATTGGTGGTGTCTAGACATCCGTTTTCCATTTTAGCAGCTTTCTTTTTATCAATAAAAAATGGACATCTCCTCTAAATAATGCCTGCAACTTTATTAAAATGGTTTTTGAATTGAATTTTAATATAGCTGATCATAGAGTCGTCGTCATTTAAGTTGTACTAACAGAGCACACAATTTCACTCTAAAAGAATAAGGGTTAATTTTGTAATATTGTACTTTTTAAAATAAATATTGTTAGCAATGGTGTACAAATAATCATATGTCAGTTTTACTGTCATATGTGTTTAGTAAATTCTGTTGTTACACTGTTGTAAGAATTTAAGTAACTAAATTGGACATAATATTATAATAAAATTTATTTATACATTTATAAACATGTATATCTAATTTTTTTATTATATTGACATAATAATTAATAACTAAAATAAATATTTTACGTTATTATTTTTTTATTTTGTAATCTCAATATAACTAATAATAATAATCCCTTTAAAATTAATGATTTTATCTCCTAATTAATAAGATAATTTTGGATTTTTTAATATATATGAGGATATATATAAAATTGTATTAAGTAAAAAATTGATTCTCAAAATCAAATTTTAAAAAGTTACATATTCCTTATTTTTCAAAATCTACAGTGAGATGAAATAATTTTCCCAAAAATGATTTCTAAAAAAAACTATCACTCGCCAAAATTAACTTTTAATTTTTTAAAATTATTTTTTAACCTCCTGAAAATAATCCCAAACAGCTACTGTCGATAACTAGCCAAAGATAGCCAGGTATCAGAAATTTTAAGAATCCAACTGGAAATTTCAAAGATAGCCGGGTATCTGGAAAGCATTAGAAGACTCAGTAGGAGCATTGAACCTGTCAATGTCCAAAATTCTACATCAACAGCTGTTACCTTGCACCTTCCTGCTGAGACAATGTTTCGCCCATTGATAATTGTCCTGTCTGAAGAATCTTTGGACAATGCATTTGAAACAGCTGAGCTACACTGTCGATTTGTGACATGTTTATACCAGTAAACAATTAAAGATCAATAAGTCCAAAGCTTTAGCTAGTTTTATTAAGTTCTTAATTTCTGAATTTTTATAACAGGATTTGTCCTAAAGATCTGAGTTCTGATAGAATAATTTACCTTCCTTTGTTTAGATGCGTAGCTTGCTTGCTAAACTTCAACTTCAAAAAGTAATTGTACCCCCTGCTTTGCATAATTCGTCCCACTACTAACTCACTAACTTGAAACAAGTTCATTTGTATAGAGAAACTAAAAATAAATCAATTTGGAATCCAGTTTTATTGAAACGTTATTCATTGGACTGGTTATTAATCACCCAACAAACAAATGTTTACTCTCTTGAATCTCCAAAATGGGAACACATGTTTCTTCAATAATTCTTAAACAAGAAAACACTTCAGTATACCATATATTCACATTCAAGTACTCCATGTCACTCATGGGCATGAGCTGAACTTGTGGATGTGTCGAAGGATTTCTTCCTGATAAGCAGGCAAGTGATCTTTGAAGGCTGTGCATTTTGAGTATTGTCAAGATTGCACAACACAAAATCAGGCCGGTGGAGTGCAAGATTAAGCCGATCCTCCCCTACAACCAGTGCAGTTGCGTCAAGCAAGACATGCCATGAGTTCCGGTGAGCTTCTGAAATCCAGTGCATTGAATATCGTGTCCCGTTGATTTCAGCCGGATAAGAAAACAACCCTTTTGGTGTGTGCTTACATTTTCTCCGAAAGTACTGGCTAAGCTGTGATCCCTTGATCCTCAAGTCCAACCATGCTTCTGGTGCAAGTATTACTTTTGATTCCTTGAAACTTGCAAATTCTCTTACATAATCCAATTCTTCACCAATAATTGTCATGTAAAAGTTTCCTCTGAAGAAAGGGTAGCTTTCGCCGACTAGCATCATTGCATCTCTGTAATTTGGAGTGAACAAAACAAGATACTCGTCATCAGGCAATCCACAGTGCTTCAGGACTTTGTTTCGAGCTTGGATTTCAGGAATTGAGATGAAACTTCCGGGAAATGAAGATTTCTTGGTGAGAATGTCAAGCAATCTTGATGGTTCCAACTGAGTTCTGTCCAAATCAGGGAGATTGCTCCCAAAGGAAGGCGTTGATGGTTCCGATCTGAAACCATTCCTAGGGGATTTTCGCCTGTCGTCAGGTCCTGTTTCCGAGGACTCTTCGTTGATACAAAGACTAGAGAGATCTACCTTTTCGCCTTCAACAAGACCAGCATATTGTGGGTACTTTGCCAAGACATATTGCTCAACATATTGCATTTCTGTTGGTGTGATTGGTCCCGACCATCTGAGGTCAAGGCCATGGAGTGTTGATATGGCTTCAGCTACAATATGTGCCGGAATCAAAGTATGTGCTTTCTGTTAAAGGATGAAAAATTTTATTAGAGACAAGACTCTCGCAGGAACTAATAGAACATGAACTAAATGATTAATTTTGAATCCGAAACATTACCTTGATAACCATACTGCTTGGTCTTCCATTTTCTGTTGGTGATTTGGGAATTGAAGCAGAAAGAGCTGGTTTATATTCACCTTCCATGATACCCTAATTTGTCAAGTCTCCGGTTTATTAGAATCTTTAAAGCTTTTGATTTCATAATTTTGTAAAACAGCCTACAATCTGCTCCTCAGTGTTCCTCCCCATGATTCCAATTCACCGCAACACTCACTAACAAGAAAAAAATGACTTGTTTATGAGGCAAGAAATTAATTAAACCCAAACACAAATGAAAAAACCATGATAACAATTTAGTAGGAACTAAACATTTCTTGTTGCAGAAGTGTATCTGAAATTCTAAATGAAAGGTTTTAAATAAACAAACTGAAAGAAAAAGAAAAAGCAACCGTTTATGACAAAAGCATTGTCCTAAAACATGGTACCTTGAATCATTTAGTTGAGAAACTGATTTTTAAGTGCATATCATACGCATCGCCTGATCATTTGTTTAGGAATTATGTAATGCTACATCTTGATTTAATTAATGGCCTAGATTGAGTTTTAATTTCTTCACCTCTATCAATCCGACAACTTGAATTGAATTATTTAGTGATAGAATGAGATGGAAACAACCCTGGAAATGTATTCTATTGGAAAATGAACGTCAGCCTGTGAATTTAAAATTTCCGAAGGAAAGTGACTTTTGAGAGTAGTTAATTTGAAATCTTACACGTACAGGTGGGAATGGGAATCTCTTGAGTTAGTCAATCTGTTAAGTAAGTGCTAATTGCTAGCTAAATTTTTATATAGGAAAATGTATTTGAAGAGTATCTGATAGTGAAATTCACTTAAAAATTTCACATTGAATGAACTACTAGAAAGATGAAATCAGGTACAACTTGCATTGTTTTTTTTTTTTTAATATCATCAGCGTGGGACGATGAGTCCAATCCAAAGATCAACCATGAAAATGGAAGAGAGCTACCCTATTAAACAATAAAATTCTAAAAGTTCACACATTTATTTAAAGAGTAGGTCTTTTGAACCCCTCAAAATTCTTCATAAAACCCTTCTTTAAATGAAATTACTTAAATAACCTAACACAAATTAAATAATTTTTTTAAATTTTGAATGGAAATTCAATTAAACACTTAGATAAATTGTTCTTTTTATCAAACTTTTTACACTCACCTCATTTCATAATTTATGTCTATATTTTAAATTTTAATTGAAAAGATTAAAAAAAAATTATAAGAGTTTAGAGTTATGAAAGTAGAAGTTATATAATAAGAAAAAAAATTAAGATAAGTTCCTTATTTTTAGGATTTTTATACAACTTACAAAGAATTTCTTTTTTGGGATAAAATTTGATGAGAAGATAATTAATTTTAATATATAAAATATATAAATTTATGTTTTATCAATTTGACTAAGGATATTTAGGAAAAAAAAAAAAGATGTTACAAGGATTCTAGAGGAGTGTTAAAAGGTCAACTCATATTTAAAACTTTCCATTGACAATTGACACAAGCAAGAAAATTCTTCAGCGCCTAACGCCTTATTCAGGCTGCTAGTGTGTAATTCTAACCCCTTCACCACGACAAAGACTTTAATTGTAGTAAAATATGAAGTTAGGTTAGCGTTTGACTAAAATTGATTCTAATTGTTGCTTGATGAGTCATTTTTTTAGTGTGGCTCTGTTGACACTTTTGATAATACGATCCCAGGATAACTAATTTTTTCTTTAGTAATAAAAATCAAGAATTTACTCAACTATACTAATATTACGGCTTAAAATTTATCGAGACTAAACTTGATCAACATAACAACGATAAGCATAATTTGAAAATCGACTTCAAATCAGATTATTAAATTAATTATAAGTTAAGTTAGGACCAACCTTGATCAACATGATGATCAATTTCAAAATTGGAGGAGTATGTTAGGAAATATGTCTTATTTTCCAGTAAGAATTTCTTATGATATTTTTCTTTTTGTATGATTCTTATTTAAAGAATAAGGATTCCCATGATATATTCATTTTTTGTAGGATTTCTATTTAAAGAATAAGTAATTTTTCTTTTGGGACTTGACTAATTTAAGGAAAAATACTATTAGTGTAAGAAAATGTTAGGTTCACTTATTTGTAGTATATAACACAACAATCGGTTCTCTACAAGTAGACAGCTTCTTGTGTGAGAGAAACAATAAGTCTATTGAGAGATTGGGTGTTATTGAAGTTTTAGGTGTGAAGAAAAATACTAGAGTGATTGTAATAATTTTTCACATAGTGAATTTTTTTCTCGTCGTCCTTGACGACAGTGGTTTTTCTCCATTATAGAAGTTTTTCACGTAAATTATTGTGTTGTGTGATTGATTTTATTATTTATTTATTTATTATTTATTTTATATATTTTTACTTAGGGATTTTAGACGGGATTAAAATTCTCTATGAGAGTATTACTATTAGAAATTTGTTTGGACTAGTCTTTTTAGCATAGCCCAGAAATCGACTGCAAAATCAGAGCAAGCTTCTCCAAGTAACGAAAAATCTGCCCATATCTACCACAAGTGGGAATTGAACCCCTTCTTTCAAACTTGGTGAAACAAAGTGAGAACAAATCCCAACAAATAATAAGGTTTACGTTGTAGCTTATCCTTAAAAATATATGCGTAGATAGAGATTTTTAATTTCAAGAATTTGAAAAAAGATAGAGTTTTCATTGATTTTAACTGATTCTGATAGTTGTTATTTGGAAAAATAGAACTTTTTAACACCTCATCGGCTCTCATGTTCGAATTCAAGTGGCTCGAAATGAAGGTGTCCAAAAACTATTCAGCAAAGCTCTGGCGGCACCATTCACACACACACACACACATATAGGTAATAATTTTAACACACATATAGGTAATAATTTTACAGTAAGTGAATATCTTAGGAATAAGTTAGAAAAAAAAACAGATTTAATTTGAGTGTGTTTTTTTTATTTTTTATCAGATCATTTATTTTAATACAATAAATATGTGCGTGTGTATATACACACATGCCCAATTTTTTTCAAAGAGTAAGAGTTCTTTTGCATAAAAGTTTTGATAATTAAGAATTTTATAAATATGCTTCTGACTACTCAACACGAGATCTGAAATTGCAAATTATCTGGGTTTTCCCTAATTTGTTTATGAAAATAAAATGAAACAATAATGATTTATTTCGTTTCGGTATAAACAAAGATTTTGGAGAAGAGACAGAGAAAAGGATTTATGCCGTTCAAAGATGCCTGAAGCAAGAGATTATATACAGACAAAGGTCATCAACAACAATTAATATTACTTTATGTGCAAATTGGGGTTTAGGAAGATGATCTATGCCGTATTATTGTGACTGCTGCATCATTAAAATTGGAGGGAAATGCTGAACCCAACTACTCAATTAAATTAAATTAAACTTAGTTATTAGCTCTAATGTCTCTTGTTGAAAGAATATTAACCGTATAATTCCTATTATTCTTACTAAAATAATCATAATCATAAAAAAGTTTTGGGCTATGACGATCCTAAAGTCCTCTCCCCGTTACTCTTTGAAAACTACAAATATGGTTAAACTAATAGCTCTGTCTCATTTGGTCAACAATTGTATTTTAACAATCAAGAAGTTTATTGTTAAAAAATAATGATCTTAAGTGTTTCTTTTCTTTTTTTAATAAATTTAATGCACTTAAGTTTGCAGGCATTATGTCAATAACTTCTTGATTGGAAAATTATATATGTACCTCCTTTGTTTTGTTAAATATACATTTAACCATATTAAAATTTTGATATGTTCTTTGCACTGTCTTTTTTTTTTCTAAAATTATATCAATTAACCACTTTGACACTAAAAATAATTATTTTACCCCTAAATAAATTAAAAGACTATTTTAATCTACAAAATTTTAAAAAATAAAAAATATAATTACAATAATACTCCTTAAATTCAATAAAATAAATAAATCTTAAAATCTAAGTTGATAATTTTTAAATGAAATTATAATTATAAAAAAATTAACATCTTATAATTATAATTTTTGTAATTATAATTTCATTTAATTTTTGTAATTAAATTAAGTATAGGGAAGTTTACAAAAATTAAGATGAGGAGAAAAGCTCCTATAATTATTGTAAACTTCCCTATAATTAATATTAAGAAACTTCCCTATACAAATTATGTTTTTAGTAGATTTTGGATGTATGTGAGTGAAAGTCACAAAAACAAACTAAGAACAATGAATTTATTTTTGTTGGGACGTAGGTTGCCTCGCTTGTTTGGGGTGTATAAGTTGTTTTAGTTTTTAAGGAGTGAAGGAAGAGCAAGAGGATGATGGATAAAGTGAGAGGTTTTAATCCGGCCTCAAAGAGCTTGCCAAGGTGCCTTAAACCTAGAAAACAACAAGAAAGAGGTTAGAGGTAGAGCCGAAGGTGGTCGGCGACCACACTCCAACGCTTAAGTCAGAGTTGAGTTATCTTATATTAGAGAGCTTGCAAGCTCTTAATAATGGTAGTTGGAGGTGGAAGAAACCTCAACTCTTGTGATGTGTGTGTTGGCAGTTGTGATAAAAATAAAACTTGAGATTTTATAAGAGTACCCTAACTGCCACGCCACCTGTCGTTATTTTATTAGCATTTTTTGTTGTCATATTAGAGATATTTTTATCCTTCACACGTGTGACTACTTGGATATTTTAAAATTACAGAACAAATTTGAGAAGAAAATATGTTAGGCGTAAGAGAGTAGTCCTGCGTACCTCTGCTAAAGTTGTTGGGATCAGTAGGTGTGGCAGGAGAGGACAGGTGGTCCTAGTGGTCCTGATAACAACCTTTTGTCTTGTTTGCAGGCGTGACATGTTGTTGTCTCCTCTTTTTCAGCACAATATTTCCTCATTGATTCTTTATTTTTTGCTAGAGAATCAGCCAATAATTTTTAGGATATTGTCTTTTTTATCCCCTGACACTTTAAAAAAATATATTTTTAACCTTTTTACCCTTGCTTGATGTACCCTAGGTACCCCACAGAGCACCTAGGGTACCCTTTGTAAGCCAACATCCTTTTGATGACTTCAACAATAAAATTCTATATGGACACGTGACTTTTTTATTAGGTCTTTTCTTCTTCCCCAAACAAATTAAATAAAACTATATTTACAAAAAATTAACACATTGGATTTGAGATTTATTTATTTTATTAAATTTAGGGCTATTTTTGTGATTAAAATTTTTTATTTTAAAAATAAATAGTCTTTTAATTCATTTAAGGGTAAATTGGTTCTTTTCTAGTGTCAAAGTGATTTATTGATACAAACTTAAAAATAAAGATGGTTCAAAGGACATATCAAAATTTTGAAGTGGTTAGATGTACATATAACAAAACAAAGATGATGTAAAGATAATTTCCCTTCTTGATTTAATTGGTCAGTATTTCATTCCAGAGTTTGAAAATAGATAATTCGAGTTTTTCAATTAACTTTGGAAGTGAATACTCTAAAATATATTTTGAACACTTTTTTTTACTCTGCCCATTTATATTAAAATTCAAAATTTTATATATAATTCAAAATCCTAATTGATTTTAAATTATTGTCGATGACTATTTTTGTTGGGCCTAAGGAGGCTTAAGGAATGGTTTTAGGGTTAAGTCCATAAGTTTCCAATGTTTTTTTGCTTTTCATGCTTATAACTTTGAATTGGATTATTGGTAGGCTTTTAGTAACTTTATAAAACTCATATTATATTGTAATTATATTAAGGATAAATACATACAAAATTAATCCTACTAACTATTAGCTTTTTCAAGTATGATTTTTCACCGTTTGATTACAAATATATGGTAAAAAAATTACACTTTCACCGACCGAGTCTCGGTTTAAAGGCATTTTTTCAATTGTTATTTTAAATTATTAGCTACGAGTTTAGTGGCTGTTTGGTAGTCCTAGTTTAAAGTAACTTCTTGTTCTTTTATCATTCGGAAGTATATGCAGTAGGGATAGTTACAGTAAGGAGTAGTTGCTATTGTTTTGCCAAAATTTTAGGATTTGAACATTGTATTTTGGTTATATATTAAATACCATAGTGGTATTAGAGCTCAAGCATGTATGATAAGGTGGAGAAACTGGAGTCAGATGTCGGCTATTTTATGACTGGTCAACAACAAATTTTGAAGAAGATCAATGAGCTATGTGGGAAGCTTAATTCAAGAAATCTTCACTAGATGTTGTACAGGAGGAAGGAGAACATTCAAATGCCCCATCTCACAATCTAAGATAATCTGGAAAACAATTTTTGCAATTGTAAAAGCAACGAACAACATTTATATGCTCCAAAACTAATTAAATTTGATTTCCCTTGTTCAATGGCAAAGAAGATACGTCTAGTTGGGTATGTAGAGTTGAGCAATTCTTTCGTCTTCATCAAATACCAGAAGAAGAATAAGTAGTGGTAACTTTAAGCTCAACTATAGTTCCAATTGATCAAACAAGAAGGAGATTCTATAACTTAGCAAGAGTTATGTGAAAGTATACAAGCTAGGTATGGCGCCATTCAATTCCAAGACTTTTTGGTGAACTAATCAAATTGTAATATGAAATACTAGCTATACAACACAAGAGAGGGGTGAATTGAATTTCTTATGAAGTGATTGAAACAAAGTTCAATTAAAATATCTAATAAGATTAAGTAAATAACAAACAAATAAATATCAACAATCAAAATATAAAGAGAGAAGAGAAAGAGAATTGAACATGAGATTTTTATGTGGTTCGGCAAACTCCGCCAACGTCCACACCTCCAAGCTCACCGGCTTGGAGATTTCACTATCCAAGCCTTACATCCTAAGGGTTGAAATTTTTTACACTTGACTTTCAAGGTGTCAATTAACCTTTGCAATCCTAAGATGAATCCTTTACCTCTTATCCAAGTGTTTCCCACTCTTAAAATCCTTCAATTTTTGATATTGAAATGAAGAATACAAAGAAATACACACTCTCAACTAAATATAATCAAATGATAGCTCAAATATGTGTATGTGTACAAGATGTAAGCTTAGAACATTTTTTTAATACAAATAAATATTACGTAGATTGTTCAACATCATTTGCAATGGTGTCTTCTTCGACTATTTATAAATATGTCCACAAAACTAGCCGTTATTGACTTTTCGATCATACTCAGTTTGCTGTTTATCCTAACCGGATTGCCGTTTAAGTCAACTGTTGTAGCCAAAATTTAAATTTTGAATAATTAGTTTTTCATTTATTTGTCATCGGTATGCTATTTGATTCTAGAAAATTCAATTGATGTAATCAATTTACCATTTATTACTAACTGGTATGCCGTTTATTTCCAGAGAGTTATGGTTTATGAATCTAGTTTGCTAGTTTTCGTAAGTAGGATGTCGTTTATTAACAACAATAAAGTTTTGTCTGAAAAAATTCTTACAAAAACTCACTTTTACTAAAATTATAAAACCATATCCTCTATTAGAACTTTTTTTCAATATATAAAGAAAATGATTTAAGAACTTTGAGAAATAATCATTCATTTTCTTGTTTTAAAAACATAATATGCATTTCCAATATTACTCATTAATTTGAAGTTTGTTATCATCAAAATCAAAATGCTACATCGCTATAGAGGCTAACACAATAGTTTGGCTCTGTAAATGATTACCATACCCAATTTGAGAAGTTGTTTAAAGTGAGTTTTCTGTCACAAGATCAACAAATTAGTTGTTTTGTGAGTGGGCTACAAGATTCTGCTCGAGCTAATGTTCAAGCTGGCAAGCCAATGACACTTTTTGAAGCTATTAGGTTGGTTGGGCTTTATGAAACTCATAATCTCACTCAAGGGCCATTTAAACTTCCTGAAGCTCAAAACAGTTCCATGTTGGTGCCTATCGAAATGGTAAGCACAAAAAGGATAGATAAGAGAAGAAAAGACTATGCTTTAAGTTAATGAACATTTTAGTCCTAGACATCCTTGCAAAAAATTATTCATGATTCGAGCTTGTTTCAATGATAGTGATGCTAACAAAGAAATGGAAATATAAACCCCAAACCATCAAGCTACCACTAGTATTTGAGTTCTTGAAAATAAATCCCTACTTATAACCTTAAAGACAAGGTTGTTTCTTAAGAGAGGAGGAATTTTTTTTAATTGTTACTTTAAGTTATTCGATATAAGGGTTAGTGGTTTTTTTGTAGTCATCATTTAACACAGCTTGTTATCTTTTTATCGTTAGGAAGTAGTTGCAACTCTTTTGTCACTTTTTAGGGTTTGGACATATTTTGGCAACATATTGAAAGCCATTATTAAATTAAAGATATTGATGCTTGATTCTTGTAATTAAGTTGCTAGAAACTGCAGGATCTTCAGTTAACTTGAAAAATTTTCAATTATTTCTTTCTTCTTCAAAATAGGTTTTAGAAAACAAAAGAGAAATAAACCTCAGTAATTACCACTCAGCCTTGTTGGATGATTGCAATCTTAGTAATCCAAGTTATCAAGGTTCTTTACCTATAAGGAATTAGGAGATCGAAGAATTGTTCAAGTATGATTCTTTTATTATATTACTGTAAATCTAGTTTGATTTTTTTTCCTCTCCTTTATTTTGTAGTCCCAAGATTGCAAAAAAATTTAAGAGAAAAAGTTATTAAAAATCGAAAGAGTATTAAAGAAGAGTATTTTCTACCTTAAGTGAGGTATAATTAGAAAATGGGTTTTAAGAGGATTTTTTACGATTGCTTATATTCCAACTCATAAGAAAATTTAATTTGGGCTCTAATCTTGTCATGTGAAGTTCGTTACATGTCACTTGAAGTCCGTTACATGTCATGTGTCACTTGAAGTTCGTTAAGCAATCCATGCTGGAGCAAGAAATCCTTTGGTGAGAATCATCACCTGTAATCTAGAAACATTCATGTTGTATCACCAATAATCAATAACTAATTATACGGAAGCGTATCTAAATCCATAATGCTTAATTGCTCTCTGAAGTTGTGTAGTTGGCCTTCTAGATCTACACTTACTCTTAGAGAATCCTTTAATTTTCTCCGTGCTCTCTCTCTCTAATGATGGGCTGTCAAAAAGAATAGAAAGATGTGTAGTTGGCCTTCTAGATCTACACTTACTCCTAGAAAATCTTTTAATTTTCTTTGTGCTCTCTCTATCTAATGATGTGATGTCAAAAACAATAGAAAGATACATGTGACTTGGGAAGCATGACCACTTATATCGATAACTTTTCTTATTTTCTTTAGGTATTCCTATTTCAGCCTATCATAGAAATAGAAATTACCCTTAAGTATCTACACATTAAAGGCCCACATCCTATCAAATATATTAAAGTCCAAATTACCAAAAATCTTAATAGACCACTTTTAATTGGGCTTAACATATATGATAGTTCGCAACACGTAATTATTCACATATAAGCTCAACATTGGATTAAGGATATAACAATGCTAGATTAAAAAAATCAACAATCTCCCATTTGGGCTATATATGTAACCTTATAATTATGCTTTGTAAAAATATCCATATGAACTCAACCTTGTTGTCACAAATGAAATATATTTATAACCAATCTGGTTCATCAATCATATCAACATAAGATCAAAGTAGCCTTCGCTATAACTATCGTAACTGAATGACATGGATCATGATGTGGATGTATAATATGAAATTTTCATATTATGTGATCTTAACATGTCTATTTCCAACTGGTCTACCTAAAACCTTAGTGAGATCAAACTGTACTAAAAATCAGAGCGTGAATAAACTAAAAAAAATTCTTCATAAAATAACCTAAAATATCCATAAACTAAAATGATTGAAAATGTATGTAACATAAGATCATCTAAAATTACAGACTACCACTAAAACTAAATATCCTTTAATAACACGACATCCATACGAGCAGTGTGCTCATGAAACATCTTGAGTGGCACTCCCTTAATAAGCGGATCCGCAATCATAGGTATGAGCTGATGTGCTCTATAGATAACTGTCCACTCTGAACTATTTCTTTAATAACTAGGAACTTGATGTCTATATATTTCGACTTCATCGAGCTCCTATTGTTATTGGAATGCAACACTGCTGACTTATTGTCACAAAATAACTTAAGTGTTCTATCAACACCATCTATTATGTGCACTCTCGTGACAAAATTTCATAGCCATATTTCGTGATTGGATGCCTCATAACATGCTATAAGCTCTGTTGCCATTGTAGAAAAAGCTATAAGAGGCTATTTAACACTCTTCCAAGAGGCAGCACCCACAATTAGGAATTGATGTCTATATATTTTGATTTCATCGAGCTCCTATTGTTATTAGAATGTAACACTGCTGACGTATTGTCACAAAATAACTTTAGTGCTCTATTAACACCATCTATTATGTGCACTCCCATGACAAAATTTCGTAGCCATATTATGTGATTCGATGTCTCATAACATGTTATAAGCTTTGTTGCCATCGTAGAAGAGGCTATAAGAGACTGTTTAGCACTCTTCCAAGAGACTACACTCCCAACTAGTAAATAGATATAACCTAAAGTGAATTTCATACTATTTTGGCATCCAGTTGGAACAAGTAATCATTTGGTGAGAACCATCACCTATAATCCAGAAACATTTATGTTGTATCACCAAGAATCAATAACTAATTATGTGGAAGCGTACCTGAATTTATAATGCTTAATTGTTCTATGAAGTTGTGTGGTTGGCCTTTCAGATCCACACTTTCTCTTAGAAAATCCTTTAATTTTTTTGTACTCTCTCTCTCTGATGATGGAATGTCATAAAAAATAGAAAGATATATGTGACCTAAGGACCATGACCACTTATGTAGACAACTTTTCCTGTTGTCTTTATGTATTCCTATTTCAGCACATAATAGAAATATAAATTATCCTTAAGTCCTTACATAGTAAAGGTCTATACCCTATCAGATACATTGAAACTCAAATTATTAAAAATATTAATAGATCACTTTTAATTGGAATTAACCTTATATTACAGTCTGTGACACGTAATTATTCACATATAAGCCCAACATTGGATTAAGGATCCAATAATGCTAGATTAAAAAATCCAACAATCCAATTCATCTCTAAACAAACCTAATGCAGTTAAGGCCAAAATCTATAGAATAATCTAAAGTTGTACTGGTAGTTGAACTGTGTGGTTAACAATAGCGATTGTTGAATTAATATATGGTTTGTGATAGATTTGTATATTATGTATGAATGAATACCCTACATCTCCAAAGCTAAGAACAAGCACCTCCCACCCTCATTATGTTTACCTCATTATAACATGTTTTTTGGTATATTGCATTAGGGTATATTAAGCTATAATATCATATTAAGTACAATATGAATTATATCATATGTAATGATATTTTATAAGATTCCTCTATGATACTATAATTTTTTTACAAGAAGCGGGGAGGGGTAGTATTTATATATGGGATTTGGTTAGGATTAGTGACATAGTTAAATTAATGTGCGGCTATGATTGATTTATTGCGTATAAATATTCCCCTTAGCATTTGGTTTAAGCAACAAGATGTAAAAATGATTTATGTGGCTAGTGAAGTAAGGGTACCTTTTGCATATAATATTGTATTTTATTATTGTATTATGGTATACTACATTGGGGTGTATTCAGTTGTACTGCAATATCATGCTTGGTGTAATATGGGCCATATGATATATAATAATATTTTAGAGGGTCCCTCTATGATGCTATAATTTTTTTCGGTGTCAATATTATAAGAAATATGTACCACTAGATCTAATCAACGATACATTATTTCTATTAATTATTTTTAAAATAATATGACCAATAAACAAATTGATTAAAAGAGTGATTTTAAATTTAAAAAAAAATGAAAAGAGATACAATAAAATACGTTATCTCAAAATTTTTTTTTTTGAAATTGAACTCTTGACAAATATAGGTTATTCCATAAGACTTTGATGCCAAAAGAATATGAACTGTTGTTATTCTAATTGATTTTATGGTGAATCATTGTGAATTTGGACCCTATTGTCAAACTGGATTATTTCTAAAGAAAAAAATAAAAAGAAAGTAGTGAAGAAGGTCGATGTACAACATATTTCGATTATTACTTTCTAAGTACTTAAACCCATATCTAAGATTGAACCCTAACCATACTAGCTGCTTTTGTTCACCCGTGCAACCTGCCAGCAATTGTGGTGGTTGAATTTAGGTGGAAGACTGGTGTTGTTTCCAAGGATTGGACTAAGGTTGTTAAGAAAGGGCAAATTGACATAAGTGACTTTTGCAAACATTTTGCTTCTTGTGTTCATTAATATATACTTTGCATTTGTCATGCAATTATTTCAAGATTATTTAGTACCAAAAATTATTTTTAGGTTGCCAACTATTTCAAAATAGCAAGATTTAATTATTTTAATTACCTGCAATCTAAAGATTACCAATTATCTTTTAATTAATGAATGAATTAATTCATTATTAATTCATTATATTAAATTATCTTAAATGAATGATGAGATTAAAATTCTTAAATCTAAGGGTCTACAACAATCTAACTATCAATATTGTAAAATCATAGAGAAGCCCTATTTAATATCATTATCTATTGGCGTGGGATTGTTTGAACTCACCAAATTTCTCTTTACACCCATTTTAAAAATAAATTACTATTAAAAATTTAAAAATCTCAAAATTATACTTCACTAATCACGTTCTCTCTCTACCTTACAATTGCATATTCTTTCTCTACTCTCACATTATGCAAATTAAATGCTTAATTTCACTTTATTTTGACCTCAACTTTTTGGCCTTTTTTAAAAAAATTTGAACTTCACTATAGGATAGGAAAGTTAGGCAGGACTCTTTACCTACAAATTAAAAATAAAAATGAAAATAAAAAATTGGAGAGGAACATAGACCAAAACCTCCAAGTTAAAGAACAAAAACAACCAACAAAATAGAAATAGTAAAAGCAAATAAAAGAAACAAAAAATGAACAAGAGAACACCGTAAGCAAAGCCTAACAAGGTGAGCTAACGCCTAGACCACTGCTTATGATACATGTGTTCAGTGACTAATGTGAAACCTCTTTTTGAACCAGAGGAACACAAGCCAACAACACTAAAGTAAGGGCTATGACGTCCCCTAGTAGCCTCAGGCTTAAGAAAAAAGTAATAATTAGCCATAGTACTCTCTTCAGAACCAAAATCCTTATCAGAATAAAAAGGAATCTTGGTAGGGTGGAAATTGAAACCCACGACCATTGTGTGAATATCATCCACATAGATTGAGAAAAAATAAAGTTCATAGATACCCTCTGAGCACCTGAATTATCCAAAATCATATCATCACCATCACTAGTTATATTAGTTGTGCTCCACAGAGAAGAAACACCATGATCTTGAGGCTCAACTAACTAAATAGCAATGGCAATATCATCAGTAACAATATCGTTAGTACAATTCAGCATTAGGCCGAATTTTGCCAATTAAATCCATCTTATCATCATGAGCATCAAAAGTGGGGATTCTAGCATCTGGAGACACACCACAGTACCATAAGGCCTTAAAGGCCAAACTACCCCACCAAAAATAAGTTTCTAAGTCAAATCAGAAGACAACCCGTAGACAAAAGAAGGCTAAGCAACATGCCCCCAAGCTAATTATCTGTAACTACAATGTACTCAGGAACAATGAGAAGTAAATGTTGAACATCTATAACGGACATAGATTGGCTACCTTTATCTATAGTATCACTACCCTGAGGCTTACTAACAGGCTGTTGAGGCATCTAAACCCCAGGATTAGCTATATATATAGCAACCATTCGTAGAATAGGCAAATGTGCTTATAGGAAGCACAACGAGAAAGAACAAGTTCAAAAATAATATCTTACCAAAAATCATAATCACCCTCACCAATCCAAAGGCACGACCATAAAGGCCGTAAAATATTATATTCCCAAAATCCTAGCAATAGAAGGCCTATTAACAAAAGCAGTAGCATGGTTAACACGTAAAGGTTTCCCTATGTAGCTATCGAATATAGTTCTTCTTCATAATGAATAAAATAAACAAGTAGATACCGTAAAGAAATGAAAAAAAGAACCACAGGGGACTCCTCAGAACAAAGTAGACCATTTAAAGATCCTTATAACTCTACCACTAACATACCATGTCTGTCTAACCTAAATCTGAGAATATTCTTCCTCTAAAAATTTTTATACTTTCTATACATATCATGATCTATATTTTATACTTTCTATATATACAAAAAAAAATTCTTAAATTTTTATTAATTTTTGTGTTTGGTAAAAATTAATTTCTTGATATTTATTAACTTTCATGACTAATAAAAATTTGTTGATATTCTGTTTTAAATGCTGGTTTTGTTCTTATTAATTAATGATATTAATTCTTTTAAGTTAAAAGAATATATTTCAATGAATTGATGTGAATTTATAAAATTAAGAAAAGAAAGGGAAGAAAGTGTTAAATAAGTCATTTTTCAAAAATTATTTAGATATAAAATTCTTAACTAAAAGGAGGGCGTTGAGAGGAAATGTGACTATTAATTTTAAATAATATTATTCAAATTTATTTATATTTAAGTATTTATTATTAGTTACATTAAATTATTTAAAAGTGATTAATTTTTATATTTTTCTGTGATATAATCAAATAATGTAATATTTTATTATATTTTTATATTTTATTATGTATTTTTTATTAGCTATATTAAATTGTTAATAATAATAAATTTTCGTATATTAATTATTATAATGTAATTAAAAAATGCAACAATATATTATATTTTTATTTTTATATATTAGTTAAGTATGTATATATTAGTTCTATTAACTTAGTAAATAATAATTAATTTTTATATATTATAATATAATACAATTATATGGTGAAATATTTAATTGTATTTTCAATAAAATTGATATAAAAATAAAAAGATAATAAAATATTATTGAATAATAAATTATTAATTTATATTAATTTGTGTAATGTAAAAACAAAAGAAAATAATAGTTAATATTATATACTATTATTTGATAATGTAATATTAACTTAAAATTTTACTTTTATTTATTAAAAAAAATCTAATGAGGCAAACTGATGCATCAACCAAACCTGAGTGCTACAAGGGTATAAAAATTACATGTGAGGGAGCATGAGCCAAAAGAAGAGAAAAGTTGACTTGGAAGCTACATGATGGAATTTTATAATGCACCATAACACCGTTGCTGCAGTTAAACATGAGACTATGCTGCATAATAGAATGTAATTTCATATGATGCGGAGTGCCAAACACATCCTAAGTGTAATAAAAGAGACAAAGACCAGTGCCTGCTCTTGAGTTTTGGAAATAAAAAATTTGTTTGATTGTTAAAAACAGTTACATAATTCACAAGAAGCAAAACCTGTTGCCCATGGGGGCCATCAAAAACATTTACTGAAATTCGAGGTGTTGTGTTGTCATTTATTTTACTCATGGTATTTATCTAACACGTTACACGCTCATTGATTCAAAAATCACAACTGCCCTCATTTCACTTTTTTGGATGAGTGTTTTAATTTCAGTTCTTCATCATTGGGTAGTTTTATTGTTTGGGTAAAATTTTTATAGATTTCTAAAAATATTATTTGTATTGATGTATTTTTTAGGCATATTTAGGTGCAAATCCTTAAATTCCAAGACAAATTTATTTTCATTTATTAGAATTCAACAGCAATAAAACTAATAAATAACCAAAACAGAATTTGACATTGATAAGTATTTTATTGACTGAATTTTAAAGTAGAGGATTCGAGTTTCTCAATTAACTCTGAAAATAAATATTCTAAAATATACTTTAAACTCTTTGTACACTTATACCAAAATTCAAAATCTTTTCAAGTACGATTTTTCACCGTTTGATTACAAATCTATAACAAAAGAGTTGCACTTTCACCGATCGAGTCTCGGCCTTATTGGATGGATTGCCATCTTACTACTATTTTTATTTTTTAAATACATACCTTCAAAAGTATAGTAAAGAATTGTTCAATTATGATTCTTTTATTATCTAATTGCAAATCTAGTTTGCTTCTCTTCTAAGGAAAAAAAATTACTGAAAATTGAAAGTGTATTTTTTGACCTTAAGGATTTTTGACGGTGCTAATAGTCCAATTTGCAAAAGATATCATACAAGATCTAACCAAATCCCATGCACAATTTTCATGCTAATTATTTACATGTCATGTGACACTTGAAGTCCATGAACCAATCTAATTCATCTCCAAACAAACCCAATGCATTTGAGGCCAAATCTATAGAATAATCTAAATTTGTACATGGAGTTGAACTGTGTGGTTAGAATTAGTGTTATTGTCGAATTAATATACGGTTGTGATAGCTTTGTATAATATGTATGAAAAACCTACCTCTCCAAAGCTCAAGAATATGCACCACTCACCCTAGTACACTTATATCGCGCACTACAATAATTTTTTTACATCTTGTTGCCTAAACCATAGGGTGGACAAAAAAGCCTAGGCCAGCCCAACCCCAATCAGGCTCGGTCCATGTCCGCAGGTTTTGGCTCAGCCCTCATATATGAGAGCCTAGACAAGGGTCCAAGAACAAAGCCCGGGTCAGGCCCAAGTCCATTATTTTTTTAACAAATAAATTTATAAATTAGAATAATATAATTAAAATTGAAAAGTAACTTAAAAATACAAAAAAGAAAACTTAAATTCTTCACTTATAAATCAATGATGATTCAACAAAGCTAAAATTATGATACTAAAATCTCTCTTTTGTGTTAATTAATTAAAAAAAGTTTAAATTAGAGAATCTAGTATTAAAGAAAATTCAAGTTATGAGCTTTATTTATTATTTTACTTTGAAATATTCATTTTCTTTAATGTATCTATGATTATAATAACTCGTTTATCATTAATTTACTTCAAATTTATAATAATTTTAAAAAATAAATAAAACTCAAGTCTGGCCCGAGCCCAGCCCAACCCATACTGTCATGCAAAACTTGAAGTGGGCTTGGACCTGGGCTTGAAAAAGCCTGGCCCAAACCCACTGTTTGCCATCCCTACAGTAAACCAATTGAAAGAGGAAGTATTTATACATTCGATTTGGTTAGGATCAGTGAGATAGTTGAATTAACGTGTGGTTGTGATTAATTTTTATTATGTATAAATATTCCTCTTTGCCATTTGGTTTAGGCAACAAGATGTAAAAATGACTTGGCAAGTGAAGTAAGAGTACATCTTGTATATAGTATTGTATTGGTCATATTGTATTAGTGTATTGCATTAAGGGTGTGTTTGGTACACGTATTGTATTATGATGTATTGTATTATTTTAATGCTGGTGTATTGTATTATGCTGTATTGCATTAGCACTGTATTATAATAATACTATACAATGTTTGGTGCTACACAGTACTGTATTAATTTTTAGTTATGTTATGTTTGGTGTTGCACTGTGCTGTATTGTTAACATAAATATGTTAATAATATTGATTTTGATGATAACAAATTTTAAATATTTTTTGATAAAAATATTGGAGCTATTCCTTAATAAACGAAAGCCTCGATAATCATTTCATTCATTCTTTCATAAAAGATGGACCTTCAAATTCAAAAATGATTTTCTGTAAAATATGTTTTAAAGTGTGATTCTGGAAATAAACGGTAAACCGTTTATTTAAACGGTTAACCGATTAATGGCAGAGAGCAACATATTTCTTAAACCCTAACCGTTTATGAAAAACGGAAAACACAAAAGATGGGAAGGTTACTGGAACTTAACGGTGAACCGTTTATGTAAAACGGTTAACCGTTTATGTAAAACGGTTAACCGATTAACACCAGAAAGCAACATATTGCCTAAGCTCTAACCGTTTATGAAAAACGGAAAACACCAAGGATGGAAAGGCAACTGGAACGTAACGGTGAACCATTTATTGTAAACGGTTAACCGATAACGTCCAGAATTGAAGGTTATCCTCCTCTGGCACTAATTAACAAAACCTGATAAGGCTAGTTTGTTTTGCAGGTTACTGGAGTCAAACGGCATACCGTTTATTACAAACGGTTAACCAATAATATCCAGAGAAGCCACTTCACGCAAGTCCTTAACCGTTTTGTGTAAACGGATAACCAATGTTCATCTTGTAGGTCTCTGGAAGTTAACGGCGAAAGGTTAATCGTAAACGGCAAACCGTTTATTTGAAATCTGGTCCAACGGTAACTTTGACCAACCGAAACGGTTAACCGTTTATGTCTAACAGCGAACCGTTTTCTGTCCGATAGTTTGTAACGGCTAGATTTTCATCTCCAGATATAAATAAGCTCATTCAAATTCAAAAAAAAATTGATCACAACACGACCATTGAGTAATATTCGAGAATACAACCTTCATAGAGCTTAGAACACATTCTTGTTTCATCTATTCATATATTAAGCATCATTGTGTAATCTTATATATTGTGAGAGGCAAAAATAATTTGTAATCTTTTATTTTGAGTGATTATAAGTGTTGGGATACACTTGGGTTAAGAGATTGAGGATAATCTCTTGTTGTAAAGGTTTATTGATACCTTGGAAGTCAAGTGTAAGCATTTAAAAAATAATATTTATTAGTACTTAGAAAAATACTAAATATAGAAGTGTTAAATTTAAGAATTTTTACATTAATTTTTTTGTTTAAATAAAAGAATCATAATTCTTTTATTTAAACTAACAAATTCTAAGATTTACAATGATATAAGATTTATTTTTTCAATAATTCGTAAATATATAACCTATGAAATAAAGATTGAAACAAATAATCCAATCAAATAGCATTTAAAAACTATCACAGCATAAATAAAACAAACTATCACAAGATTTATTCAAAGTTAATACATACTTTAAAAACATCACAAATTAATAAGTAACACAATAGTTGTTTGCGTCTGATAATTTAAGTACACACATCTACAAGCCAAACTACTAGTTGGTTATGTCATTATTTAGTTAGAAATACATACTCTCTAATCAAATTCCACCTCTCCTCTCATACTCACGCAAAAGCATCCTAACATAAGCGAACTTACGATCACGATCATTTCGTAATACTTTGAAAGCCCTTATATGTGAAGGCTTCTCAACCATCAAATTTAAGGCAATAAGCTCGTCATCCACAGAAAGTCCCATCGAAGCAAGCTCTCTACCAATGTAATCATGATCTTCACTACTTCCAAACATATTCTGAGACATGTCAGCGTTGGCTTGGTGAAATGCTGAAACCAATTTGTCAATACCACCAGCAATTTGTTCATCTAATTTAGACCTCCTCCTGTTTGATGATTGTGAACGTGATCGAGTAGTGTATTGAGAATTTGAAGGCAGTGTAGTCGACATTGGAGAACCTTCATCATCAATCTCATTATCATCATCATGAATTTCTTCTTCAAGTGCTGCATTAGCCATATCATTTGGGGTTTCTGCTGAACTTCCAGTTGCACGATCTTTTCCAAATATGTTTGTTAGCCTCTCATAATATGGCAATGGCTTATCTCTCCAATTGCTTGCATCTTTATGGGACTACAATAATAAAATAAGATAATTAAATAAACTCTATTATATTCATAACAAAAAAATTAAGGACAATGTTTATAAATGATGACATAAAAAAATAATTTTCTTTACTAACCTCGACATATGATCTCCATACTTCGTCACTGTCAACCACCACACATTTTCTCACTTCATTCCAGCCAAAACCGCTAGTGTTCAACATATCAAATATCACTCCATAACTTTTCTTCCATATCCTTATCTTAGAGTCAATATGTGGATACGCCTTCAAGCCGCTCCCTGGTAATAGTTTTTCTAATTCATTTTCAATATATTTGTAACTTCTAGATTTAAAGGTGCCGTTATCAGCTCGACCACCATTTGCAACTACAGCATCTAAAATGTTCAACATTGCCTCTTCTTCATCTTTTGTCAATGTTCGTCTTGATCCTGTCTTATTTCCAATAGTATGGCTTGGTCCTCCACTCTCCATTCCTACAAAATGAATATTATAACAATTTTGGAACAAGTAACTAAAATATAACACCAAGTCAGTTCACATCAATAAACCTCGATCAATTTCTAATGACGTCAAATATAAATACAAGGTTACAACCTTAGACATTTTCCTAATGACATCTATATACTAACAAAAGTACAGCCTCCGATGCTTTCCTAATCACATCTATATACTAACAAAAGATTCTTTCCTAACGATATCTGCATACTAACAAAAGTACAGCCTCTGATGCTTTCATAATCACATCTATATACTAACAAAAGTACATGCTCGGATAATTTCCTAATGACATCTATATACTAACAAAAGTACATGCTCAAATGATTTCTTAATGACATCTATAAATTATATAAGTCCTAATTTCCAAGCCAATTATTATATATAGTAGTAGCTAGATCATTCCTCCAGCTTGTCCACTGGTCTGAAGCTTCAATGCTACTTATACTATCATTATCTTCTATTTCATTATTAGGTAAGTCAATTAATTCATGCTCCATTGGATCCACAAACATTTCTCTCCTAATCAGATTATGCAATAAACAACATGCAGTAATAATGCGACATTGGGTTTTTATTGGATAAAATGAAGGACTTCGAAGAATAGCCCATCGCATTTTGAGCAATCCAAAACACCGTTCAATTACGTTTCTTGCTGATGAATGTTTCATATTAAAGAATTCTTCTTTATTGCGAGGAGCACACCCATCTCTCCATTCCGATAAATGATATCTCGTTCCCCTATATGGTGCAAGGAATCCTTCAACATTTGTATATCCGGCATCCACAAGATAATAATAACCTATTTATTTCACATAAGTATTAATATAATTTTGATTTTGAATATGTAATTTGATTAAATTAATTTTTTGGGTTGAGTAATACCTGCATGAACTTTTAAACCAGTTGATTTATTTAATGCATCGCGAAGTACCCTTGAGTCAGAGGCAGAACCTTCCCATCCGGGCATCACGAAGATGAATTTCATATCTCGTGAACATACCCCTAAAACATTTGTAGCAATCTCACCCTTTCTTGTTCGATATCTTGGTTTATCATTTTCTGGCACACGGACTCTAATATAAGTTCCATCCAATGCTCCCAAGCAATTCTACATGCACAAAACAAATGAAAATTTAATTAGCGCACAAAACAAATGGAAATTTAATTAGCACTAAATTATCAATCGCTATAATAAAATATAAGTAATTAAAAATGTACCTTAAACCACTTCCACCTCTCATCAGTGCAATTCTCTGGTACGGGATCTGGCACCCTTAGTAAAACATCGTGTAGCCGTATTACTCCGTTTAACACTGAATTGAAGTATCTACTAACAGTCTCACCAGATCTAAAAAACCTACTGCCAATTGTGCGATTCTTAACATGATGAGACAAAGTGTGTAGGAACATGCAAACTTGCTCTTCAACAGCCAATGAACCAGTAGCCTTTAGTCCCCTCGATTGAAGTAGCTCACATAGTAGGCCAAATGTCCTTCTATCCATTCTTAGTTGATTTACACATTGAATGTCACTATTGCCTATAATGCTATCTAAGTATTGTAGTCGAGTAGCATGGAATTGGAATGTACGACTACGAATCATTTTTCTTTCGTTATGCCTTCGGATCAACATCATTAACAAAAAATACATCACAATGAACATGAACCTCAATTTCATTTGCCACATGATGAAAGAAAATTTCCTTCCCATGTCCATATCTAACACAAGCAATAAAATGAGGGAAAAAAAATCAGCTAGTAGACCATTTGATAAATTTCCATAAAGTTATATTAGATTTCCATATAAAGGCTATGTTTCAACACTTGAGCTAAATAGAATCACAAAGAAGAGAATAGAGGCAAATGATGATGATAAATAATAATAATAATAAAAACAACAACAACAACAACAACAACAACAACAACAACAACAACAAAATCATGCCTATCACACGATATAATAGAAGGTACAGGAAATATATTGAAATCCAAGGAATTATATATCATAAGTCATTTCTTGTTGAACAAATAATAAATGGTAAGAAATTGAACTTACTGGAAGCAAGCAGTAGCCGTTGGAAGGAAATTCTAGTTTACGTATTTGTTTTGCAACCTAAATAAAAATAACCCATTGAAATGAATAAAAAAGATGTCAATTTTAATGAATAATTAAATCTGAAAAAAATTCATATAAAGTATGCAACATTTGCTAGCTACAATAGCTATAAATATGTGTGTGTATTTAGCAATTAACAAGTCTTTATAAAATTCATATGAGTACTTAAACTCAAACTCTTTTACTTATACACTCATTAGCTTCCCTGTATGCTTTACGCCTCCAATCATCATGATAAAAGATGAACTACGAGTTTCTTATAATGCTTAGACTCCACATTTGGCTACCTATTACTAGTTGTTAATTATGGGAAAAAATTGTAGAAGAAGAAAGAGAAAATAAATAAAAGTGGGAAGTTATATTAATAACTAAAAAGAAGGTTACGGTCGAGGCTGAACTGCCAATTGCGACAAACAGAAACGTAACCTCACAATATGTAATTTCAGTCATCCAGTTTGTTGCTAAGCGCCAAAACAGGGCTGTAATTTCAGTTACTCTTGTTGAATTTTGCAACTTCCTTTCTAATGTAACCCCTGTAATTGATTATGCCTTACCTCATTATTAACATGTTCTCCCAAACAAAAAAACAAAATCCATTTTCATAGACAGCTAAATAGGTTACCAGCTTTAACAAGCTTCTAATTGCAGAGGGTTGATTGATTTATGACTCGATATTATAATTCGATTTTAATCACTAATTTATTGTATTATTGTATTAATTGACGTATGAATAAATTGTGTAACAATAATGATACTGCTCAAATTGCCAATCATACACTATGAACCTAACAAAAAAATTGACAGGAAAAGCATGATTTGAACAAATGGATGACCAACTTTCTAAAAAGAAAGAAAAGGAAAAGAATAATAAAAACTAAAAGCAAACGGATGATCAGGACCACAACTTTTCCATTTTTACTGCAGCATTTCACACACACATATATAAAGCATATGCAGAGATGTTATTCCTCTGTTCTCATATAATCCAAACAGGGGCAATTTTCTGCACTTGGCTAAAAACCCAGCCCCAGCAATTAGCCCCTTATTTTCCATAAAAATCAATTGCTACGTATGTTTGATTAGAAGGGAAAAACATGATTAAATTGAAAGCAATAAAATAAAACCCTAATCTAGAAATTAAACCTAAATTATAAAATTAAACCCAAATGAAATATCAAACCTTAGGTGGTGAAGGACAGGGAGAACAATTGTACTGCACAGTAGAGATGGTGTTGCAGCGGAGGTGGTGTCACGCAGTGGGGTGCAGTGGAGGTGGTGTCACGCAGTGGGGTGCAGTGGAGGCGGTGTCACGCAATGGGTGGGTGTCGCACGATGAGGTTACGGTGGAGTTGGTGTCACATGACAAAGGCTGTCGATGTGGTGGTGGAGCATCGTGGAGTGGGCTCTTGTTAAGCCACTGCACAGGAGAAATCACATATTGAACAAGGAGAGCTATTTTGGCTTATTTGAGGACAAGGTGAGAACGAGAGGGAAGTCTAATTTTTTTGGTCTCAGAAATAGTTGCAAAACCCGCTTAAACCCGACCCCCCCCCCCCCGGGTTTAGTTTATGCGGGTTTGACCGCATAAAATTTGGAGTTGACCACATTGTAATACTATGTGATGTAAGTACCAAACATGGTATAATAATATTTTAATACAATGAGGAGCTCTTATACCATAACCAAACGTGCCCTAAGGGTGTGTTTGGTGTGTGGTATTGCATAGGATTAAGTGTGGGCCTAGCATTAGTTTAAACCAATAACATGTTTGGGAGCAGTTGAGGCTCATTGGGATTGGGTATCGGGGGGCGCGCTAATGCGGGAACTCCCGCATTAGCGCGTCTTTTTTTTTTTAACTTTAACTTTAACTTTTACTTAATAATAATAAAAATGAATTACTATATAATTTTTAATTTATAATATAATATAATATTATTTTTTATTTTTACATCATAATTTATTAATAAATTTATAATTTAATATGACTAATAATAAATACTTAAAAGTATATAAAATATAATATAATATTATTTTTTATTTTTACATCATAATTTATTAATAAATTTATAATTTAATATGACTAATAATAAATACTTAAAAGTATATAAAATATAATATAATATTATTTTTTATTTTTACATCATAATTTATTAATAAATTTATAATTTAATATGACTAATAATAAATACTTAAAAGTATATAAAATATAATATAATATTATTTTTTATTTTTACATCATAATTTATTAATAAATTTATAATTTAATATGACTAATAATAAATACTTAAAAGTATATAAAATATAATATAATATTACACTATTTTATTATTGTAATAATAATATATATAAATTAATATTTTAAATAATTTAATATAACAAATAATAAATATTTAAATACGAATGAATTTTAATAATATTAATCTAAAATTAATAATAACATAAATAATAATATAAAATATTAGCACAATTCATTTTGCCATTAAATATGTTATAAAAATTTTGTCACTTTATCATTTTGTGGTGTTTATGAATAGATGTCTTAAGATTACTTTTGAACAAATCTTGTAGGTTTTAACTATTTATTTTCTTGTTATATTATTTCAAGATTATTTGATTAAATTATTTGCTTCGATATTTAACAAGTTATATATTTAGAAAATAAATAAAATAAATGTTATGCTTCCGAAAATTAAAGGATATAACCTTCGATCTTTATGAAGAATTATGATATTTTTTAACATTTATACTAAAAAAATTATTAAATTTCTAAAATTTAAGACCTCTATATTTAGTTTCTTTAAGTACTAATAAATATTATTTTATAAATATATAATATAAATTAATCACAAAAAATTAATACAGTACAATGCAACATCAAACATAGTATAATTAAAAATTAATACAGTACAGTGTAGCACCAAACATTGTACAACATTATTATAATACAATGCTAATGCAATACAACATAATACAATACACCCGCATTAAAATAATACAATACAACATAATGCAATACAGTGTACCAAACGCACCATAATTGTATTATATTATGTTACATTGCATTAGAGTGTATTAAGCTGTAATGCAATATTATGTTTAGTGCAATATAAATTGTATATTTAATAATAATTGATAGGGTCCCTCTATGATGTTGTAATTGCATTGTATTATGTTGTATTGCATTATTTTAATGCTGGTATATTATATTATGTTGTATTGCATTAGCACTGTATTACAATAATGTTGTACAATGCTTGGTGCTACATTGTACTGTATTATTTTTTTAATTAATTTAATTTAAATATTATATTAATATATTTAAATTGCATTAATATTTTATGTTATTATTTATATTATTATTAATTTTAAATTAATATTATTCAAATTTATTCATATTTAAATATTTTTATTAGTTATAATAAATTATAAATTTATTAATAAATTATAATGTAAAAATAAAAAATATACTATTATTGAATGATAAATTATTTATTTATTAATTTATATTAATAATTATAATGTAAAAACAAATAAAATAAAAATATTATATTAAATTAAAAACTATATTTATTTATTATTTTAGTATTATAATAATAATAAAGCAAAAAGCAAAAGTTAAAAGCAAAAGAAAAAGAAAAAAAAAACAAAGCTAATGCGTCATCTGGCGCATTAGCCCCCCACCCCAATCCCTTGCAATTTTGTTCCAAACATGGGTTTGGTATTATTTTAATATGAACAATGTTATAATACACCATAATCACATGCACCAAATATACCCAAAGGGTGCGTTTAGCATATTGCATTGTATTATGCTATATTGCATTATTTTAATGTTGTTGTATTGTATTATGTTGTATTGCATTAGTACTGTATTATAATAATGTTGTACAATGTTTGGTGCTACACTGTACTGTATTATTTTTTTAATTAATTTAAATTACATATTATATTATATTAATGTTTTATATTATATTAATATATTTAAATTGCATTAATATTTTATGTTCTTATTTATATTATTATTAATTTTAAATTAATATTATTCAAATTTATTCATATTTAAATATTTTTATTAATTATAATAAGTTATAAATTTATTAATAAATTATAATGTAAAAATAAAAAATATACTATTATTGAATGATAAATTATTAATTTATTAATTTATATTAATAATTATAATGTAAAAACAAATAAAATAAAAATATTAAATTAAATTAAAAACTATATTTATTTATTATTTTAGTACTATAATAATAATAAAGTAAAAAGAAAAAGTTAAAAGCAAAAGCAAAAAAAAAAAAAAAAGCTAATGCATCAGTTGACGCATTAGCCCCCCACTCCAATCCCTTGCAATTTTATTCCAAACATAGGTTTGGTATTATTTTAATATGAACAGTGTTATAATACACCATAATCACATGCATCAAACACAACCTTACAGCATTAATAATGGAAGACATATTTACTATTGGATTTATGGCAATTTTTTAAAACCTTCCCTGAGGTTTGAGGCAGTTGTAACTAAATGGCGAATATTGTTTTATTTGTAAATACACCCTATGTTTTGTTCCGTTTTATCCTCATTTAGGTAATTAGGATCATTTATGACATTTCCTGAGAAAACCAAAAATTTGCACCATATCCATCCATATCGGGTAAAAACTTATTTAGCCTCTATATTATGATATTAGTACCTATTTAGTCCTTATATTTTTAAAAGTATCTCAAAATATCCCTGCAGTTAAATTATTGACACTTTTACCGTTAATTTTTGTTCCTTTTATCTTATTTTTACAATATTACCCTCTTACAATAATATTTCTTTCATTAGGACATTAACAAAAAGAAAAAAATTAAATTACCAATTTAACCTCAAAAAATAAAATAAGAAAAAAGAATATATATTAATTTTTGTGTAAGCTCACATATGTCCAAAAAATTAATATTGTGAAAAAATTCAGTACCCAATTTTTTTGAACATTAATAAAAAATCAATTTATTAATTCCTCAGCATAGTATTACATAAAAATTAATATAAATATATATATTTATTTTATTTTTGAATTTAAATTGATAATTTAATTTTTTTATTAATGTCTAAAAAAATTATTGATTAGTGTTAAAAATTGTATATTTATTAAGGGATAAAAATGTTATTTTGTGCTATTAATGTAATTTATATTTGTAACTTTGTAACATATTGTGAATTTCTAATTATTTTTCTAAATATTTGATTTTGTGTATTTTTGTGTGTGCTATTAAGTAAAAATAATAATTTCATGCAATTTGAGGCTCCGAACAAATGTATGGATGTCAAATTTTGATTCCGAAAGTCCGAAAAATTATGTGATTGTTGAGGAAGATCCAAGACTTTTGTCTTAAATTTTTACGTTTTTACCACGGTAAAAAAGATAATTGTAAAATTATAAGTTTTAATCATGTTAGGTATGATAATTGTTAGTGAAATGTGTTGGATATGCTTAAGTGGATAAGTTAGGTTTATGTTTTATTAGTGTGATTATTAGTGGGACAAATGTAAGGTTAAGATGTAATTAAATTTTTTTATTTGCGTGGTGTGGATTTATCATGTATTAGTATAAATAGAGAGGGGGTGAACACACCTCTACACACCATCTCTTCTCTTCTTTCCCCCCAAATTCTTCTTCTTATCTCTCTTTGTAATATATTTTCATTCAATAAAATTAGTTTTATTTCAAATTTCAAATTTCAAATTCCATTTATTTTAATTATGTGTTTTTCAACTGTAATAATTTTCTTTATTTCAAAAATGTTTAACTAAATATTCATAGTTAGGGGAAGGTGAAACTCTTAGTAAAAACATATGGTTTAATCAAATTCTATTTTTAATTTTATAAATTAAATTATTTTCTATTTAATTTTATCCATGTTTTATATTTTGAAATTTTGATTTATTATAGACAAAAATAGGAATTTGGCACAATGAATTCTTAATATCTTAGTATAAAATATGGAAAAATGGAATTTTGATTTAGTGTAGACAAATTATGTTTTGGCACATTAAATTCTTAATGCACAATAAAATAAATGGGAAAATAATTTTAATTTATACAATTAATTTGTTGGGAAATAAAATAAAAATAAAAAGAATTTGTTAAATTGTATTTATTACTAAGAGTGGATCCATAATCCTAACTAATTCAATTTTATACTTTTTCTTAAATAAATTACATATTTATAAATTTTATTTTTATTTAGATAAACTTAAGTAAGCAAATTAAATTCTTTCTTTATGGATCGACCTCGGACTCTTCGAGATATATTATAACTAGGCACTCTTATACTTGAGAGAAAATCAAACACTTTTAAGTCGTGTCAATTATTGTAAGCAGATAATATTGTAAAAATAAGATTAAAGTAACAAAAAATAATGGCAGTGTTGTAAGTAATTTAAGGAGACGAATGTTTTAAGGCATAAAAACTAATGTATACTTGTTAACATATATATTTTTTTATTATTGATTTTGATGATAACAAACTTGATTAAGATTGATTAATCTTTTAAAAGCTCACAATAGTTTCATATACTTTTAAATCATCATTCTCACTTTATAAAGGCTTTATATTCTATGAAAACTTTTTTGGTTATTCTCATGATAATGGTTTCAATTGAAAAAGCTTTGAGATTTTTGATAATAACAAGTATGTAGATTTTTGATAATAACAAGTATTGCTTAAAATCCTGAAAATGGACCTAATTGATAAGTTTTATAATGTTTTGGGTCATAGTATAATTTTATAAAATTTTGGGATCAAATTATAATTTTATAAAAATAGTTCACTGTAGCAGTTACTGTAGAAAACGGCGATCCGACATCTTGATAACGGCTCGCCGACATCGGACAGAATTGAAGATTAGTCTCTAGACATTAACGGTGATCCGACAATTTGAAAATTCAGCCTAACGGTTATATTGACCAATCAAACGGCGATCCAACAGTGAGTAGAAAGTTAATAACGGCTAGTTTTCAGCTCCAATTATAAATAAGGTCATTCAAATTCAAACAAGATTGATCACAACACGACCATTGAGCTTATATTCGATAATACAATCTTCATAGAGATTTAAAACACATTCTTACTTCATCTATTCACACATTGGGCATCGATTTGTAATCTTAAATATTGTGTGAGAGAAAAATAATTTTTAATATTTACTTTGAGTGATTGTAAGTGTTGGGATATACTTTGGTTAAGATATTGGGAATAATCTCTTGTTGTAAAGGTTCATTGACACATTGGAAGTCAAGTGTAAGCATTTGAAACCTTGGAGGCTTACTCAGTGAAATCCTCAAGCCCGGAAAGCTTGGAGGCATGGACGTAGGCGAGGTTGGCCGAACCACAATTTTGAATCTCTCTTCCCTTATCTTTTTTATATTGTAATTGATTTAATTCTTATTTCATTAAATTTATTTTAGATTTGCATGATAATTTGTTTTAAAATCAAATAATTTTTAGAATCCCAATTCACCCCCCCTCTTGGGTTGCACACTTGTATTTCAATACTAACCTTCAAATCGAGGGAGTGAACCAACTTTTACCCATTGAGATCTTTTAAAGCCTTCGTGAGTCTCTCCAAGGACCCACATCTCTCCACTCTCTCTCAACACCTCGTTGACGTCAAAACCGCGTCCAAACCCTCCATAGATCCCACAGTTAGGGATGGCAATTGTACCCGCAAACCCGCAAACCCGCCCAAACCCACCCGCCAAAACCCGCCCGTTGCGGGTAATTTTATCCGTTGCGGGCGGGTTTAGTATTATAGATTAAAACCCGCACATGGATGCGGGTGGGTTTGGTATTAGCCTTATACCCGGTGGATACCCGCATGGATATCCACCAAACCCGCAATAATTTTTTTCAAATATTTTTAATTTAATTTAAATATAAAAATATATAAAGAAAATAATGTAATTAATCAAATTACCAAATAGCCAAAGGTTCAAAGTTGTGTATGTGTGTATATGACTCATTTCCTATTCTAAAGTCATAACCTAAAAGAAACTAAAGGCATTTCCCTTCAAATTTGTATTTGAAAATATTAATCTTAATTATTATTATAGGCATTGTGTTGGATGGGTGCTTATGGCGGTGAATGAAATGAATATCTTCTCTTGAATCTTGTTTTAAATGATAATATGAAATATAATTATTATTTTTAGATATTAGTTTGTGTTTTTTAAATAAATTTGTGTAATTTATACTTAAATTTGAGAATTTGTGTTGAATTGATGTGGAAATTTTAATTTTTCATTTACATTGTTTAAATATAAAATTGAATATGTTATATGAAATTTGAGGTTATTATTTTAAATTTATATATTAAACATTTGTGATTTTAAATACGGAAACCCGCAAAAAAATCCGCCGGATACCATTGCGGGTTTGGTAATTGTTAAAACCCGCTGCGGGTGGGTTTTTTTAAAAAAATTAAAACCCGCTGCGGGTTGCGGGTGGATTTGGTAATTTAAATTTTGTGCGGGTTTGGATTTGGTAATGGCAAACCCGCTGCGGGCGGTGCCCATTGCCATCCCTACCCACAACCATAATTGTTGGGATTATATGCTCTTTTAAAGCATATTAATTTATTTTCTGATTAATAAAATATTTGAGATATTTTCAATTGCATAAATATATATCTTGAATAAGGTCCGTTTAATCATATTATATGTATTTATGTGATCATCATATGGATTCACAGAAGACATAAATATAAGTTATCTTATGATTAAATAAATTTAGTTCGCAGTTGATAAATAGAGTCAGACGCTCTATTTATGTTTGGACTGTAGTAAATTCATTGAATGATTTGTCTTAATCATATATGAATTTACTGATGTAGTTTGATTACATTGAGCTGGATCATATATGAGATTTAATTAATCTTGAAATGACTGTCAGACTTATTAAACCTCATAGGCATTGATTTTACTGTAATCTTAATCTTGAGTTAGTTATGATTTCTTGATTGTAATTGTTATTCCATTTGAGTTACCAATGGGCAGGACACACATTTGTGGTCAAGATTACCCAGTATCTTGGTGAGAGTAATTATGAGTATTTGACTTATAGATTAATAATATAGAATTTGTATAACACATCTCTTGATGGGTTTTCGGCACTTGATCATAGAATTCTCTAGCCAGAGTGTGTCAACATATTTAGTATGCTGAAAATGATCATTAGAGAAAACCAGTAAGTATTAAGGAATAAGATGTAATTAAATCAATTGGACAGTTGAGATATCGATTTAATTAACGATGTGGTACAAATGATTATGCAGTAAAGAAATCAATGTGGCTTGGAACGGATTATTATTCTAGCATACAATTAGGGAGGTCAGTTCCAATCTTTTAGTGGAGTAGATTTGGAATTAAATAATTGGACTAGTTTAATTACAGACCTAATTATTGTAGCCACTATTGTATGTTTCCAAATGATCCTCGGGTTAGCTCATTTAATTGACTGCACTATTATTGGATTAATAAGCAAGATAACTAGCTATTTGGGTCAAAAATCTAAATATATTATTTAGTGGGAGGGTCCATTAATATGCTTGAGTGTAAGGGGTCTCGTGTTATTTTACAAGGTGGGGCCTTATAACACAAGAACAAGTTGAAATGCAAGTTACGCAACCCAAGTGGGGGGTGAATTGGGTTTTTAAAAATTATGCAATACAATTCGCACAATAAATTAATCTAACGCTTTAATGGAATAGAAAACAATAAATTCAAACAAGCAAAAAAATAAAAGAGTAAGGGAAGAGAAAAACAAACACACGAATTTTTACGTGGTTCGGTAATACTCGCCTACGTCCACGCCTCCAAGCCAACCAAGCTCGAGGATTTCACTATCCAAGCCTCCCAAAGCTTCAAGTTCTTACAATTGACTTTCAAGGTGTCAATGAACCTTTACAATCAAGAGATTATCTCCCTAATCTCTTCACCCCAAGTGTTTCTCACACTTACACACTCACAATTTGATAAGAAATGAAAATTACAACAAAAACTCTCTTTAAGAGTGAATATGCAAATAATAGCTCAACAATGATTCAATCTATGATGATTTACGTTTTGGAAGCTCAATATATGTTGTATGATCTTATATTTGCTTGCATTAATTCTTAAAATGAAGTTTGAATTGAGTTTTTATAGTTAAAACCCTAAAATTAGCCGTTATAGGTAAATTCCCGCAACCAAGCGGTTAGCCGCTTGATTTATCCGGCTAACCGCTCATGAACAGTGATATTACTGTTATTTTTGAATTTTGCTACGGCAATACTGTTCACTAAAATTATAATTTTAGCCCAAAACTTTCTATAATTATAATACAGTCTGAAATATCATAAAACTTTACAAATAGGTCCAATTTCAGAATTTCTTAAGAATAGTTGTCTTTCCAAAACTTTATGAAATTATGATATGACCTCAAAGATATTATTATTTCGCAAAAAGGTCATTTTCAACATAATACCCCCATTTTTCAAAGTTCTCAAAACCTTTCACTTTAGTCCAAAATGTTCATAAATTATAGTATGACCCAAAACATTTCAAATGTTTGTAAAAAGGTCCAACTCTGAAATTCAATAATAATACTTATTAAAATCAAAGATTTTAAAACTTTGCATTTAAGTCCAAATTACTCAAATCCATAAAATACTTTACCTAATAAAAATAAAACCTTTTAGTTTATGAAAAGTAATTAATTAAATTAATCTCTTGAGCTTCTCAAATGCTAAATCATGCATCAATTAAATCATACCAGCTTTACAAGAATTTATCGAACTAATTTGTCCGTTGAGCTCTAAACTTTATTCTTGATTTCGCCATAGTCTTGACCTTGATTTCACTTGATTCACTTGCATAAATATTACCCTTAAAAAACTAGTGAAAATGTGAAATATAATATTTATTAAATCACTTTATATATATGTTTGTTATCATCAAAATTACATTATGTATAGCCCCTTAGGCTAACACAAGTAACGTGACTTTTGTTTTAATTATTTTTTAATTTAAATCAAAAGGAATTTAATAGAATTAAAAATAAATAAATATGGAGCCTAGGGTTTCCACTAAATAAAAATATAAAAGGGCTTATTTTCTCCCAAAAGAGAGAGCATCCAATTTATATAGATCAGAGAAAAAGATTTTTCTCTCTATTGTTGAGAGAAAAATTTTCTCGTGCTTGTTGCTTTAGTGGTGATAAAGGTGCCCACACGTCAAGTACAGATCAAACTTGAGTTATAGCCTGAAAGATTATTTGGTGGCGGATCGTGATCTAACAGGAGTGGTGGTGACGGATCATGATCTGTGAGCCTAAATCACTTCAGTGGAAAAAGCTAAATCGGATTTTCAAGGTACGATTTTTAAATTACGTATTCCTATATATTGTATGAGATCGGTCCTAAAATGTTTTATAAAAAATTTAAAAAGCTGATTTTTCTCCAACAATTGGTATCAAAGCCATCTCATATTAATATATAAGAATATTGTATGAAATCAATCTTGAAATTTATGTATTAGAGTGGCACAATTTATTCAAATATATATTATTTGTTTAATATATGAATCAAGCATATTTTGGTTTGTCTTAATTCATGGTTAGATCCTCTGTTGTATTTTTTCTTTGGATCTGTAACAAGAGGGGTGGTTTATTATCACCATGTTTCTCTCTTGATTTATTTGACTATTATAGAAATTTTGTAAGCCAAAATTAGCCTAGGAAATTTGTAAATTGCTGGAGATTAATCACGCGACGACAGATCAAAGGGACATGAAAGAAACGAAGGCTGGATTTTTCAGCGGCGGCCACCAACTAGCAACGCAAGCATGGACGCGAGCAGGAAGCGTGGCTTGTACGCGCAACGCGCGTTGTTTGCGCAGCAAGCAGGGCACGCAGCCAGTGAGCAGTAAGTTGCGCGCGCGAGTTTGGTGTGTTTCTGGTGACGCGGCGGCGGGTGGCTCAGCGTCAGAGATGCATCGAAGGTCGGCTGGCGTCTGAACAGTGGCAGAGGTTTTTGGAGATGGCGACTGGGGAAGAAGGAAAAGAAAAATATGGATTTTAGGGTTTCATGATTTTTATCATTGAGGTCCCTATAGTTCTATAATTGTTTTTTTTGGGCTGTCAAGTTTTTATTTTTTACATTTAAGTCGAAAACAGTTTTGGATTTAAAGAATCCTAGTTTTAGGCCCAATTGAAATTTGGGCTTAATGGATTAAAATGCTTAGATAAAATTGAACACATTAAATTTATTTTTTGTCCAAAAGTTTTATTTTAATAAAAAAATAAATTTTAATTATTTATTTATTTCCTTCCAAAAAAAATTAAAATTGGACCAATAATAAATTTAAAAGCCCAATTTCCCCTAGTCCATTAACAAAGAAAAGCCTATGGAAGATGGACATTGACAAGACGCTCAATTAAAATTAGGCTTAAGGTTAATGTATTTTTCATTTTAGGAAAACCATGAATTAAGATTATTTAATTATTTTTCTATATATTATGTTTTAGATGATAATATGCAATGATTACATGTCATATAGAATAGGTAGTACCACTCTATGCATAACGATACATGTCATTCATTAATTATGAATCTCATTATATTATTTGAAATTTGCGTATGCTTAATAATATTGGATATCATCTAGATAATATTATAGGATGCATGGAATTAACAATATGTATGTTTTAAAAAAGAAAAACCAATTTTAAAATATTGAGTGGGAGAGAGAAAATTCAAGATAATTTTTCCCACGGGCTCCATTGTTAGTTCAATAATAAAATTATATATATACATCGACTTCATGATACGGTGATGCTCCCTACGGAAGATGTATATATTAAATATTTTATTTGATGAACTTTTTTAAAGATAAAATTGAAATATTTTTCAATCAATTGTTCACCCCAACAGTGACTATCAATATGAAAAATACGTAAATTGAAACAATGGTTATACACTCAACTAAAATTTGTTATTAACCTTCCCAACGAAGCTCTGTTAACAAATTTAGGCCCAAAGGGATAACGATAATTATTTATCATGTCTCTACATGAAAGTAAATAATCTAATAGATAATTGGGTCTAGTAAGTGTAGACATAACTTTCCCAACAGATAGCTTGTCAAAACGGTACTAGATTATCGTTACAATAAATTAAAATGCATTTATGGTTTTTTGCATTTTTGTCATTTATTGTGAATATTGTTTCAAAGTATTTATGCATGTCTATTTTGTTTTTTCAGAAAATGTCTTCCATTAACCCATTATTAATTATCCTTGTTAAAAATGAACTCACTAGCGAAAATTATTTAGATTGGAAACACAATCTATTTAATATTCTCACTATTAAAGGCTGCAAATATGTGTTAACCCAGCCATGCCCTCCAGAACCAACGTTATACGATTACAAAAATCAGAGGGAGCCTTATGAGAAATGGTGCGAAGCTAATAAAATGGCTAAGCGCTATATATTGGCTTCGATTTATGTGGAACTGCATAAGAAACATCGAAGCATGGAAACAACCACTGAAATAATGGCTAGTCTTCATAAGATTTTTGGGCAAAATACTCATTTTGCCAGAGAAGCAGCATTAAAACGTATTACGGATACTAAGATGGAAGAGGGCACAAAAGTTCGTGATCATGTCCTCAAAATGATGGACTATTTGAATGAGGTAGAGATTCATGGTGTTCAAATCAATGATAAATCAAAGATTAACATGGTGATTGAATCTTTACCTGATACATTCAAAGAGTTTAAGGTAAGCTATATCTTAAACAATAAAGATATGACCTTAATTGAATTAATGCACGAACTATATGCTATAGAAGAATTTTATCATAGTACAAAACTTCCTGAAAAAGGATTCTCTTCAAGGTTTAAGTCGAAAGACAAGAATGAGCAAGAGTTGGGATCGACAAACTGTCCATTAAAAGAAGTGGCAAGCCAAAAGGCAGGTGTTACAAATGTGGATAGAATGGTCACTAGAAGAAAGATTGTTCTAAGATTATTAAAATCAGGTATAGGAAATCTTTAAGCTTCCTAATTAGTTCAGATATCTATTGATTCATGCAATAGTGAATTATGAGATAACTAATTTTATTTGTAATTCATTTATTTGATTTTCAGGAAACCAAGAATTAAGTGAAGAAAGCTTCAAATAGCAGTTGAGAACATGCTAGTTTATATCAATTGAAAGGCTAGATCAATTTTACAAGACTTTAGTTTTGATATTTGTCTTTATTTTTTCAATTATGAGAGGAATTTAATTTCGGTGGCTTGTTTTAATAAACATGAGCACACTGTTATTTTTAGATCCTTTGTTTATTACTTATTTTGGTTATTTATAAAGACAATTTATATTATATAAGTCCATTGATCTATTCAAAGCAAGATATAATGATAAAGAGTATATGCATTTATCTAAGAAAAGAAATGTTTCTTCAAACCAAAATCATCTATGATATTTATGCTTAAGTCATATAAACTATAATAAGATTTTAAGAAAATGATTAATGATAGACTTGTTGGCCTATCGAGATTGATCATTGTAACTCTATAAATCTTATTTAGAAAAGTAATATTACGAGGATGCTCCTTTTTAGCTAAAAGCATAACATTGTATATGATGATTTAGCGCATACATTTACAAATGTATACGGACTAATCGGTTTACATGTTATAAGAGGTTATGAGTATTCTATCAATCTTGTTGATGAATATTCATTTTATTTATGTTTGTCTAAATGCGTCATGATTCCATTGCTTTTGAATTTCAAAAAAGTACGTGGATAAGACAGAAACAATTAGACAAGAACATAAAAGAACTTCGATATGATCGAAACAAAGAAGATCTCTATAGAGAATTCAAGCTCTATTTGGTTGTCAAATGGGATAAACTCCCTCATATAATGAACACTATGATACAATAGTGTAATTAAATGGAGAAACAAGATTCTTTTGGATAAGACAAGATATTTACTAAGTGGTTTATCATTTACCTTTTTTTATTCCAGATACTAGTATTTAAAACTGCAAAGTTTATTGAACTTAGTTTCATCTATCTCAGTGTCTACTACTCCAAGAAATTATGAAAAAGTCACAAATATGGTTTGAGACACATTCGTATTTGGAGTTTACTAGTATTTCTACTAGAATCAGAGGTAGAGAACATGGATTTGTGTTCAGAAGCTTGCATGTTAAAGGTATCTTAATGGAATAAGGGAAAGTCGGAATTATAGTCCTCAAGATCGGAATGCATTTATGTACATATTCTTTACTTTCTTTGAGGAAGACTATATAATGACTTGTTACCTAAGAATAAGGTAAAACTAGAGAAATAAAAAGGAGATCAAGTTGATGCTCAACTTTAAACACATGTTATTGAACATGAAGAACATCAACAACTAGCTGATCAACATAGAATTATCCCTGAACAACAATCACTTTTAGAACCTCGTCGTAGTGGGAGGGTAACTAGGTTAACAACGATATACATGTTATTGGGAGAAACCTATACAGCGATCTCAGATGAACATGTACAAGATTCCACAAGCCATAACGAAGCTCTAATAGACAGAGATGTTGAATTTTGGAAAAAAGTTATAAATCAAGAAATGAAATCTATGTATTCCAATAAAGTTTGGGAACTTGTAGAGGCACCAAATGAGGTAAAATCTACAAGGTGCAAGTGAATCTACAAGAGAAAAAGAGGAGTAGACGAAAGGATGGAAACATTTAAAGCAAGATTAATAGCCAAAAAGTTTACTCAGAAAGAGGGAATCGATTATGAGGAAAACTTTTCTCCGGTTGTTATGCTTAAATCCTTCAAGATTCTGCTCTCCATTATTGTAGTGCTAGATTATGAAATTTGGCAAATGGATGTCAAGACAACCTTTCTTAACGGCCATCTTAAAGAAGACATCTACATGCAGCAACCAGATGGATTTATATAAAAAGGCCAAGAACACATGGTATATAAGTTGCAGAGATCCATTTGTGGATTAAACCAAGCATCCCGGTCATGGAACATCAGATTTGATCAAGCGATTAAATCGTTTGAATTCATTCAGAATATTAATGAACCATGTGTGTACAAGAAAATTCAGGAAAAATATGTAGCCTTCCTAATTCTTTATGTAGACGATATTCTCCTAATTGGAAACGATATAGGAGTATTGAGTAGAATAAAGAGTTGGTTGGCAAAACAATTTAATATGAAAGACCTGAGAGAGGCAAGTTATATTCTTGGTATCAAATTACTATGAGACCAGGAGAATAAAACTTTAGCCTTGTCTCAAGCGGTCTACATCGACAAGATATTGGCCAAATTTAGCATGGAAATTCCAAGACTGATTTATTACCATTCAAACATCGAATTGTATTCTCTGAGGATCAATTACCCAAAACATTTAAAGAGATAGAGAAAATGAGACAAGTTCCCTATGCAGAAGCTGTGGGAAGTCTCATGTATGTCATACTTTACACTAGGCCAGACATCTGTTTTGCGGTATGAATGGTTAGCAGATATCAAATCTTGGACCTGAACACTAGACTGCAGTCAAGCATATAATGAAGCATCTGAAAAGAACTAAAAATTACATGCTTGTGCATTCTGGTAATGAACTCATTCTAGTGGGTTATACTAATTCTAACTTTATGTTAGATAATGATTCTAGAAAATCAACTTCTGGCTATGTGTTTACATTAGGAAGTTGAGCTATTAGTTGGAGGAGTGTGAAATAATCTTGTATCACAGACTTCACAACTGAAATTGAATATGTGGCTGCATCTAAAGCTGCAAAAGAAGCTATATGGCTCAGCAAGTTCCTATAAGATCTTGAGGTGGTACATATTGTAACTGCACCCTTAAACTATTTTGCAATAAGGGTGGTGTGGTAGCTCAATCTAAGGAACCAAGAAACCACAAGAAACAAAACATATTGAGAGAAAGTATCATCTTATAAGGGAATAGTATAGAAAGGTTATATGACAGTACCCCAAATGTCATTAGATGCTATATGGCAAATCTTATTACAATGGCCATTAGTGGGAAACCTTTATAACCTGCACTTAGAGCCCTAGAGCATGTGCAATATGCCAAATATGCTTTAAGAGCTAGTGGGAGATTGTTGGGATTATATGATTTCATGATTGTAATTGTTATTTCATTTGAGTTACCAATGGGCACGACATACATTGGTGGTCAAGATTACCTGGTATCTTGGTGGGAGTAATTATGAGTATTTGAGTTATAGATTAACAATATAGAATTTGTATAACATATCTCTTGATGGGTTTTCGGCACTTGATCATAGAATTCTCTGGCCAAAGTGTGTCAACATATTTAGTATGTTGAAAATGATCATTAGAGAAAACCAGTAAGTATCAAGGAACAAAATGTAATTAAATCGATTGGACAGTTGAGATATCGATTTAATTAACGATGTGGTACAAAGGATTATGCAGTAAAAAAATTAATGTGGCTTGGGACGAATTATTATTCGAGCATACAATTATAGAGGTCAGTTCCAATATTTTAGTGGAGTAGATTTGGAATTTAATTACAGGCCTAATTATTGTAGCCACTATTGTATGTTCCCAGATGATCCCCGGGTTAGCTCATTTAATTGATTGCACCATTACTAGATTAATAAGCAAGATAACTAGCTATTTGGGTCAAAAGCCTAAATATATTATTTAGTGGGAGGCTCCATTAATATACTTGAGTGTAAGGGACCTTGTGTTATTTTACAAGGTGGGGCCCTATAACATAAGAACAAGTAACGTGACTTTTGTTTTAATTATTTTTTAATTTAAATCAAAAGGAATTTAATAGAATTAAAGACTAAATAAATATGGAGCCTAGGGTTTCCACTAGATAGAAATATACAAGGGCTTATTTTCTCCCAAAAGAGAGAGAGCAGCCACTTTATACAGATCAGAGAAAAAGATTTTTCTCTCTATTGTTGAAAGAAAAATTTTCTCGTGCTAGTTGCTTTAGTGGTGATAAAGGAGCTCATACGTCAAGTGCAGATCAAATTTGAGTCATAGCCTGGAAGATTATTTAGTGGCGGATCGTGATCTAACAGGAGTGGTGATGACAGATCGTGATCTGTGAGCCTAAATCACTTCAGTGAAAAAAGTTAAATTGAATTTTCAAGGTACGATTTCTAGATTACAAATTCTTATATATTATATGAGAGCGATCCTAAAAGTTTTTATAGAAAATATAAAAAACTGATTTTCTCCAATAATAATAGCCTCAATCTCTCCAGCCTCTCCACTCTTTCCTAGCCTTCACAAGCAACAACATTCAAGGCCTCCCTGCCGAAGATCTCTTTCTCGATCACCATCCTCTCATGATCTTTATGAGGTATAATTGTTTCAAGCACGTCAATTGTTTCAAGCACGTCAAACATTGCAGAGAAGTGAAATAGAGCCTCTCGGAACCGGGTGACGAAGAAGGGTGCATTGTAGGCTCCATTTGTAATGAAAAAAAACCATTGATTTGATTGAATGCATGGAGCTCATTGTTAACAAAGCTTGAATTGTTGGACCCATAAAGACATCTTTTGCTGATGGTATCTCATTGCATTTCACACAATCAATAATTTTGCTTCCGTAAACTATTTGTTGCGGTATCCCTTTAAGCGATTCACTCTCGAATCTTTACAATTTTCTTTCAATCAAATTAGAATTTTCTCTCAATAAAATTAGAATTTTTTTTCTCTCTATTTATGTCTCTATATTAAAAACTATCACTTGGGTAAGTTCATCTTTTCAAAGTCAACTAACTATCAATGAAAAATTTAACTAATGGCAGGGAGTGTTTACAAATAAACCATTTTTTGTCATTTACTTATAGCTGCCTCAAACCTCAGGAGAGGTTTTTCAAAAGTTACCCTTGAATTTATTCAATGGTACAATATTTGTGTTAATAAAAATTTAATTATTTTAAAATAATAATAATTGGTTAACAAACTAGCTGAAAATGTGATTTTAAATTAATAAAAAAAAGAGATACAATAAAATACATTATCTCAAATTTTTTTTATTTAAAATTGAATTTTTGACAAATATAGCTTTTACCATAACACTTTGATGCTATAAAATTTAAACTGATGTTGTTATTCTAATTGATTTGATGGGTGGATCCTTGTCAATTTGAGTACTATTTTCAAACTGGATTAAGTTTAAAAAAGTAAAAGAAAAAGTTTTGGAGAAGATGGGTGCGCATAGGGATGGCAATTGTACCCGCAAACTCGTCCGTCAAAACCCGCTTGCTGCGGGTAATTTTATCCGTTGCGGGCGGGTTTAGTATCATAAACTAAAACCCGCACATGGATGCGGGTGAGTTTGGTATTAACCTTATATCCGGTGGATACCCACATGGATGTCCACCAAACCCGCAATATTTTTTTTCAAATATTTTTAATTTAATTTTAATCTAAAAATATATATAAAGAAAATAATGTAATTATTCAAATTACCAAATAGTCAAAGGCCCAAAGTTGTGTATGTGTATGTGACCCATCTCTCATTCTAAAGTCATAACCTAAAGAAACTAAAGACATTTCCCTTTTTGACTTAGCCACACACCCATCTGACCATCTCTCATCTCTGTCTTCATTCAATCATTCTTTTCTTCTTCAGCCATGAGCTTGTGACAGTGAGCCAGTGCCCTACACCCAACTTAATTCATAGATTATTATATACCTATTATAATTTTATATGTAATATTTTTCTTTAACTTAATACATGAATTATTTTATTATTATAACTTTTTTCTTCGAATTAGTATTTGAAAATATTAATCTTAATTATTATTGTAGGCATCGTGTTGGATGGGTGCTTATGGTGGTGAATGAAATGAATATCTTCTCTCTTGGAGCTTGTTTTAAATGATAATATGAAATATAATTGTTATTTTTATATACTAGTTTGTGTTTTTTAAATAGATTTGTGTAATTTATACTTAAATTTGAGAATTTGTGTTGGATTGATGTTGAAATTTTAATTTTTCATTTACATTATTTAAATATAAAATTGAGTATGTTATATAGAATTTGAGGTTATTATTATAAGTTTATATATTAAACATTTGTGATTTTAAATGCAGAAATCCGCAAAAAATCCGCCGGGTACCATTGCGGGTTGAATTTTCTTGAAAAAATTAAAACCTGCTGTGGGTTGCGAGTGAGTTTAGTAATTTAAATTTTGTACGAGTTTGTGTTTGATAATGGCAAACCCGCTGCGGGCGGTGCCCATTGCCATCCCTAAGTGCGCAAGACGATACCAATGATTACGTTTAAGTACTTAAACTCATGTCTAAGAATGAACCCTAACTACGTTACTTTTGATCAGCTGCACAGCTCGCCAGCAACTGTGGCGGTTGAATTTGTTTTCCAAGGATCGGGTTAAAATTGCTAAGAAAGGGTAGATTGACGTAAGTGACTATTACAAGCATTTTGCGTTCATGAATATATACTTTGCAATTTGCATTTGTCATGTGGTTATTTCAAGATTATTTGGTATCAAAAATTATTTTTAGGTTATGCCAATTATATTCAAAATAGCATGATTAATTATTTTAGTTACCTGCACCCTGAAAATTACATGTTATCTTTTAATTATTTGTTTATTTATTCATTATGTTAAATTATTAAATAAATGGTTGGGATTAAAATACTTAAATCTAAGGGTCTATAATAAACCCACAATCAATATTGTTAAAATACTTACAGAATCAGAGAGAAATCCTAGTCAATATCATTATCTATATTACTATTAATTTTAAATTAATATTCTTCAAATTTGTTAATATCTAAGTGTCTATTATTAGTTACATTAAATTATTTGAAAATAATTATTTATATATATTAATATGTATTTATTATTAGTTAAATTAAATTGTTAAATAATAATATTATATTGAATATTAAATATAATATAATTAAATAGTGTAATATTTAATTGTATTTTTAATATAATTAATATAATATAATATAATTGAATAATAAATTATAAATTTATTAACTTATATTAATTATTGTAACGTAAAAATAAGAAGAAAATAAAAATTAATATTATATAATGTTATTAGATAATAGACTATTAAATTACAAATTTACTTTTGTTTACTTTAAGAAAGAAAAAAGAGCTAATGAGGCAAACTCACGCATTAACCAAACCCTGGCGCTAAAAAGGGTATAAGCTGCCCAATGGGGAGCATGCGCCCAAAGAAGAGAAGTACATGAGCAAAGAAGGTTCGACTTGGATGCCGCATTGTGGTGTATTAGAATGCACTATAATACAATTAAAAAAATAAGACTGCTGCATAATGCAATACAATTTCATATTATGCGGCGTGTCAACCTCATCCAAAGCGTGATAAAATAAAAGAGACAATGATTGGTGTATGTTATTGAGCTTTGGAAATAAAAAAAATTGTTTGATGGTTAAAATTATCCACCATTTACATAATTCATAACAAGTAAAACTGTTGCTCATGGGGGCATCTTAGGCATTTACTGAAATTCGAGGTGTTAAGCTGTCATTTACTGTACTCATGGATTTATCTAAACGCATTAACTAATTCACAAATCACAACTGTCCTCATTTCGCTTTTTCGGATGAGTGTTTTAATTTCAGTTATTTCATCCCTTGGGTAGTTTTCTTATTTGGGTAAATTTTTTATAGATTTCCCGAAAATATTGTTTGTAACTAAGTATATTATTGAGGCATGTTTTGGTGCAAATCCTTAAAATTCCTAGACAAATTTATTTTCATTGATTAGAATTTTAGAATTCAACATTAAAAATTAACAAATAACCAAAACAGAATTTGGCATTGCAAAAACTGAACTTTAATTTCCAGTGGCCATCACTTCCCGAAATCAAAATGTCAGTCTGTACGAAAATTACCAAAAGCATCGAGAAAGGAAAAAAAAATATTATAGGAAATAGACCCAGCAACAACTCCATAGCCTTCTTCAACTTCACTCATGCCCACCTAATGAACCCAAAACAGCAAAGTTTAAAACGTGCACCAATGAAGACCCCAAGTCAGCATCTCCATAAAATGATTGAAACACCAACCTTCGTTAAAAAAAAAAGGGACGCACATATGCAACTTTGATATGTGAAAATGCAACAAGGCAACAGCACCTATTAGGTAACAAGCTGACAGCTCATAAAAGAGAAATGCAACTCTTCGAACAAAAGCAATAACCATTTCTTCTTCCTCACTCAAGAAAATGCCTGAGACAGTTAATCATATTAACAATCCATATCAATAGAAAGAAAAGCCCCACCTCTAATCTTAAAGCAGGATGTGATAGACTGATAGAAGTGTCTGTAGAGGAGCTGTGAGAGCAAGAATATTGAAGAAGAAAATGCCCCCTGAAGTACCTTATCCCCGTCCTCTTCTAACCCCTCTTGTTCATTTTTCAGCTCCGGTCTCTCCTGTTAACAACAAATATTTCCGGGGAAACAAGAAAATGAAAATTCCTGGAAAGAAAATGATTATTCTACTTGTTTTCATCATAACAAGCCTCTCCATCCTGAGACTCCTCAAACTTGCAATAACCACATCTCCTTCACCACCTTCCTCGACTTTGCTGTCAACCTTACAGAACATATGCTCCTCTACTTCTCCATCGTGCAGTTACACTCCATCATACTCCCCGGGAACCTCAACGAATCTGCCTAATGCATCGGCTCTCACCAAAAAAGAATTCAAATTTCTCTCAAATCTCATTACCAGCAAGGCACCCTGCAATCTTCTTATTTTCGGGCTTGATCCTCAGTACATTGAGCTCTCTAAAGCCAATGCAGAAGGAATAACTGTCTTTCTAGAGGATGACTCCAACAAGATTAATGCAGTCAAAAGAAAATCCAACCGCACTCAAATCTACAAAGTTGATTACCAGAGACCTGCAAAAGATGCTTACAAGCTACTCAAGCATGCGAGACAGAACCCAGCTTGTGCACCAAGATCAGAATTGCTACCATCATCAAAATGCAAACTGACACTGAAAGATTTACCACAAGAAGTTTTTAAGCATAAATGGGATGTGATTGTAGTAGATGGACCACGGGGGGACATGCTGGAGGCGCCGGGCAGGATGTCAACAATCTACACAGCAAGTATGCTTGCCAGAAATGGGGAAACAACTAATGTTGTGGTACACGACGTAGATCGAACTATCGAAAAATGGTTCTCCTGGGAGTTCCTATGTGAGGAGAACTTGGTTTCTTCCAAAGGAAAATTATGGAACTTCAGGCTCACCGGTCAATCAAATTTAACAAGGTTTTGCCCTGCAGAAACATTCTCAGAGTAGCAGCATTCTTTATAGGGGGGTAATTGCAGCAGCAAAGTATTCCCATCAATTGATTTGCAGGCTTTGGCAGAGATCTGCATCTCAGAATTTGCACAAGACAATACTATGACAACCGAGAGCCGAGATTTCCGCAATTTCTTAGTCTCTGCTAGCTTTGATTCATATTATACTACAAACATTACAGCCACACCGTGCACATATATCAATGTAAACGACGTATCGATGGTTTAATTAAATCTTAGAGAATATAATTATTTTTTGTAAACGAAGCCGTGCATTGTAAAAATGCACTTTCCAGTTTCCATGGCAAACAGAAAAATATACAAGCAATTAACTAGAAAAACTATTACAGAACAACAGCAACAATTAGATACATCATCCTCGTGCTCAATTCCAACATTCGTCAGGAACTATCTCACTTTATACATGAATTAATGGTAACAAAAATGCATTATGAATACAATAAGCACACTTGCCATACTGCTCCTGCTTCATCCCTTTGTGCAATAAATGACGACTAATCTACTAATTCCGAGCTGATCCTCATCTTGAACACTCTTATCTTCCTCTATAAGATCCAGATTCAAACTTTCAACAGAGATGTATAGGAGGAATAGACAACCAATCTCTCAACAAGGACATCATTACCAAGGCCATCAATTCAAATGAGGATCACCAGAATGTTCACCTTCATCTCTTCGCTGCGAGGGGGAGAAATATAAAATGCATGAAGCTAAACTTCATTTACATAAAGCTAAAAAGTCAATAATCTTAACGTTGGTGCAAGAGACATTTGCCTAACACAATTACATATCTTATAAATTCTAGAAGTGTAGAATGATTCGTGCTACTCTATTGATGAGTCTACTGCTTTAAAAGCAGCAGCAGTACATGCACGTGCAGGCAATTACCAAGAAACAAGTTTACAACTTGAAAACTTACTTCAAAATGATAAAAGTGCAAATAACCAGAAATTTGGGTGTTTTAGATTTCTGGAACCAGATACTGTGCCACCTGCCATCAAATTCAAATCTCAGTCCAATGCCCAGGAGACAGGTGGGCCAGATATAAGAACCCTTCCTGCTCCCGCTCTTCCAGCCCAAAAGGCTCAAGCCACATACAGTCTTACAACTTGCATAACTAAGCAACCGCAAGGTGTATCAAATTGACCGCATATGACAAATCTACATATGGAGACATGCAAAGACACAAAATGCCACGAAATATTGCGGTATAAACAAAATCATGATTATCAATTCATGTCATAGGAGGAGCATAGTCTCCTTAAAAAGAATAAAAGCACCTCTTAAACAATAAGATAATTGAGTATGCAGGGCGGGCTTACCATTCGCTTGGTAACATAAGGCTTTATCTCCATAGGCATCTCAGAAAGACTATGAACATTTGGTTGTTTTTGTTTCTCAAATTCAAATTCTTTTCTAGATTCCTTCCGAGAACCTGATTGCCAAACTCTACCAAAATTAGGAAGCCAGTTAGGATTGCAATCACTCTTAACAATTCCTCCCCTCTTTTCCATCTCCATCTCCATTTTTCTCTTCTCAGCCCATGCAGCTCCCACCCTTTTTGGATTTAATTTCAACTTCCCTGACTTATTTAAAGTTGAAACTTGGTTTAGCTGCACATTCAGCTGATCTCCTTGAGTTTCTTCAAACCATGGAGGAGGTGCCCCAGAATGCACATTCCCTCCAGCCTCTCGTAGAAGGAAGGAAGAAATTTGAGTTATATTCTGCAGACCTAATAAATAAAACACACGAGATAAGGAATATAAATCATATCTGCACCAAGCTACCCAATTTTTAGAAGATCATTATGCTGTCAATAAATTCAAAACCAAGAAAACTTGCATTCAACTAATTGCATACAAAGGGCTTGCCGGCTTGCTGAGAAGGGGGAAAAAATTATAAAACACAAACCAAAATGTAGTAGCCATAAAGGATTACCCCGAGAAATGTTCTCTCTGCTAAACGCTCTCTCGTCCTGATTGGCCTGGTACATATATTGTAAGGAATATGTTACATGGTTGAAGAAAATCTAACTAAAAATTCATACATGAACAGAATCGGGTGAAAAGCCATCATTTAACAACAAATCAAACAAGACCAAACAAGTACAACGCCAGGGTGCTTCACTAAAGGCACACAGTTAAAGAAGGAACCTGTAGTTGCAACAATTGCAACACATATAGGAATCACAGATCCCAAACTAAGGGTATTGTCCATATAAAGGTTCCAGAAGACTATCATTAAGATAAAGCAATGACTGAGACAAGTCATTTTGCACTTCTGCACACAGATATTCAGGCATATTACAAGCTTCAGCCAAATAAAATAACTGAACAAATCGCACTGAATCACAAAAAGATTTATGGAGAGTGTGATGACTAGTAGTAATGATGGGTACAAGTGATTGAATGAACCATGTGTTACCGTTTCTAATTTGAATAAGTTAATATACCAATTTTATAACAATATTCACATGGTTATTATATCTTCAATATTTTTAATATAAAAGTCATAAATTTCATTTCAGTTAGTAAATGTAATTCCCTGAATTTGGTTCATTAAGTCTGAAGCTGTAGTCTTCTTTATCCATTTGTCTTCTTTTTGTTTATAAGCAGAAAAATTGAAAATAAAAATTAATCTTCAAAGACAATGCAAAGACCATAAAATTGATAGCAGTTTAAGAATATAACATTCAAAATCTAAAACCATGACATTAACAAGTCAATATTTTTGCAGCAGCAATAGCATGATTATGACAGATATCTATTAGATGGAATAGTGTGATGATGACAACTTAAGTAATTAACACTAACATCTCTATATGTAATAGCAATACTTCAATCAATAGAGAGAGTGAATTCACAGGGCACAAAAGGAAGGCTAATAATATGATTTTTTAACTATGAGGTCCAAGTCTTAATATAACCATCTAGTAGAAGACCTTGAATGCAGTGGCCTTAAGGATAGTCATGGTCCTCATACAATTTCGCTTCTGGCACCAATATCTGGTGATATACAATTTGAATAATTGTTTCATCAACCCTGACCCTAAGCAACCAAAATTTAAGATAATAAAAGATAAGATTGACTTAGCAAGAAAAGGTTTCACAAGAAAGTTACCCAAAAAAAGGAAAAAAAATCAACATTGCAACCTGATCTGTGGAACTAAAACAGAAATAAATAAAAATGCTCCAATGGAAAGAGTGTAGGTGGCCTATCTTACCCCTTTTTTATTGTGTGACACACCGCCGGAGCAGTTTGAATCATTAACAGCACCATTCCCATAAGCTAGGAGATACAAGAACACAACAGATACCATGAGACTAGAATAAGAATCTGATTCTGATACACTGAGAAACATCGAACATCAAATTTACTAACTAACAGGACAAAAGAAAAATTAAAAAATTACAGAATTATTTGCATACCCATTAAATTGTTTGCGTTCCATAAACTTGTACCATCACATGGATCCACAGACGAAGTGGAGGTAATAACGTGCATATTTGAATCAACATTTGCAACTCCAGAGTGTTCCAAACGGGATACCTGATACTCATTGGTATGCTGCTGTAAAGGCATAACAACATTTGAAATATTTGACTTAAGATGGTGCAAAGTATTCTTTTCATAGTTATTCAAATTTTCATAGTCAAGTTCTTTGTGGATATCATTTGCAAGTCCCGATGGCAATCCCTGAGATGTTCCCCCACAAGGCGCAGCTTCACTCTTCAGTGATTTGCATTTTGTCTCCCACTACAAAGCACATAAAATAAGCCATCCACTGTTGTAAATCTTTTAGCCAAAAATCGACAAAGCAAACCCTACACTACTAATTTTTCCTCCTCAAACTAACCATCTCAAGCTGAAGAGGGTAAATACAAGCTACAACAAAATATGATGCAACCACAAATGCATGACAGTGCTCAACACTTCAAACAATTATTAGAAAATATAGTTCATTGTTTGAACATATTGTGTTGTAGTTTTTATTTTCTTTTCCTTTGTTTCTGGAATTCAATAAAGCAGCATAAAAACATTAAAAAAAAAATACATTAAATTTGCTTTTCTTCTTATCCATTCTATCAAGAACCAGAGCTATATATATAACCATAAGCTTTCACATCTAAGCACGAATCAACAATACCTTAGCAATATCAGCTTGTGAAATCCTAAAAGCATCTACGCGATCCATTCCACCTCCATATTTCCATAGAAAATGCTTCAAATTCTTCAAATGATCCCCACTCGCTAGGTGATTAATTGCATTTTGACTAAGATATTAACAAAACAGTAAAATCAATCATCAGAACCACCTTTTAACAATTCAGTGACTGAAAAATCATTCGATTACTTAATAATGACATTCATATTCTCATACCAAGCAAAGGAGCTACCGAGCTCGTCAATGTCGCAGTCGCAAAAGACACACCAGAGTCGATTGCGTGAGGCGAGCTCGAGGGGGAGAAAGCTAGGGTTCTTCAAGAAGAATCGAACTTCAGTCAATTTATTTTGGAATCGAGAGAAGAATTTAGAGAGTGAGTTAGTGTGGCTTGGGAAGTACTTGTGTCGCTGTCCTTCGTCGTGATTTCGATTGCATACTTTGCAGAAGTCAAACTCGCTCTTCTGCTTCTTATTCTTCTTCTTCATGCTCTTTTGATTGATTGGTGGTGTTAATTCGTTGTTAGGGTTAGGGTTTGGTTTCACGGACGATTTTATCTTTCCGGGGAGAATTTTCAAAAACATTCGAAAAAAGAACGTTTCGTACTTAACACCGTAAAGACGCGGCAAAATGCACCGCTTTTCCATTCTTTGTTTACATCCAAGTTGGAGGTACCGGTGCCTTGGGTCCGACTCGATTCGGCTCGATTTGAACCTTGAAACCAAACCGAATCGAGTCGATTAAAATTATTCTCGCATTAGAAACTTTTGAAATCTAAGAGTAATTTATCATTTTAATTGGCGCTAATGATTTGTTTTATTAAACATATATATCCTGTTTGAAAAGAGTTCTTTACATTGCTTTATTTGTATATATATTTTTACTCTTTTATATATACAGACATTCACATAAATATATATAATAAATTTATACTTTAGTTAGAATAATAAAAAATTATGGGTCTGCCACTAGTTAAAATTTAATACTTAAAGTATTTATATATATTTCTAATAAATAAAAATGAGCATTTATGTATAGAGTTTTGGTCCCACGCTGAAAAGAGAAGGTCCCCTAGAGTTGTAAATCAATATATATGTATTAATATATATGTGGAAAGGTAAAATGCTTAGTTAATTAGGGAGGTCAGCACCGTTTCAGACCATTATAAAATGTTTTTAAAGTGTTAATTAAGACTATTATACTTTATAAATGACATTATCAACCAGTATACAACATCACTCTCTAGTTTTGGTTAATAACAAGTCTGTCCATTCGAAGTATTTTTATTTGTTTTACGTTATTACAACTATATAATTATAGCCTTAGAAGTATATTTTGTAGTAGTTGTTAAAATAAATGTTTCACATCATAAAATGAGGCTAACTTATACATCACCATTATGAACATTCAAACAATACAATGATGATATGAATTTTAGAAATATGCGAAGATCAGAAATTTCTCGAATTATGTTTATACATGATTGCTTTATTATAAATTTTAGGATTTATTTTAAAATATGATTCTTATAATTTATAAATATTTATATGCACTAATAACTAACCCATTAATTGGTAATATTAACATTTTAATGTTAAGAAGTAAAATTTTTTTTATAAAATATGTATAGATATTCCCACTTCAAACCTAAGATGTGCCAAATTTAACCTTAAATTGAAAACTAAGATCTTGTCAAATTTAAGCCCACAATTGTCACATAAACAACAGCATCAACGGCCAATTAAGGCCTTAAAGGCCGCACCAAAGCCACCCCAGCCCATGTGTAAAATACTAATTTCCTTTCCGAATTTTATAAAATATTGATTCTTCATATAAGTGTTCGATGCTGTAACTTTTTTACAGGATTAATAGTATAAAAAATATGGATCATTAGATATAAACAATAATCCATATTATCCCTAATAATTAGAATTTTTTTAGTTAGTTTAAAATAATATAGACAATTAATAAACCGATGAAAGGGTGATTTAAAATTTAAAAATAATAATAATAAGAGATACAATAAAATACAATATCTCAAGTTCTTCATTGCATAATGTTCATGCATGCATCTTCTTTTAGATAAAGATGCTATATTCATATATATATATTAAAATATAAAGTGCTTTCTAAAAGTTAGAGGTTATAATTAGTCATATGTCAGTGCTTAGATAATAATAAGAGACCTATTTCAAGGTTTGCACAACAAGATATCTATTCTAGCAGTTGAAGAGGAACAATAGAAACAATTTCAATAAGCAAAAAATATTTTGTCAATATCATTATCATAGAACCTTAGTATTTTCTCTCTCAATTGCTGAAGTTTAAGTAATTTACTTGTGTAATACTCTAACTATTTTGCTACATATTGATTTTATGTAATTAAGTAATTTTCTTTGGATTAATAAAATTTATATTAGCAATTATCTAGTTACCGTTAACATAAATATTTATTTATTGATTTTTGATGATAACAAACTTGATTAAGATTGATTAATCTTTTAAAAGCTCAAAATAATTTTCATCTATTTTGACAAGTTTTATAAAGTGTTTTTATAAAGATTTGGAGACAAACAGTTATCTTGCAAAATAGTTTACTGCAGCAGTTTTTGTGAAAAACGGCAATCCAACAATTTTGATAAACGGCTCGCCGATATCAAACAGAATTGAAGATTAGTCTCTGGACCTAAACGGTGATCCGACAAATCTGATAAACGGCTCGCCGATATTAAACAGAACTGAAGATCAGCCTCTGGACCTAAACAGTGATCCGACATCTAGATAACGGCGATCCGACAAATTTGAAAATTAGCCCAACGGTCATATTGACCAGTCAAACGGCGATCCGACATCTAGTTAACGGCAATCCGACAGTGTGCAGAAAGTTAATAACGGCTAGTTTTCAGCTCCAACTATAAATAAGCTCATTCAAATTCAAACAAGATTGATCACAACACGACCATTGAGCTTATATTCAAGAATACAATCTTCATAGAGTTTTAAAACACATTCTTGCTTCATCTATTCACACTTTAGGCATTGATTTGTAATTTTAAATATTGTGTGAGAGAAAAAAAATTTATAATCTTTTACTTTGAGTGATTGTAAGTGTTGGGATACACTTGGGTTAAGAGATTGGGGATAATCTCTTGGTGTAAAGGTTAATTGACACCTTGGAAGTCAAGTGTAAGCATTTGAAGCCTTGGAGGCTTGCTTAGTGAAATCCTCAAACCCAGAAAGCTTGGAGGTGTGGACGTAGGCGAGGTTGGCCGAACCACGTAAAAATCTTCGTGTTTGAATCTCTCTTCCCTTATCTTTTTATATTGTGTTTGATTTAATTGTTATTGCTTTATATTCGTTTTAGATTTGCATGACATTTTGTTTTAGAATTGAATAATTTTTTAGAATCTCAATTCAACCCCCTCCTTGGGTTGCATAACTAGAATTTCATTTGGTATTAGAGCTTGGTTCTCTTGTTAGGACTTAACCATCTAAAGTAAAAGATCCATGGCAACCCAAAATGACTCAACCTTTAGGGAAGGACAGTCCACAACTAGACCACCGTTCTTTGATGGAAATGACTATCCATATTGGAAAACTAGGATGGGAATTTATTTACAAACACTAGATTATGAAAATTGGGAAGTTGTATGTGATGGTCCATTTTTGTCCCTAACTAAAAATGAATTCGGGGAAGATATTCCAAAACCTTCAAGGGAATGGAATGAATTGGAAAAGATAAAAGCTTCTCTAAATTCCAAAGCTTTGAATGTTTTATTTTGTGCACTTGATAAGAAAGAATTTCATCGAGTATCTAGTTGTAAAAGTGCCAATGAAATTTGGCACAAACTTGAAGTAGTTTATGAAGGCACAAATCAAGTGAAAGAGTAAAAAATTAATAGGTACACTCGACAATATGAGTTGTTCTAAATGGAACAAAATAAGAGTGTGTACTCTATGTATACGAGATTTACGGACATAGTAAACACCCTAGGAGCCTTAGTAAACACCTTCTCAAATAACGAAAAAGTTAAGAAAATCATTAGGTCACTTCCAAAATAATGGAGACCTAAAAGAACCGCTATTGAAGAGGCCAAAGATTTAAATACTTTACCTCTTGATGATTTAATTAGTTCTCTCATTTCATATGAAGAAGATTTGGCAGCAGAAAAAGGGCACGAGGAGAAGAAGAAAAGCATTGCTTTCAAAGCTTCAAAATATGAGAGTGAACCGGATGATGAAGAGTTGGTCATGCTAGCAAGGAGGTTAAGAAAATTCTTCAAGAAAACCGGAGAGCGAAGAAATTTTAGAAACTTCAAGAACCAAAAGGAGAAGAAATAGGTAATCACATGCTATGAATGCAAGAAGCCTGGCCATATAAGATCGGAGTGCCCACTTATCAACAAACTCAAGAAGAAAGCCATGGTTGCAACTTGGGATGATAGCGAGGAATATTCAAGTGATGAAGAAGGATCGCAAGAAGTATCAAACCTAGCGCTTATGGCAAAAGGAGGGGATGATGATCTCAATGAGGTAAGTGATCCCACCTATGATGAATTGTATGATACTTTTAAATAATTGCATAATGAGTTGATGAAGATTGGTAAAAAGAATGTATGTCTGAAAAAGGAAATAGCAAAGCTTAAAAATAAAAATGAATCTCTAAATGCAAGAATTGCATGCCTAGAAGTAGAGAATAAAACATTGCATGATGAAATTGCATTATCAAATGAGAAACCTAGCATCTCACATGAGTATTTAGAATCACACATAGATGATTTAAAAAATGAAAACCAAATGCTTAAGAAAAAGAGCAATGAGTTGAATGAGATTGTTTTGAAATTTACAAATAGGCAAAAGATGTTAGATAATATGCTTAACTCACAAAAATATATTTTTGATAAAAGAGGACTTGGGTATAAGCCTAACTTAAAACAACAGTATTATAAGAATTATTTTGTTAAAGCTACCTCCACAAGTGATCATAAGATTGTATGTCATTTTTGTAATCAAGATGGTCATATGAAAAATAGATGTCCAGTAAAAAGAAATGCATATTATGGTATGAAATGCATTTGGGTTCTAAAAGGAATCACTATTAACTCTCAAGGATCCAAAAAACTTTGGGTATATAAAACTTGATCTTTTCTTTGTAGGGCTTGAAGAAGAAGAAAAATAAACGGTATTTGGACAGTGGTTGTTCAAGGCACATGACTGGAAACTATGCATGGTTCTCAAACTTCACCAAAATTGAAATTGTGGAGACGTATCTTTTGGAGACAACTCAAAAGGAAAAATTCTTGGAATTGGAAATGTTGGTAAAGTTTCCTCAACTCTAATTGAGAATGTATGTTTGGTTGAGAACTTGAAACACAACTTAATTGGTATTAGTCAATTATGTGACAAAGGTTACAAAGTTATCTTTGATAAATTTAGTTGTGTTATTGACAATTTATGTGATGGCAAGATCTTATTTGTTAGGAAATTATGTGGTAATGTTTATATTATTGACATAGAATGTGCATATACTCTTGATACATGCTTTTCCGCATTACATGATGATAGTTGGTTATGGCATAAAAGGTTAGGACATGCAACTATGGATTTGATTTCAAAAATTTCGAAAAATGATTTAGTTAAAGGTCTTCCGAAAATTGATTTTCAAAAAGATAAGATTTGTGAAGCTTGTCAATTTGGAAAACAAATCAAAACATCTTTCAAAAATAAAAATCATATTTCTACTTCAAAACCACTTCAACTTCTCACATAGATTTATTTGGGCCATCTAGATATGCTAGTCTAAATGGCAAATATTATGCATTTGTGATAGTGGATGATTATTGTTGTACAAATTTTATTGAACTCGCAAGTGCACGAATCTATTGTAGAATAGATCAATGGTGATGAGTGTCGATCCCACGAGGAGGTGGATTTGAATTATATGTAGAATTAATTTTGTATGAGGGTAGTTGGATTTGTGGTGAAAATGATTTGGATTATCCTAAAATTAGAATTAAAATGGCGAGAATAATTTAAAGAGAATTCTATTGAAATGACGTACTTGAGTATCTAGATCCGTATCAACATGCATCATGGGCTAAATATTCCTTATTAATACCAATTAAATCATGAGGGGGGAATCCACACCTCATGAACCACACTCTAATCAATATGGTGCTAAGGGCTTATCGTGCCAAATAATAATAACCTTGTACTAGAGAGCCGGTGAAACCAAG